>VXAL01002801.1:96717-192891 GCA_013399475.1 Chauna torquata | reverse complement strand
TTTTTTTTTTTTTTAAACTGGCTGGAAAACATTAACCTCTTTAGCATGAGTGTGCAGCTCTCCCTCCACCTGCTTTTTCCTCAGCTGGACAGGTGCCGCCTTTTATATCTTGTGCAGTTACCGAAACAGAAAAGAAGGAACAGAAGAAGAAGAAAAAAAAAAAGGGAAGAGAAAGAAAAAGGCACACCATGCTCCTCTGCATTATGAGTTCTTTGTCTCCTCCGCTCCGTGTTAAGGCCTCCTGAATTCCTCGGCTCAGACCGTCGTGACCCTCATGACGAGCTCTCTGTTACTACTAGACTGACTCCTCTGTTCGTGAGGCCTCAGGTGGCTGAGTATATGCAGGATGGTGTAAGCACAGTGGTGGTCAGAGAGGGTGCCTGTGGCTTGGCCGGCAGCCCGGGCCCCGCTGTCAGCTGGAGCGGAGTTAGTGGCTGTACCACCAGTGGAGGACGAGTGGGTGGTTTGGGAGGAGGGGCGCTGATTTGTCCTGGTCCCTGTTTTTTGTTCCTCCATGTCCTTTGTTTTGTCATAGTTCAGCACTTTCCACTGCTGATTGACCGCCTGCCACCGTTTAAAAATCCGGTAAACCGAGGGCCCTTCGTGTATTATTAGACCTGGAGGGAAGGGGGAAAGAAATAAACATAAAACAGAAACAAAATTTTAGAAAGAACCATAAGCCTACCCCAGCATCGTGCCCTCTAGCTAGCTGGTTAGCTCAGCTCTCCCTTAGCCAGTGTATATTCAGTGATAAATCATGTTTTTTAATTACTGACTGGCAGAGCACCAGTGCTCCTGCTCTGCTGGATCCCTTTTCCCCTGAATTAAAAGGATTACAGCTTTATCCCAGCAATCAATAAACAGGTCTTAAATGCAGCAGAGTGAGTTACACTCTTACAGCAAAACAGTATCTGTTTACCAATAAACGCCCGAGGTTTATCTATCACTGGGCTAGTTCTGCACGCTGCATAGGCATGATTCACCGAGCTGGCAGTGTGTGTTTGGAGGGGGTGTAACGGGAGCTGACGTGCTGGTGACGTCTGCTGCACCAACGTCATGTGCGTGCACAGACCACGTCTCCCCCCACACGCGCAGCAGTGGAGAAGGCACGCACATGGAGGCCAGAGACGGTGATCAAATTCAAAAAGGGGCTGGCAATACCTGTAAATGGTTTGTCATCCTAGGCAAACACTTGCTCATTGGCAAACCAGGTACCTCATCATACCTCATTGCTTCCATGGGGAGAAAACAACACGCCTGAAAGAAAGTGCAGATGAGCTTACACAGTGTCTGCTCTGAGTATGCAGAGAATGTGTAAGTGCTGTTACCCATCTGCATATACCGGAGCTGATATCTGGTGGATGCAACCGGGCCTTAGGACACTTGACTTCAAGTGGTCTTCACGTTCGAAAAAGAATGAGCAGCTCAGGCCCCTCCACCTAGCAGTTAGCTCATCTCCCAGAACTCTCTGTCATCCTCCCTCCACTTGCAAGAAGGCTGGAATTATTAGATAATGGTGGAAGATGTTTAGATGACATTACTTAATTAATACGCTTTATTATTATCAAACTTCCAGGCTTTGCCTATACCCCTTGAATGCAATGCAATCAGCAGTGCCTGCAACACTGCGTTCTTCTTACCCACAGAGGCTGAATGAAGCTGCAACTTCTCATGTAGACTGGCTTAGTTGAATCACTGTAATATAATTAGCAAGCTTTACTGGTGAATGGGATTTATGCAGAACGAGAGGGTCTGAATGTCCTTGTTTTGCAGCAATCTGTCTATTAGGAATGTGCCCTTGTGTCCCAGCAGGTAGGGCACATACTGGTTGAGTTAGCACGTGGATAACTTCATTTTTCTTAATAGCAATAGCTTCACCGTTCTTGGTTAGCATCAAGATTATTAGAAACGTTTCCAGGAGGAGCAGCTCTCTTGCCTACCTGTTCCAGGAGTATAAATACAACTGCCAAAATGAGGAGGTTACCTTGACCAGCGAGGAGTGATGATGGTCACCACAGAATAAAGTGGTTTACTGCTATCCCTGATGAATCAAATGCTAGGGCTTTACCCTCTATCCAGCTTTTCCAGACTGTTCTAGTTTCTGATGACAGCCAACTATTGGAGTAAACCTGTTCTATATTAAAAAATAATAATAATAAAAAAATCTGAAGGTCATCCTACCAGTAGGGCTGACCTCCCCTTTACTCATTGATGGGGTGAAGCCACCTAGTTTCTCAGGGTCTGCATCTGATTTTACAGTTTAAATTCTAGGTTCACTACAATCCGAGTTTCTAGCCTTTCTGATTCTAAGCTTAATTAGAAGCCCTACTGACTTGATCATAGATTAGCTTCGGGGGGACTCACATTCATCTTAATGTGGTGCTGAGCCTGCTTACTGGCTGTAGAAGTAATTACATGAGTTAAAGTATTCAAACCTGCCTATTTTGGGACAGGGAATATCAGTGGGCATTAAAATGGGCTTATAGTACGAGAGAGATTTTAATTCCGTTCCCACAGACCACTGAGATTGCACAGGTGTAATCCTGAAGTGATGCCAGTTTTTCATAGCCAAATACCATAATATAACAGAAAAATATGTTTTTTCCTCCCTACTTTGGAACATGGTTGAGAATTCTGACATCTTCTGATCAAAGCACAACCATTAAAAGAAGGACTTAGGAAAAGCCTTCAGATCCAGCCAAGGAGACAGCTTTGAAGCAGGCCTAAAGTGGATTGGTCCATGACAAGGGACATTAGACACATATTTAAATGAGCAGTCTGATTTGTAATGAATGAAATTCCATTCTGATCAATGACAGAGCCAATGTTTCTCTCAGACCACTTTAAGCCTTGGATAAAAGAACCAAAATCGAGTATTTTCTCTGTAGAACATCCTCCATAGAATCAAATCCATTCTCCGAAGTATTAAACACTGAGCCAGGATTGTAAATCTATTCGTAATTGCCTTATCACAAATATTTAATGCGCAGCCTGATTCAAGAGGGCTGTTTATAAAATTCTTGTTTGTTTGCCTTCTAATTATAAATGTTTATGATCTTATGCAATTAACTGTGTGATGCTGATGGATGGGTTGCTGAGTCAACTGAGCACCTGTTTTCTTAGATAATTTTGGTTTCAAAATATTTATAAAAGTACAAAATAACTTGTTTTCCTCTGTATTTACGGAGCTCTAAATTACTTATTGATTTCCCAGTGTCAAGCTCAGGAAGCTGTAAAATTAAAAAGGAACCAAGCAGAGGGGTGGGCAGGGAGGTGGAAGTAACAGTGATTCATTTGCAACAGTGAATGCCAAGATTAAGCAAGAGTCCGTCAGTTTATATCAACCTGCAGGATGCTTAATGCTCCCATCGAAACAAATTTTGTCTGCCTGAGTTAAATTAGAATTGGAATTCCTACATTCAGCTGTGTGTACCCCCTTCCAGAAACACCCCTCCCTCAAGGTTCATTCTGGTTAACAGAGCTGAATCTTTCCAATTAAAGGCCAAATGTAAGTGGAAAATCCTTCAGGAAGAATTGTATTCAACTGGAAGCACCCACCTAGAGGCAATTATTCTGTAAGCAAAATCCTGTATGCGTTGGGAAGATGATAGCAAGTTGGTGTGAACTTCGCTCTTTGTGAACTTCCCTCCTTTCAACTAAGGCCTTGAACTAGAGTTGCTGGGGGAGAGAAACCTCAGTCCATCCCACTCCTGCAAGTTTGATGCCAGTGCCAGTAATAGATGCAGTCAAAGGTTTGCGGTCAACAACTTGATGTCCAGGTAGAGACCAGTAATGACTGGCATTTCTCAGGGGTTGATATCGGGACCGGCGCTGTTTAACATCTTTATCAGCAACATGGACAGTGGCATGGAGTGCCAGCAAGTCTCAGCAAGTTTGCCGATGACACCAAGCTGTGTGGTGCGGTCGCCAAATTGGAGGGAAGGGATACAATACAGAGGGACCTTGACAGGCTTGAAAGGTGGGCCCATGGAAACCTCATGAAGTTCAACAAGGCCAAGTGCAAGGTCCTGCGCCTGGGTCAGGGCAATCCTAAGCACAAATACAGGCTGGGCAGAGAATGGATGGAGAGCAGCCCTGAGGAGAAGGACTTGGGGGTATTGGTTGCTGAGAAGCTCGACATGACCCAGCAATGTGTGCTTGCAGCCCAGAAAGCCAACCATATCCTGGGCTTCACCAAATGAAGCAGGCTGACAGGTCGAGGGAAGCGATTGTCCCCCTTTACTCTGACCTCGTGAGGCCCCACCTGGGGTAATGTGTTCAGCTCTGGGGTCCCCAGCATAAGAAGGACATGGACCTGTTGGAGTGAGTCCAGCAGAGGGCCACAAGGATGACCAGAGGGCTGGGGCACCTCTCCTATGCAGACAGGCTGAGAGAGCTGGGGTTGTTCAGCCTGGAAAAGAGAAGGCTCCTGGGAGACCTTATAGCAGCCTTCCAGTACCTAAAGGGGGCCTACAAGAAAGCTGGAGGGGGACTCTTTGTCAGGGAGTGTGGTGACAGGACAAGGGGTAATGGCTTTAAACTAAAAGAGGGTAGATTTAGATTAGACATTAGGAAGAAATTCTCTACTATAAGGGTGGTGAGGCACTGGAACAGGTTGCCCAGAGAAGTTGTGGATGCCCCATCCCTGGAAGTGTTCAAGGCCAGGTTGGCCAGGTCTAGTGGAAGGTGTCCCTGCCCATGCAGGGTGGTTGGAACTAGATGATCTCTAAGGTCCCTTCCAACCTAAACCATTCTACGATTCTATGAACCCAGAAAAGTCTGTATGAGAATTTCAGATGCATTCTGGTAGCGGCCTATTCCTTTTCCACTCCTCCCAAGTTTATCTTTCCCTTTTCTGCTTCACAAAATCTGTTCTCAACACATCCTACCTATCTGAAAGATGTCCTCTTCAGAAGGAAAATCTCTATGGGTTTCACACAGATCTGTGTTGGTCCAGATTGTTGCCTGGTCTGTGAAATCCCTTTCTGTGGTGTTGGTGAAATGAAGCTCCTAGCGAACATGGGCAATGAAGATGTGCTGTTCTCGTTCCTGTTTTCTCATGCAGAGACCTGTCTGGATCAGTATCAGAGGAAGTTCCTTGAACTGAAAATTGTTGAATGCTGGGGGAAATATTCTGCAAACTATCATATACACTTGTCTTGTTCTTACTTCTCTTTTGTGGCTATGATGAAGGCAGGATAGTGGGCTAGATGGAACTGTGGTCATGCTTCTGTTCTTAGACATTACTATTTGCAATGGACTGTGCCATGAAAAGATTTCCCACATGGAGACAGCCCAGCCCATATTATGGCATGGGGTGGGATGGGATCATTAACCTGAAGTAAAGTCTACAAAAACTGTTCTAATACTTCTGACTGCATTGACACATTGATGAGGCTGTGCTCATCCCAGGACAAGATGCAGTATCTCTGAGCTAACATGGCAGAGCTAATCCAGTGCAGTACTCCAAATTAACACATGTTAAATCTGGAACAGTATGTACAGAAAACTCTCCTGATCTATTTTTGCTATGTTCATTCTCTCCATATCTTAGACTTTCTTGCTCTTTCTCTTATGGCTTTATTATTCACGAGTCCAGGAAGAGTCAGATCATGGTCAGCTCTATGCAGCTCTGTAGAGAGCAGGTAGGAAGGACCAGTGATTATCCTGGGTGCAGAAATTGCTGCCCAGAGCCAAAAGGCTGCTTTTTCACTTCACAGCATGGGCAAACACTGCCCAACAATGCCTGGCAATAGTTGATACCACAACTACAGGATGTTGCTCTGCACACATTCCTTACGCTGGTTTCTTGTGCTTCCTTTCTTTTGTTATACATGAGAGAGTACCCTGCACCTACAAACTGCTCTTATGGAAAACCATCACATTAAGTGATCCAGCCCCAAATTGCTCAGAGCCTGGTTCCAGATCAGATTTAAAGCTATAAGTAAGGAAGATTAATGCAAGTTGGCTAGGTGAGGGTTGTGCCAGTGCAGTTGCATACACATGCCCAAAGCATCTGGGAGAGCAAGCTGACAACTGCTGACTCTGGGGAAGGACTTAACTATTCCATTTACCCACCAGCCTCACTCTCATTTTCATCCCAGATGAGAATAATTGTATTATTATTTTTTTTTCCAAGTGATCAAGCTGCAGTCTGCAACAGAGCTAGCACTGGTGAAAGCAGTTCAATTTCTGTATTCTCCTGGTTGCCACAGCTAACCCTGAGCTTCTGCACGCTTAAGATGCAAGAACTGGGAAGGGGAGCGTGACCGAGGGTGAGTGCCATGGCCCAGAGGTAAGGCTGATATCACTGTAGGGTTTCTCTGGGCCTTGCAATACCTGCCCACACCACATCATGATCCATGTGGGCAACCTTTGTGCAAACAAGAAAAATATTCATGGTGCTGAGGGAGGACACACAAGCTTTGTGCAGGTGGCTCTGTCTTCTGCAGTTAGTTGGAACAGAGATGCATTGCTATCAGCGGGCCTGTGATAAAACTGGTCAAGAGAGAGGCCCTCAGTAGCCAGAAGGGCTGCCAGCAGAGCAAGGACAAAAAACAGATATAAAGAGAGCTGAGTTAGTGCCTCCAGATGGACAAGGGGGGATCAGCTGAGGTACCACCTCACGTCCTGTGAGATTAACCCAAGCGGCTGTGAGCCTTCAATTTAAAGCAGCTTTGGAGCAGCAGCTTTCCAGAAATGACAAGCAGTCACCTTGTGCACATTGTCAGCCTCTACCACCAAGCAATCTGTTCTCCAGGACTTTCAGCCTCTAAGTAACCTTCCTCTTATTCCAACACTTGCTATTCATTTTCTTGAAAGAGACAGGTAAATTCTTGGGGCAGAAACTGTTTCTCCTGCTTGCCACTAAAGAAACCATGAAAACAAGGCTTCTGCTGACAGTGAGTCGTATTTTACCCTTGTGCTGTCATTCACATTATCTACAGGAACAAAAATCACAGTCCATTCTAGCCGTTTACTCTGTCCTGCTTCTCATAAGGCCCCTGTCCTGCTATGTGAGCTGTCACCTCTTGTTTCCACCTTCAGCAGCTCTTCTGCCCTTCAGTTTCCTTTCCAAATACAGTTTCACCTTAGCCGGACAGCTGCCATGCTTTAGCCTGTTTCTGTTGCTTTCATTGCTGGGCGTCAGGGGAAGATTATTGCAGCTGTGATCAAAGCTTAATATTTGCATCCACAGCAGTGATGGCTCAGGCCAAGGCAAACCAGTCCTCTTGGGAGATAACGCTTCCATAGCCAGGCTTTCCCTCTGTTGACATCATTGCATACACAAACCCCTCTTTCCCTTTCTGTGCATTCTTTCATCTTTTGTGGCAATTTCAAATTCCCCCACCTTTGTTTCCAAAGCTCCTGCAGCTCAGCCTTCACTTATCTCTTTGCCTTTATCTCATCCTGTATGCTCCATCCTTATCCTCCTTTTATCTTAACGTAATAGCAGAAAAGTGGCTGCTATTCAGAGAAGGGGTCTGTCTATCATAGCATCCTGCCTCCAACAGTGCAAGGAATGGTGTAAAAACAAAGCCAGGAGAGAGACGTTTCCCTGATGGGCTCTGCGCACTGTAGGGACATGCCTAGCCACAGAAGGTCTCTTCAGGCTCACTTATATTCCCTAACCATCGGTTTCTAGTGTACTGAATTTTGCTCTGAGCTCTGCATTTGCCCAAGTTAGGTTGGCCCTCCACACTGCAAATTCTTGTAGTCTCTATGAGATAGCTCCATTCCAAAAAGCGCTTTAGAAATAACCGTGAATCTCTGCTGCATGTCAGCTTCACAAGTATCTCATGGTACATGGGTGATGAATCACCAAGCTCCCAGTGGACCCTTCCAGTCCATACTAGTTTTCAGTGCAATCCCTTGTGTTTTATCCCTCATTAATGATGCAAGATAGACCTTGGTGGTAAACCTGGAAAAAAGAGCCAGAGGGATCTTTCCCTGGAAATATGGGCTGGAAAAGGGGCATCTGGCATCCCTCTACATTGAGTCAGGGCCCATTCCAGCTGAATCTGACAAGTACTTTAAACAACCTAACATCTTTAAATCCTCCAGGGACTGAGACTCAAGGCTGCAGAGCTGTGCTCAGCAGGCAGTGGGGAAGCAGGCAAACCAGGGAGTGGGGAGAGGTAGATTTATAATTGAAAGTAATGTCCATGTGTCAGTGGGACTCTGCACTTGGGCTGATTTGGGAGGGGAGATGTGAATATCAGAATTCACCAAGTGGGGAGTCAGGTAATTCCCTCCCTCTCCTCACTCCTGTTTATCATCTCCAGAATCTGTTCAATTTGTACCCCTTTTTCTGCAGCCAAGGTCCCCAAAAGCATGCAATCCCCAGAGCATAGGTGCAGAATCAGTACTGTAACCCTGTGTTCCTTTCGGTACCCTGCTGAAACAAACAGACGTGGTGTCACGGCATCACTGTCTTTGGCAGCGTGACTGCCTGGCCCAGCTTATGTTTGGGATTTTGATTTCTCCTTCCTAAGGGTAGCACTTTGCACTTCTCTTTATTGAATTTCATCTCGTTCATTTCTCCAATTTGGCAAGATCATGTCAAATTCTGATCTGATCCTCCAGAGTGTTTGCAGCCTTTCCAAGCTTGGTGTCATCTGCAAATTTTATAACAGCACTTCCTATTTCATTATCTAAGCCATTAATAAAAATAATGAAGAGAGCAGAGTCCAAAACAGTCCTAATTGAAATGTGTTTCCAGTACACCACTGACATCTACTATGAAAGCAGTTTTTCAATTGGTTGTACATCTGCTTTATAGTTATTTAATCTAAACCACATTTCTCTGTTTTCTTTAGGGGAATCTGAAAGCAAAGCATCAAAAGCATTGCCCAAGTCACGGGATATGAAACGGACTGCTTCCTTCATAGCCACCAGGACCGTTACCCTCCCAAATTAGATGTAGTTATACTCTCATGCTTGTCAATTGGTCAGTTAATGCTTTCTTCAGTTAAACTGATTTGCCTTTCATTTCCTTGATCTTTTGTTCACACCTTCTTTAAAGATAGAGATTATATTTAAAGCTAGGTACTCTGCTTCCATTTGCCTATCTGCCTGGCACTTCCTGTGTCCTCCCTGAGTTCGTGACAATAAAATGCTCATGAGTCAGAGATTGCTGTTGTGGCTTCCTCTGAAGTTCATTAGGATGTGCTGACAAGGACACAGCCAACTCATCTAAATATTTTTAAGTCTGTTCTTTTCTGTTTCTGCCCTGGGCTCCTTTGTCCTCATTAAAATTATTTTAGTTAAGTTTCGAAGACTGAGACGAAAGCAACATATAACGTTTGGCCTTTTTTGAGTCAAATATTATTTGACCTCTTAGACTTGCCTTAACATAAGCTTATGGACGCATTTCTTGTTGCCTTTTCTCTCTCTGGATGGTCATCCTGGGGCTCAGGTCTGACTGCTCCCATGGCTGTGTGATTCCTAGAGACTTGTCATTAGTTGCATGCTCTTCTTTCTGTTTTTTTTTTGTTGTTGTTGTTATTGCAGCTTCTGATTTTGGGTCCTCAAAGAGCTCCTGATGCAGGCTCAGTGCTCTCTTCCCACGCTTCTGAGCTTTCCCCTGCACAGGCACAGTTTGCTGTTGTGCCTTTAGTATCATCCCTTTTGGTAACCACGAACTGTTCGCAGCTCTTTTATCCTTCAGATTCTCTTCCCAAGAGACGCTCCCTGCTCTGGTCCCCTGAGGCTGCTGCCACTGCTTTTCTGGAGTCCATTATCCTCACATTTCTTCAGCTCAGGAGTGCTTTCATCGCACAGTCACTTTTCGTACAAACTACTGCTACCTTCAGATTGTCAGGGATTCCTTGCTTTCAGGCAAAATCAAATCTGAAGGATAGACTCCTTCATAACTCTCACCTCTGTTTTCCAAAATATAAATTTTGTCCACAGCATGTTTCAAGAGCTTAGTGGACAGTCTACCCTGAATACAGAAGAAGTCCAGGTAATGGATGACCTGGGACCTCTGGTGCCATCTTTAAACATTTCTGGTAGTTGCGAGGCACCGGACCAGTGAGCAGAATGCTTCTAGTCCACAGGATGTCTTGTAAAGGTCTGCTCTGAATATTGCTGGAACTATACAAGGAGGGTGTGCAAGCTGGGAAATATACAGCATTGAAAGATACACAGCATACACTGAAAACTTATTCATAAAGATTAGAGTTTGGGTGAATGCTTAGCATATGGAAAAAATAATTAGCTGATTATAATCAGGCATTTTCTTATCAATCATGCACATTTTTTAATATGCAGAGAACTGATTAAATATGCACAAGGCTGAGCTGTGCTTTGGCTGAGCAGAACTGGGGTGGCTGCATGGCTGGACTCTGTTCACTGCTGCCAATCTCTGGATGACATGTGCCATCAAGCCTTGTGCTTAGTATGGCTTGGCTCTTCTCGTGCAAGCTGGGGTTCAAGGACAGCTCTGCCTCAAAGCTTCCTCAGCCCGAGGTGGGCCGGGACACACTGCAAACGCAGCAGGAGCCCTTCTCCATCTGGCAGAGCAACAGGAGCAGCAGGTCCCATCTGAGCGGGTGGTTACGCTACGCCTCAAGCTCTGCGCAGCCATTAACACTCAACCCTAGACTCAGCAAGAGCCCTGCTGAGTGGGAGAAGAATCCAGCGTGCCGGCAGCTCAGAAGGTCACCACAGTTGCTGTTCCACCAGGTGAGTGATCATGGCAGACCTCGCCCCATGCCAAGCTGGGGCAGAGTCATTTCCTCCTTTCCTCCTGGAGAGGAGGCAGCTCTTTTATTAAATCCTCCTGAGGCGCAGATGGGAGGGCTTGGCAAGACAAGTTGGGAGTGTTTCCCCTCCAGGCAGCACTGTGATTTTGCAGGATGCTGCTGAGCTGTACAGCAAGAGACAATTTCCAGGTCGTGACACTGCAACACATCGTGTTTGTATGGCGCCTTTTGGACAAGAGTTTGCAGTAGTGATTCCTGTGCGCAGGGGATGCTACAGGTTCCCCTCAGAAGCAGGAGCAACCCATCCCACGTGCATAATGTTTGTAGCTGCAGAAAGAGGAACAATTTATCCACTGGGACAAATTGAGAGGACAGGTAGGGACAGTCTGTTGTGGGGCTTGGGGAGCTGGTGGGAGCTGGAGTCAGTATGTTGTAGGAGCAGTGTAAAGCTTTTATGGCTGCCGGGTAGATGCCATCTTCTCTAAGAGGTGCTACCTCCATCCCGGGGCAGCTGTCCTCAGTCATGTCCTCTGCCCAGCCTTGTGTTCCTCTACAACACATGGGCTGGGACCTGTTGGGCTGAGCTGGGAAGGCCCAAAATGAGGAAAGGCTGGCAAAATTTAGGAGCTGGTGGAAGGTGTCCAAAGGACAGGAAATTCCTTTTCATTTAGCACTCCCACATGATTTGTTTGCAATGGGAAAACAGCATCAGTTGTCTGCAGGATGCCATCTGTGACAGAGGAGCTGGGCTGACCCTGGGAACTGCACCCAGCAGCACCATCACTCTAGAAATGCCACAGTATTTTCAGTTCTAAGAATATGAGCTACCAACCTCCACAACTTTCTCCTGCCCTGTCCAGGCTAGCACTTGTACTCCCTGCCTCAAAACCTGGACAAAACAAACAAACAAAACAAGAAATAACAGCAAAAATGGGTAAAATAAAACTCTATGTAATCCTCACTCACGAAATAGACAAACCGTAAACAAAAGCACTCCTGTAAGCTCAGCTGTCTGTGGACAGCTACTGCAAAATGGATGTTGTGCCCTTAAGGGCTCTTGTACTCCTGTGGTATTTAATTCACAGCACATGATAAAGCAGGGGATTAAAGGGCAGTCTCTAGCTATGCAGGCAGCAAAAAAACTGAGACTCTTCTTGGAAAAAGCAAATAAATAAATGAAGACTGGTGCTCCACTAGCAGAACACATTTGCTTCTGAATCATATGTCTCCAGCAGCATTCCTCACTTGTGAGCCTACCCATAACTGTGCCAGTATAGGAGGGATGGGGCTTGGAGGCATTGCCCATACACCCCCTTACTCTGTTAAAGTTTCTCCTCTTTGCTTCATAGTTAGCATTGTATGGATCTCTTTGTTTTTTTTTTGTTTTTTTTTTTTTCCTCCCCAAATTTAAAATGGAAAGGACAGCAGCACCCCACACCTTTAAAGGATTTTGTGCTCAGGAGGCGAAAAGCACCAGTTGTGTGCATGCAGATACTATTAGATCATTAACAGATGGGAGCAGAAAATTATTTCAAACTGGATTGAACAGAGCACTGGCCAAATGCACACCCTGGTCTCCTGGTGATCTTATGGGTCTCTTATATCTTCAGGTTTCCAGACATTCCCTGATAGAAATCCAAGAAGTTGGATACTACGCTTGTGCCACAGCAGTCAGTCCTTCAGGTCAGGGTCCTGAACCTTCCTATCCTATAACTAAAGTTGCCTTGACCAAAGTGCTGCCTTTGCAGTCGTGCTGTATCCTCAGACGTTCCCGGGACATATCTTTAAAAGCAAAGCCGGGCAACAGCACTGTTTTGCATAGGGCTTTGAAATCTGGCTTCACACCAGATTGGAGCAAGACTTAAAAAAGTCATGCTGTCCCCCAGAATGGAAGTATACGTATATGTTTTCAGACAGATGAAAATGTTTCATTTGGACTTGATTTTTTTTAATGTATTCCAGTTCTGATGCTGAATTTCAAATAGTCAGCATGAGCAGTCTTCTCTAAATGCCAAATCAAAATGCTTTGTTCAGTAATGATCAAAATATGACATTTGCTTATTGAAGGTAGAACTAATGTCTCCCTCTCTGTTTTTATTAGGAAATGAAATTCTGAAAGGGAAAGTGGGTATAGTTTCACAGATTTTTTTCATTTTCTGAGAGATGCAGGTCCTGTCTGAGCCCACCCCCTTAAGACTGCTTCAGCCACTGAAGCACTCTCCCACTAACTATTGAGAACTAACACAGGAGCTAGGAGCCAGGAGGACAAGGGCCAGGTCTATCATTTCCGATCCGTCACTAGCCAGGATCCCTGGGAGGGAAGCACTGTCATCTTCCTGCTCTGGAAGCACAAGTTTCTTTCACCAGAGCTGAAGAGCGTTAGTGGCTGCGGTACCCAGCTGAGTGAATGCTGGCTTAGACTGAACGGGGCAGGTGAGAGCTGATATGCACTTACAGGGTTAGTCAACGCTGAGCTGACAAGAATGAAAGCAGTGAAAGAAATTGAGGGTGGTTGAGCCTGCAGCAAAGATAGTGCTGCACCAGCCCAGGGAATGTGGGGAACAACTGAACCTTATCAGACACACAGAGGTCTGAGATGTGGCCGTGGCTGAGCAGAGTGAATTGTCCCACCTGGCATAATAAATGCCCAGGCCTTCAGTTCTACAGGCTTCTCTGCGTTCAACAGGTAGTGATGACTGCCCACTCCACACTGGCCCTGCTTGAGTGTCATTGCTGTGGCTTTGTCTGCTGGCTGGAGGTCTCTGCATTTCCTCTTCCAAGAAGGTGAAGGGTTGGCTGGACTTTTGGACACAGGAGCCCTGTCATAATTTAATCTTATTGAACAACTTCTGCCAAACACTTTTGTCATATGGGTATTGTGTATCCAACTCTGCTACTGGGCAGAGGGACTCAGGATGTGGCTGTCACCAGTGGGTTTTCCTTCAGGAAGAAAAGCACTGCTTCAGGGAGTAACTTCCAGGCAGAATAAGCTTATCAAAGCCAAGTCTTTTTCCTGTCAGCAAGGGAAACCAGCAGTGCTTGACCTGAGATCAACTGCGGGCCTGTTTGCAGTATTCTTGCTTACAGAACTGTTGTGTCTGGGTCTCAAAGATGGCTGCGTTGGTAGGTAGTCATCCCTCAGGAGAAGAACCGATCAGTCACTACTTTAAGGAGCGATCCCACGGCTGGGTTAATGTGCCGTCATGTTAATCTCTTCTTACCTCTGTTTCTGGCTCCCTACAGAACTAGGGACAGACCAAAAGCAGCCTCATCCATTCTGTGCAAGGGATGACCCCGCTACGGTCTCATCTTTAGCTACAGAGTTGACTTGCTATGGCTACAGTGGTCTGTCACGGACCACAGCCTCTCACCTTCAGGAGTAACGTATATGCTGGGACAGAGGCTATAGTAGGAGGAGCAATGAGACAGAAAGCAGTTGGAAAAACACAACCTGGCACAGAGATGAGGTCTTTTTCCATCCTTACTATACAGCGCAATTTATGCATCTGGTGCAGGAGGTCCTGCCAGCTGCCTGTAAGGGAATCTCCTGCTGTGGCGTAGAAGCTATGACAGGCAGCTGAATGCTTCTGCTTCTGTCCATGGATGGGAACTTAACCCAGTGACATCAGGCACTTAATGCCAGCACAGGATCTAGTGACAGGGCAGCAACATTCTGCTTATAACATATCACCCTCTAAAGCACAAGAGGCAGTTCACAAGGCAGAAGGATTTCTTTTCCCCTTTAGAAAATGTTAATTATGTTGCCCTCACTAAATGCTAAACACATTGATCCATTGAAGCAGAGAGCACCATATGGTTGTTCATGACAAAATACATCTCCAGAGCCCTGTTGCAACAGTGGGAAACTGTATGGAGATAGATGTGGCGAAGGACTGTGGAGCTGAAAGTTCACGTGTGAAAGGCCAGGTGTTGCTCTGTTGGTGCTGGAAGCCAAGGTCCTACCCTGAGGTAGGGAGGGAGCTCAGAGCCAGATCCAAACCCCGTGGCTCTTTGCTCAGCAGCGATGTGCTCGTTCTGCAGAGAGCTGCCAGAGCTGCTCTGGAGTTCAGGATACACATTGAGCCTCTGCAGAAATGCCCGCTGGTGAAAGCAGCACACATGCACGCACATTGGCTGGCCCACTCTGCTCTTATTGAATAATCAATGCAGCATTAGATAAAAATAGGTCCCATCTTTCAGGAACGGAGGGGTGGCATGTCTTGGCTTTGCTGAGCGTCCGCTGTTCCTGGGTAGTGGCCAAGAAGTCAGTCGGCAGATCAGCTGTGCAGCTTCACTTCTCGTGCTGCTGGCCCATTTACAGCATCCTGAGTGACTGGTGTTGAGGGACGGTCCCTGCCCATCTGGACTGAGAGCCCCACAACACGCCCTGTGGGGACTACTCATGTCTCCACACTCCCCTTTACAGCTGATAAATCAATGATTTGCTGAGATTTTTTGAGCATGCACATTGTGGCCAAATGTATGCAAACAAGATTCACAGTGTGAAAAAAGGGAGTGAGCTGTCTGTCTTTTCCCAGCTGCCTGCTCTGCTGACAGGGCCTGGATCTGGTCACTCCAGTTAGCTCCTTGTAGCTCCATGGAAAACTGGAGGGACAATGAAATTTGGGGAGTGAGAGAGGGAAAAAGTGTGGGGTAGAAGGTGATGAGGAAGAGGAACCAGGATTCAAAACTGGAGGGGCAACTTCAGTCCATGTTTCCCAAACAGGTGTTGTTGCTTATCCCTGACTGTCCAGCCAGCAAGAGCCTGTGAGCTGCCATGACCTGAGGGAGAAGCATTAGGATGTGGGGTTCCTCAGATCACACTGACATGGCAGGCCCCTCTCTTCTCCATGGTTTCCATAGCAAGAACAGAGTGCTCAGATACAGAGAGTTAGTTCAGAGTGAGAAGAAATAACAAAAGCAGGGAAATATCAGTTATGAGTTTGTTGTGAGAGGGAAAGCACTGCGTCCTTCACACCACGCTTCTGCAGAACAACTGATGCATGACCAAAGGCTTCACAACTGCTCTACGACAGACAGGGAGATGTCTAACAGGCAAGTGTGTTCTCTTCCCTTTCAGTCAGACCGACATACAAAGCTG
The DNA here is from genome assembly GCA_013399475.1 of Chauna torquata. Lineage (NCBI taxonomy): Eukaryota > Metazoa > Chordata > Aves > Anseriformes > Anhimidae > Chauna > Chauna torquata. The sequence goes on along the minus strand of VXAL01002801.1, from coordinate 177,081 downwards.
GACTGTCTATCTTTCACCTCTTGGGACTGCCTTTCTCTCTCGTGGCCTGTTGGCTCCATTTTGAATGTTAGCTGAGAGAGACCTCTAAGACTCCAGGGACAACTTGGCTATATCTGCTTTTAAAGAGCTGTCTTGGAACTGACTAATCTGGGACCATGCTCCCAGACTGTCCTGCATCTGTTTGAAGGCAAACTGGCCAAAAAGTGTGTGAACCATGTGGCAAGGAGTGCATTAAGCTGAAGGGCGTGGAAGACTTCTGCACACTCTCATGGGTCTCTTCCAGGTATGCTGAAGCCAGACATGTTTGCTATCTGGATCTGGGACAGTTTTCTCCTCTGAAGACTTCTGCTGAGCTTCTCTGCCTTGTGCTCCACATACAGAGCGTCATCAAGAACATGTGGTGTTCCCCAGAACTTATTCACTACTGCTGTAGCAATTCTTCCTACTTTGTACTTTGGGGGACTATGCAGACCTGAATGAAAACATCTGCTTTCCTTTTGAGAATCAGATCATCAATACAGATGAAGACCAAGACTCTGAAGACACTTAACTTCTCAGTTTCTCTCTATTTTGTTGGGACTTTGGCTCCTAAATCCTTTGAATGTTCAGGGCCCAAGTGACCTGGCTAGAAAACACCCTGAGGCTACCTCAGCCTGACATTTCCTCTAGGAAGCAAAGCTCATTTAAAACAAAACCACATTAGTCTTGGCAGGGAGCTTGAATTGTGACCGTCTCAAGGAAGCTCCATTAATTACTGTTCCCATTGCACTATGAAAGATCAAATGCTGTGGATCAGTTTTAATTGGCTATTGATTTCTTATGCTATTACCTACAGTTGTGCTGAGATGCCATCAGACATACTGGATGCTTTTGATTATACTTGTTGGCAGCTGGGATTAAAAACAGCGGGCACACACTTCCTGATCTGTAATGGATTGCCATGGTGTGCCAACAAAAATCGTTGGCAGGATGAATGGTCCTGCTTTGCCTGTCTCTTGTGCTATTGAGCTGCAGTGCAGTTATTGTTGTGAAGGCAAATACCCTCAGGGACTGGCTGCCAAGGAAAGCAAGGGAAAGGCTTCAAAGAACGTGAGGATTTAGTGCCTACAAAAGTGAGTGGCTGTCAGCACCAAGGCGGGGTGAGTCAGAATGCAAGGAGTGGATGGCCGTGGACAAAGCATCAGGTCCCACCAGAAGGTGATCCGAGAAGAGACATATCAGGTTGCTTTTGCATCGCTGGGGATAAGCCCCCTACATGCCAATCATGGGGATATCATGTGTGTAAGCACAAGTGGGACTGCACACACAAACCATGACAGTGACAGTTCTGCGCGCACCAGCCTGCTATAAGCCTTCCTGAGCTGCATTTCCCCCTTGGAGCAGCCCTGGTGATTTCCTAAGCCTAGACTGTGACATGCTCTCATTAGCTGGCAGAGTTACTCCTTGTTTAACAGGAGATTGTTTCCTGTCCTCCTGACCCCAAATGACACTTTAATCTGCAAATGCTGACTTTCCCTAATTGCACCTTGACAGAGAGAGACAAACCCCTCCTCCCCCCTCCAAGGACTGTCATTTAATTAACAGGCAGGTATCTCTCAGGATTTACAGCCCAGCTGTAAGCTGCCACTCTCTCTACTCAGTAACTCAGGCGCACTCCACTTATCTTTACATTTCAATACCTGCATTTCTGCTAATCCCTCTCTATGCTGGATTTCTGCATTTACTTCTCAGCAGCCCATGGGAGAGCAGTTAGTCAAATGAACTGTCCCCATCTCACTTTCCATTCACCTCTTGGCTGCTGATCTCAAGCATCTATGTTGTAGATGGCTTCATAGCAGAACAATACCTATACTGGCACCATTGCCAGTTTGTAGTTTAATACAGTTCTCATATCCGTCCTATAGACATGACCAGAGGTAGCACACATGAGAGAGAAACCAGAATCAAAGACGTTAGTGCTGGCTAGATATCAAGAAGCATTTAGTCTGTTCCTCCTTCACAAAGCGGGATGGATCATCTCTCAGCAAGCTGTTCTTGACATATGTTTTTCTAACAGGTTCTTTAAAAAATCCAGTATTGGAGACTCCCACAAATCCCAAGCAATCCTTTCCGGAGCATCCTGCCCTCCTGTTAGATATCTGAGAGCAAGAGGGAGAACAATGTTGAAAGACCATCTTGCCCAGCTGGATATAGCTTCTGGCACTTGGGGCCATATTGCCTATCTTGCTGGTTGTGAGGAGCAGATTCACTTTATTTTGGTTGTGTTTTTGTTTCCATGGTGGGTAAAGGGGTAGCAAGTGGTTTCTGTCCATTATAGCTGTCTTTGCTGAGCATGCTAGGATCTAGCAAAATCCAAAGAAAAATAGTGTATTACTGCATATGAGTGGCTGAGGGTCAAACCCAAGGCCTCTGGATTTTGATGCGTGGTTCAGTAGTCTCTGAGTTAACAGCTACATTTTGAAAGCTCGGTTTGGAGCAGAACAGACTGTTTCAGAGCAAACGCAGCTCAAGTGAAGATAACAACAACCAAATGATCTATGTGAATCCCAATTTGCACATGCATCTGAGGGAGGTAAATGTGCAAGTGAGCACTTGTGCCCTCACCTTTGACACCGCATTGGAAAGACAAGTGCTGCCATGGGATCGCCCATGCAAATTGCCACCTGAATCCCTTAATGACTTGTTAGAGAGGAGCTCACACAAAATGGCTGGGCATTTGCTTGACCTAGTGTGTTCCCTGTCTGATGACGGTCAGGATCTCTGCAAGTTCGTTGTCTTCTCCAGCTTGGAGACTCTGTGGTGCCAAAAGAGGTGCCCTACTGAGCACCTACAGTGACAGGGTAAACTTTTCTCCTGGACAAATGCCGCTGGCTACTTAATGGACTTGAGAGATGCAAGAACAACCGAAGTGGGAACTGGCAGGAACTCCACAGGAGCTCTGCTTCAGCACATCTGCTCTTTAGTAAATAACTTGTCTTTCAAACCTCTGCTCCTCTGCCAGTGAAAGCAAAACTCAGGGTTGAACTGGTGGAAGGAGCAATGGGAATTCACACAATTAGTGTAGGCCCTACAGTATAACATCTGCAAGCTAAGGCTGCACAGCCTGTTACTAAACAATGCACAAAATATGTGTGGGTTACATTAGCTGAAAAAAAAAAAAAGTGTAACAGAACTGAGTACCTCAAACGTCCTGCTGTTTCCCCATCACTGAGCATTTCTTAGTTCCTAATTTTTTTCCTATCCACCCACAGGCTGGAAAGCAAAAGGGGAAGAGGGCTGGACTGTGGAGGAAGAGTCACTGAAATGCACAGACAGCACCCTGGTATTTCTAGAACCGTTGTCACTACAATTATCTGTGAGAGGTTTTATCCTGAACTTGCAGAAGTGGAACTAAAGCCCAGGGAGGAGTAACAACAGGCTTCGGGCCATGCTGGCATTTGGGTGCAGAACTCTGAATCTCCAGAGCCAGCTTTGTCCAGCAGTGATCAAAGACATTGCACAGGGCTGCGAGGTTTGGGAGAAGGATAAAGAGAGGGAAAATAGCTGTTCTGCAGCGAGGAGCTCACTGCGAGTCTCCTAGGGAGCTGCCACTGCTGCATCCATCACAGTCAAGGAAAGCTATAATGAATGAGGAATTAAACCCTGTTGTGGAGTTCCTTTTGATCAGCCCCTTCTGCTAACATGACCTGGCCTGGCCTCTCCACAGGGCAGACCAGCCTTTTGGCTAGCGCTGGTGCAGCCCCCTGACATCAGCAGGGTTGGAGAGATGTCACTCAGAGGAGAGACCTGACAGTGTTGACAGCCAGGAGTCACAGCTCTCAGTGGAGACCTCATTTGTCACTTGCTTAAACCTTAGCAGAGGAGGAGGAGGTGGGGAGGAAAGTGAACAGAAGATCTCAACTAACACTGCTCAGAGTTGCCCTTCCCTGCACTACAGACCTGGGAGCAGCAGCAGCTGGGATTGCAAAGGGAACAATACAAGCAAATTTTACGCTGGAGCGTGGTAGGGGCAGAGGGCTGGCTGCATGCACATATCAGCTTTTCTAGGGAAATGTATGAAATGGATACAAAGGCTCTCACGGTCCAAAACATCATCTCTCCTGGTTGACCATGGGTGGGCTGCCTGTCAGCCCCAGCAGACACGCCACACAGCACAACTGGAGCCGGCTGTGGGTGGACACTGCTCTGAGGTGCTGGGCAAGAGAAGCCACATACAGACACGCTAAGTCACTTCGTCTCTAACGCTTCCCACTTACTTTTGAGTTTGTGGGAAAAAACAGTGTGTCTGGCCCAGCGGGACTGCCAGCTGTGCAGGGAGGACTGTGTAAGGCAGGGATCTGCCCTCAACCACAACTCTGAAATATTCCTGGGAATGGGATGGCCCCTTGCTCTTTGGTTGGAAAAATCAAAGCTCACAGCTTAGTGCAGTATGCTTAGTGGTGACATCACTAGAGATGCAAAGGGGCTTTTTCCCCCCCTTGAGAAGGTGGAGTGGAGAAATAGAGGCCAGATCCTTAAAAAAATAAATAAAGAAGCAGCAGAAAATCTCAAATCTGAATCTGCCTGCCCAGTTCCCCTTCAGTTCATAGCTGGCATGGTTTGTTCTCTGCCATGTGGGAGGATTTAGCATCTATTGACAGATGAGCTAATGAGTTTCCCTCAGCTCTTGAAGCTTTATCAAAGCCAGTTAATAATGTTACTGATGTCCGCCCAGGCCAGGGCTCTCTGCTTATGTCCTCTGCCAACAAGGCAACACAACACACACCACACACACACAGGGATCACTTTTTTCCACTCCCAATCCCACCAATAATATGACGTCACCAGTGGCTACTGTGCTAGCATTTGGGTGCTGCCTGTCTCTCTTCACTGCCCTTGACCACCCCTTGTTCCTGTAGACCTGTGGTAGCTGCACCAGCATCTACCACAGGAGAGGAGCAGACCAAGCTCACGTCTTGTCAGTACAGTGATGGCAACAGTGGGAAGCACTGGTCTGGGTTTCAGGAGGCCCGAGTCCTGTGCTGGAAGGATGCTGAAGCCAAGAGCCGTTTGAACCCAGACCTGGGGTGTGCTGTCCAGACCTCTGTCCCTGAGGCTTGATTTGTTTTACTTCTGTACCCCAATTTCACCAGCTGCTACTCTGTTACGTAGTCTATACTGCTTTTCCTCAGGGTTGACCTGGGGGCTGTGCTCCTTTCTTCAGCAGTGGCTCTACCTACACAAACACAAATCCACCAAGGCAAGAGTACTGCCTTGTCCCACTTTTTTGGGGGGAAGCTCCTTCTATATTTATACCAAAAATTGAAGAAACCAGACACAAGGAGCTCTCTGGGACCCTCTTTGCTTCTTGGCAGGGTCACTTGAATTGATGTTACCTGGTGGCCTGTGCTTGGGTGGATATTGCTCAGTAGCACATTTGGAGGTGATTGGTGCTCACTTGACTGTTTTGGTAACCACTGCTCTTTCAAGGGCCCCGCTGATGAGTCCTTCTGCCCTCAGGTATCACCAGCTATGTCCCCCCTGATCCTGCAGGCCTGCACTGGGGTTACAGCTCAAGGACCCTGCTGGGCCCAGGCTGCCTGGGGTGGGGGCAGAGATCTCTCCCTCAACCCATCGTCCTCCCACACCTCCATGTGCAGCTGTCTGCCTCCCTCCCAAAGTGGGCCAATGCACAGACAAGGGGGCGGCGGCACCCTGAGCCCCCTGCTCAAGTCAGCAGGAGAGCATGAAACAGCCTCTAGCTCTGCTTTCTGCTGCTCTGCCCCTGACATGGAGGTACTGCCTCAGCCAGCATCTGCTTTTCTGCCTGGGCTTGCCCAGAGCAGGGCAGCTTTGTCATCAGAGCTGTTCTGTACCAGCAATTTTTCTGTCCTGGCAAGGGCCCCAGGCTGGGCCATGACCTGGGCTGGTGGGCACTTGCAGCAGGATGGGCCAAAGAAGTGGGCAGCCACCGCTGCCACGCTGAGAGGCTGGGCTGGGGAGCCGGGGCTTGCATGTGGAGAGAGTGGGGTGCTGGCTGCAAGGTGCAGACCAGACCCTGCCATACCCAAACACAGGGCAATCCCTAAATTAGCTATTCCAGAAAGGAAGAAGTTTCTTTCCCAGCATTAATCGACACTCCCCAGCCTCTCCCCCATCTCCCTGCCCTCTTCTTGCTTTGAAGAGAGATTTGTTTCTCTCTGGGGTTGCTGCAGGTCCCTCTGCCAGCCCAGCTGAGGAGATACCCCAGGGCTGCAGATACAAGCACAGAGCACTGTAAAAAAGTGTGTCAAAAAAAAACAAAGAAGGGGAAAAGCAGAGGAGGTTCAATCCAGGAGCAGAGCTGTGCCGTCTGGCTCTCCACACCATCTCCCACTCCTCTCTGCAGGTGAGTGGGCGGGCGGGTGACCTCGGCTGTGCCGTGAGATGCATTCACCCACCTATACAGACAATGTCCATGAAGCCGTACATTCCATAGCAGATCTGGAAGAGCAGGTCCTGGCGCTGCCATTTGGCTGAAGGACTGAAGGTCGACCAGATGAGCCACGAGATACTGGCGATGAGGAAGAGGGAACCCAGGATGGCCGCTGCTATCTGAACCTTCTCAATGACTGTCAGAGAGATGGCCTGCCACTGCAAGGGACAGCAACAGGGAGAGGAGAGGGCACAAGGGGGAAGGAGGAGGGAAAAAGAGAAGAAAGTAGTTACATGATAGACACCACTGTTTTACTTCATTGTGGTGGTTCTGGAGATCCCAAAGATCACCTGTGACTTACATGTGCACCCTACACATAGATCTTTCACCTGGTCAACCTCTAGGGTGGAGCACGGCCATTGTTTGACAGTGCATGGCCCCATGTTTCCTGACAGCACTGCTGAAGAGGAAATGGGGAGAAATCCTGCATCTCACCAGGAAAGCACAAAGACCTGAGAGAGGCAGGAAGGACTGGAGGCAAGACCCTGAAAATAACATCCCCAGAACAGTGGATCTGTGATGGCCACCATAAGCCAGGACATTCAGTTGCTACCTCAAATGGAGGCCAGGAGCAGCCTTGGCCAGGGCCTTCTATTACCATGAGAAGTGTCTCAGATGATAGCCATGCTTTCCATCAGAGTCCTCCCATGTAAGCCATGAGCTGGCTCTGTGCCACTTGGTGAGATGTGACAGGATCACAACACTAGGTAGGATCTCGTGGAGGCAACACACACCCCACAAAACATGTTACAAACAACACAAGTTGCTGCCGCCAGGGCTCCCTGCCTTTAGGTGATGACATGTTCAGGCTGTTTTCCAAGGTAAACAACAATGCTTCTTCCTCAGAAGAAAAAAATAAAAGTAACTCCCCCAAATCTATTTGCCATGTCAAATAGCTTTGTATAAGCTACAGTATAAATATCCTAAGCCCGGACTCCTCTCTGTCATCCAGAATAAAACCTCTTTACTCAGATTTACACTGCTGAGAGAACTGCACAGTAAAACCAAGAGCGGGAAATTGCTTTCTCTGACAAGACTTCGGGACATGTTCCACAATGCCTCCTGCAAATCAGAAACCAAATGCGTAAACAGGCTGGGGAGAGAGAAGGTGTCTCCTGACATCGAAGTGTACAGGCCACCTTTAGCTGTAAGATACATGCCCTTGAGATCTTAGTGGGACTGGTAGAAGGATAAATAAAGGTGAGCTTTAACCTCACGCAGGTGTAGTGGATTTAGAGGAACTGAAAATACTTAGCCTGGATTCAGGCCAAATTCACTGTCCCTGCGAGGTGGCAGCTCTGGAGAGCCCTGAGCACCCTCTCCATTTGTCAAACACATCCTGGGACACCAGGGTCACCTGTGAAGCCCCATTTTCTCATTCTGCAGGGCAAGAAGGGAATTCAGTTGCTGTGTCACTCTTTAATGCCCAGACCAGCCTGGAGACACCGGTATTTTTGGGAGGTAGGGAGGACTTTGAACTTGCTTGAAGGACAAGATGGTGACTTGTGTTGGGACAGGCATGGACGGCATTGTCCAATGACCAGACCCCTGAACTGAATGCAATCCTCTGCAAAGGACTGCTTTTGAAGTGGAACAGATGAGAGCTTCAGCCTGATGCTGAGGGCTGTGGGTGGCATCTGCCAGGAGATTGCTTGACTTGGCTCAGAGGTGAGCTGAAGTGTCTGCCTCTGCCAGCCTTGGTCCTTGGCTTACGTCCTGCAAGGGCAGACAGCTCTCATATCATATGTCAGGGATGTGCAGCATCAGCGAGGTGGTGGTACCAGCTTGTTCTGTAGCTGGCCATGGAGTAGATGGCCATAAAGCTCCTGAGCAGAGGCATTGGCTGTTCCCTGCTGAGGCAGGCCTGGGCTCGGCTGATCCCAGTCCCCTCCTGCCATCCACTCCAGTGGCTGGCCCAGCCACAGGCAAACACCCAGCACTGAGGACATAGCGATCTCCTAAACAACCCGTTCCCACTCTGCCAAAAGCCCAGCCTGCTCCATGCCTCCACCACAGCCACCCACACCAGTGGCCCCTTCATGCTGTGAAGAAGTCAAGGCAGTGAACAGCTCTCCTCTGAGGGCTGGCAGCTCAGTGGTGCCATTCCCAACAGCAGGGTGAAGGCGAGGTGCAGGCGAGCTGGAGCCCTCAGAGATGCCCAGCTGTGCAGGTCCCTCCCATCACCAGACACAGCAAGGGCTGCATCCGGGCTAAGGGGGGACGACCCAGCGTCCGTCCCCCCATACTGGGATTCTGAGGGTCGGGTCAGCAGCTGCGCAGCCCTCCCGTCAGCTCTTCAGCATCGTCTTCAACAGCACCATAAGCAGAGGCAGGGCAAACCAGCAACCAGTGCCATCAGCTCAGAGCTCCAGGACTAGAGGCGTGTGGAGGTGTTGGGTTGGGTATGCGCGTAGGGTTGCACTCTCACCCTTGCAGCTCTCCCGGACCTCCTCTCCCCTTCCACTAACTCTGGCAAATGCTGAGAGGATGGGAGCGCCAGGAGCCTTTCCTAGTGCTGCCTGCTACGGTTTTGCTGCAGGTCCCTCATGCTGACCTGCGTGCGCCTGTGCCAGCCAAATCATTCTGCATCATTTCTCTCTCGAGAGGAGGTAATGGACTGGCTCCTCACCATCTGTCTGGCACACTGCAAGGCCTGTGGCAGCAACAGGTCCTTCCAGAGTAGCAATTAAAGAGAGAAAAAGAAGAGACATTTTCTACAGCTAGCAGCTGCGTACAACTGGCACCACTGCTTTACAGAGACAGGGAGGCATCGATACGGCATTAAATATATTATTACTTCCAGAGGGGATGTGGCTCAGGGCACAGAGAAGCTACACCTGAGCACCAGCTTCAAACCTCCCTTCAGATGGGAATAGAGATGCTGGAACACAGGCAGGGCTGCCAGCCGGTGCTGCTCGGCGGTGGTAATGAAAGAGGCCGGAGCCCGTCAGCCATGCCAGGGGGTAGGAGGCTCTACCCCGGCAGCTGGCACTGAGTGGCAGTGACACACAGCAGCAGTCCTGTCTCTGTTCAGGAGGTGGCACTGGGGTGTGATTACCCTCTGACAAGGAGGTAAACGGGTCAGAGCTGAACTCTGGGGAAAATAACCAGCTTGCATAAGAATTTAATATTTTCCAGAAAAAAAAAATTAATGAATGATGTACTTCCTCTCTGGCAATCCTGAGAACTGCAATTTAGCATCACACATCTAACCTGAGCCACAAATAACCAGAGTCATTCTTTTTCATCTTTTAATTCCATTCTGCTGCACATCCCGTGGTAAGAGGTTTGTACAGAGAGAAAGAAAGGCACAAGACAGAGTTCAAGAGCTGTTCAGAGGTGGAACATGATGAGATCTAGCTGCAGGAGCTGGGCCTGATGCATCCCTGCACCAGCAGTCTTAGGAGCGCATCTCAATCACCACACTGTGCCTTTCAGATTTCATAGTAGCCCGCAGAAAATCACCCGTTCTCCTAACCCCACACCACAATCAGTAAAGCCAGATACACTGGGGATTTAGTGGGGCACTGCTAAAGCTGCCAAGAAAGGACTCAGCAGCACTGCAGAGTCCCTTTAGCAGCACATCTGAAACCTCCAAGACTGTTTGTTCAAATGTCTGGCTGCAGACACAACTCCCTCATTCCAAATCCCCAGCTCGGAAGTTCAAGCCCTTGCAACATCACAGTGTCAAGCAATCCCAGCTTGCTGGGGAGAGACCTAAAAATGAGCCCTGCTCTTCTCAGCTGGTAATGAATTGAGTCCGGTTAGCTGCTGGACTCTGCTGAAGTGCACCTTTATCAACTGGCAGCTTACTCATGTTGTTAATCAGGACTGTGATTTTATGCAGGTAGAAAGCCCTACAGATGATCTGCCACTGCTGGACAGGGCGGAACTTGGTGGCACCAGGACGCTTTATGGCTCCTGTGGGATAACAGGAGTGGCTTTGTAAGTGCTGGGCTTGCAGTGGCTTCTGCGCATGCTGAAGCAGTTCTCTGTGACGGCTTGCCACCCACACTCGAAAATGGCCTCCTTCCTCGCAGACTGCTCTGAAGAAATGTCCTAATTCATTCAGGAGTTGTCTGACTATCCTCCGCTACCATTCTCCTTGGCCAGCTGCTCTGGCTCAATACCCAGATGTGTGTGTCCAGAACACCGCACTCTCTTGGACTGGTTTCCCCCGTTTCCTCAGTTTCCCCAAACTGCAAAGCTCTGTTCCCCAGATGCCTCAGAAAAGGTTTCTTAGGAGCCCAGGTCTGTGATGTCTTCAGCAAGAGGCCAGGCTGGGACCGGTGCCTGGCTGTCATGCCACACTTGATCTCTCGCACTGTTTCATAATTTACGGTTTGTACTTGGGACAAGGCTGTTCCCCTGTTTGCTTCAGTGCTTCTGCTCAGAGCCTGGTGACTGAAAACCCCTGCTGCTAATGTAACACAAATTAATAGTGTCACTAATGTAGTACTTAGAGCCTAATCCATATTTCCCTTTGGCACCTGCAGTTTCCAAAGATTCACGAGCACCAGCGTGAGCAGATCCAAGGTACATATTTGCCTGCAGAAGGTATCTGTGTCTTGCTGCAGCAGCTTGCTAAGAAGTCTTGCTTGCTAGAAAAGCCTTCCTACACTCCTCTGAGAGCTCCCCCATGCCTGCCTCAGGCAGTTCAGTTTATTTTTATTGCTGTATCTGACACGTCCCCTTAGTATGTATCATTAACATCCTGAGCTGTGCTAGTCAGCAATTTCGTTTCAGACCCAGGACCACAAGCAAGCAGAGATTTTTCCTAGAAGGATGGAGTGGACCATTCCCATCACTGCTTAGGTCTGGCTCTCTCTTCAATGCTGTCCCGAGGCCCTGGTTAGCCTCCTCAATTATCTTTAGGAGGATGGCTTTACTTTTTATGAATTCACCAAGTAAATTTATCCTAAAGCTGTGGTAGCTTCCTTGCTGTACATTTACAGATGCTTTGGCTTATTCAGATACAGGAAAGAGAGCAGGGAGAAAGGAGGGTCCATTACCAAAGCACTGGGGCTGTGGTGAAACCCTCTCTCCTCTGCATGCTGGAGCATCTGGTAAGATTCAGGCTACAGTATCGATATCCTAGAAAGCCCCTGCTATGAGCCACAGCCCATGATGTCTCTTGCTGGGACTGCACACATTGCTTGCAGGCTGCAGCTGGAGGGATGAGCTCAGCAGGGACCAGCAAGTGCTCACACTCAGTACAAGTGATCCGGCAAGTTGGGACAACCAGGAGACCTCAGTGAACTTACGTCAAGCTTTTGAGCTCAGGAGCTCAAGCTGAAGTTCAAACACTGGGACCTTGGCCACATTTCTTGCAGATGTGGGAGTCCTGATGAAGAGGCCGTATAAACTAACACCCATCAGCTCTCAACAGAGCATCTCCACAGTCAGAATAGAGCCAGAGGAGAACTGGGACCAGATCCCAACCCCAACACTCCATAACTGAGGATCTTTGGAGCTGAAACAACCCACAAAACAGGAAGAGTCAGAGATAACAACGGTGAAGCAGAGTTGAACTCCTGAGTCTGCAGACAGTAGTATGTCTGGGAACATTGGGTCAAACTGATCTTGTATTTGCTAAAATCAGAGCATCAGAGTGAGTGTGGCTCGGGAGTGGCTACAAAGGAGCTGCACAGATGAGATCCATTGCAGAGTACTATCACAGCAGGTGCCTGCTCCAACATGTATCCGCACCAGAGAGCCTGCAGTGCTATTCCATGCTTCCAAAAACCTCTGTCTTCAGGGCCTTATAAAAGTCATGGGCTTTGCACAAATACTGCAGTGGAGAGGAGCGCTTAGAGCCACCATGTCCATATCTCCTGTCTCAGGGACTGGCAGACTGGGCAGCAGGGGGATGGATGGATGGATGGATGGATGGATGGATGGATGGATGGACGGACGGATGAAGGCTCTGGACCTTCTGATTGGTCACAGCCAGTTGGAAATTTTTGCTCATTTGCTGACTGACCTCTGCTTGGCAAGACACTTGCCATGTTCTCAAACACCTCTAATCCTCCAGCCTCATCAGGTTTGCAGTGTAGCTGCTTTAAGACTTTTGCTCTTAAACCCTGGCAACCCAGGGCTGGGGAGTTAATTTAAAGAGATTCATTCTGTCAAAATACCAGACTGGAGGCCCCTCTCTGGTATAAGACAGCATAACAGCCTGGAGGCTGGAAGAAATCTCTGTTAATTATGTATGAACCGTGTTCCCCTGGCTGTAACTTCTCTGCCCACGCCATGCACACTTGGCCCATGCCATGCTCCTAGGCTCTCCAGAAAATCTGCAGCACATGTCAAAATGGGCAGAGAATTATGCAAATCCCAGGAAACATGTGGGTGTTGGGTGTGCTGCTCTGCTCTGCCCAGCTGGACGTGGTCCAGGGAGCCCAGGGCCTGCCAGCTGCGTGTGATCTGTCACATGAGAGGTCACAGGCATAGTCACAGAGCAGAGGCAGGCCACACTGCTGGGCAAAATCTAGCCAGGCTCAGAGCATCGTCTGAAACTGCTTCATTTGACAAGAAGGCGAGTTTTGTATGGTCCTTGCCTGTATGACAGTTGGTCTGGAATTAACAGATGACCTTGAATTCTTACAGCATTTGCCCTCCAAAACCTGTGCTTGAGAAATTCAGAGCTTTCTAAGAAGAATAAAGCTGAGTAGAAATTCCAGCAGACCCTGAGAAGAAAGGCCAGGGATTATTGCTTTGCTTAGAGACGTGCCAGTATGTCCAGGTGGCCCCTGCTGTCCACGTGTGAGGTGAAGACTGAGCAGAAAGGACACACTTCCCACCTGCCCGTGCTGCAGCATGTTGTTATGGCACATACTGTCAGAGCGTCGCAGCCCCTGGGTCCTCTCTGCCTTCCTTTTCCAGCACTGGAGGATGGCGAGAACCTCCACGAGCACAGTGGTGTGCATGGTGATGGGTTTTGGGGTCCCAAGCCCCTTGGTCCTCTTGGGAAGTCCAGGCCTCACATGTGAGCCACTTCCCGCAGGATTTCACATGCTAGTGCTGGTGTAGCATCTGCTTCCCAGCAGTGCCTTTGTGCTGACACCAGACAGGGCACCCAGGCACACAGCTGCAGGACCACACGCACTGCATTTATTCCAGAACAAGTGGCTTTTCACTCTAGCTGCTTCTTCCCACCCTCTGCTGAGCCAAATCTCCCAGCGTTTCTGTGAGAAGTGCTGTGAAGTCTCTGCCAGCAGCGGGAAGCCCTCAGAGTGGGAGGTCTGCATGGTCCTCGGGGAGTCTCGCTCCTGGAGCCGAGCTCTCTAGCTCGGATGCTCCTGCCAATCAGTCTTCATGTTCGTGGCAAAGGCCAGCGGGTCAGGCCACTTTCTGACAGGGGAGCCCCAAAAAAGCAATCCTTTGGGCAGCCTTTTGAAATGTGTTTGTGGGATGGGAACTTGTTTGTGAATTGCTCCAACAAATTTTAGCCAAGTGAGGAGCAGGAGGAAAGTCCTGAGTTGCCCTGAGCCGTATGAGGCTGTAGAGCGTTTGGAGGTCATTTGTTAAAGGCAGCGCTGGCTGCACACACGCTCACAAATCTGTACCCACAAACCTTCACCGCTGCTCAGCATCGCTCCCTCCATCTGGGATGCACGAAGCATTAGGGCACTCATGGACCAGCTTTGCAGAAATAAGCAAATGATGCTTTGTCCACGTCTCCCACCCTGTGTTTCAATCTAGTCTGAGTTACTGGAGCCAAGAAACTAAAACACCCTGGGTCTGCGGCTTGGGATGAAACTACTGATCTGTTCAGGCCCTGGCACAGGGAAAATTGAATCAGAAGCTGCAGGGACTTGCAGAGAGCAGAGAGGCTTTTTCCTTCCCCCCAGCAAAATTTCTCCACGATGCCCCACTAATTTTGTTACTTCATTTTGGTCTGGAGTCCTAAAGGGCTATGCCTCTTTCTTCACTGTGTTTAGTGACCTCAGACCTGGAGAAAGACACACACAGACAGCAGTTTGGAGGAGAGAGCAGGGATTTGTGTGTCCCCAGCCCCATACAACTGGGCACTATCACTGGCAAAAGGCTTTGCCTCCTGTTAGAGACAGAGATGAACAGAGAGCCAATGCAAGCAGGTGCCGGACAGACCAGCATCCATATAGACGTTGCCCTGGTGTCTAAACCACAGCATGCTGCTGTAATGTCTCTCCACTCCAGATGATGCTAATTAAGCAGTAGTGCCTGAGTCTAATATGCTTCCTTATATCTGAGGCACTAATGGTGCTCAGCAAAGGCATGCAGCAATTAGTCCGTCTTCAGGTGTTGCTCCAGCAATAAATCAATAGCTATTAAGGATAAATTATCCCATTTTTAACAGTCACACAGTTTTCCCCATTCTGAATCTTGATGTTGAATTACTAGCCTGCAGTGGGATTTAATAAGGCGCAGTGCTTTTGAACTCACATGAGCAAGAAGGTGGGTCCTCTGATGCCTTTCACATCCACTTACATCAAGATGTGCTTTACCTGTTGTGCGCACACCTGCAAATATCCACTGAGAATCAGGCCCAGAGAGATCAGAGCACCAGAGCCACCTCCTCTGTCCCTCACTCCAGCACAGAGGAGGCCCAGGAGGAGGAGGTCAGGGCTAATGGCACAGCTCTAGACACGCGGGGTCTCAGGCTACTGCCCTGCCACAGACTGTGTGCCCTGTTGCAGCAAATCCCATACCTCCATCAAATTCGCATCCCCGTCTGCCCGGGGGACGGTGGCATACCTGCGGTCTCCAGTAGATGAACGCCTTTGAAGGGCTATGAGGTGTTACAGCACTGCCATGGTCACACTGGTGTTTTAATCAGGAAGAAAATGAATGTGGGAGTTGTCAAAGGTCAGAAAGAGTGGACCTCTGAGGGCTGCCCCCGGCACCGCCAGGCAGGACATGGGGCCTTGTTGGAGCAGCCCCCACAGCCCTTTCTGCGTGGCTCAGACTTACGGAGCACAGCGCAGGGAGGCAAAACCCACGCCGGTAAAATCCACTTGCTCCCAGAAACAAAAAGAGAAACAAGAATAAATAGACTTTGAAATGTCTCTAGTACCTTTACCTGCAGAGGGTTCTTTGTGCTTATGGCAATGACGTGATACTTGTAGTAACACAGCTCACAGCTCCAGCAGCCTCTCTCGCTAATCCATTTGATCAGACATGGCTGGTGCGTGCATTTCACCGATCCGTCGCATCGACACGGGCTCAGCAACTCCCCCTGCAAAAGAGAGACGGCGTCAGCAAGGCTCCCTCCTCCCACAGGGCCTGAGCAGGTCACGGCACGGCACGGCACGGCAAGGAGGCCACGCGCAGAAGCTGGTGCTGGCCAAAGTGCTCCTTCAGCCACCCGTTTGCTCTTTGTCCCTTTTCACCTGGTTTGTCTTAGGTAATAGTGCTGCTTTCATCAGTTTTCCCTCTAATAATTCTTGGCTGATGTGAACACAGTTTGACAGAGATGTAACGGTCTCAGGTACTCACATCCTACAGTTTTTGTAGAAAGAAACAGCTGGGTAGGTAAGTGACACCTAATACCACTGCTGGACGAAAAGCTCCAAGAGCACGGCTCTTACTGGACACCAGAGAATCCACACTAGACCTCAACAAGTGGATGCAGCTCTGCTGGAAACCAGATGTCACTGCTCAGGCCTCTGGCTCCCTGCTACGTAGCAGGCTCATGCTTTATGAGCAGTGACCGGAACACTGACCTCCCGCCTCGCTCCCTTGTTCCTGGTACAGCTTTAATAAGCAGGGGTATCGAGCAAACCCCAATATGATTCTCACCCAGCTGCTATCATCCTCTTCACCACAGGACTGCATTCCCCTCTGCACACACAAGCTCAGGAGCTCATTTCACAGTCATTTGCTGTTGCTTATTTAGGGAAGAAGTGAGCCATAGAATTTTACCCCCCACCTCTCAGTGTTTAGAAGCCAAAGCAGAGACCCCAGTTGTGTATTTATCTGTGCTCCAAGATTTAAAAGGTTTTAAAGGCAGAACGAGAATATCTACAGGATGGGAAAGGCTGGCATCATACTTTTGGTTTTGGAGAGAGGACTTGTCTTCTTACACACCTTGACCAGCCCCACAGTCCTCCCCATCGTGCCCACCGATGGTGCAGCAGGATAACAGCCTGGCACCTGAGGCTGCTGGACACAGCAAAAGATGCCCAGCATCCCAGCTGCCTTGGGCTAGGAGGCCAGATCCTGCTCCTGCTACACTTGGTGGAAAACTGCCGTAGCTTTCAGGGCACCACATCAGGTCTGAAGGCCCGAGGAACTGAGAGTCATGCTGGGCAAGAGTGATACTTTTTTTAATGAAACCTAATGCAAACACATTAATCATTTCATTTGCTTCAGCTAGGTGACCTACAAATGTCATCTTCCATGAAATTTCAGCACAACTGTAAATAACTGTTTATGTTACAAAACCAGGCTCAGCTCTACCCGGCACTGATTTCCAATGCACACTGGAGGAGACTAAAAGAGGTGGGGGGCAAGTAGGGCTTTAGGATCCATGAAGTTTTTTCAGGACAAGCAACGGGACACTGCGCTGCACACCAGGGTCTTCTGCGGGGCTCCACAGGGCGAGTGAACAACCCGGGCTTTACTTAACAAGCGGCTGGAACAGTGGTGATGAGGGGTCAGGAATGGGGTGGGATGGAGCAGAAAGTGACAACCTGCAGGTGAAGGCTGTAGTGGTGCAGAGGGCAGACTTAGTACATCTTCTTGATCTCTGTAGTAAATGATTCTATAAAATCTGAGCTCTTCTGTCCATAAATGTCCTACACACTGTGGGCACCTGGTCCCCCTTCCCCACTCAGGATGCTCCAACCCCAGACAGCCCTGCTGCCTCCTGCAAGAGCTCAGGACTGAACCGTGGAGACAAAACCCCCAATTTCTTGATTTTTGCAAATCCAGCAAAAACCTGATTTATCACATTTTCTCCAGCCGTGTGAAGTATTATATCCTTGCGTGTGGTGCACAGCTATTTTTGCATACTGTGAAGCCCAATTCTGTCCGCAGCAGGCATTCATAAAACATTGCCACATGCACACACGCACACACACTCAGGTACCAGCAGAAAAATAAACACCAGGGGCATATTAAAGGAATAAATCCTCTGTACAGTGAAGGAGAAGAAGCCTCGTCATTGGCTGCATGGTGAGCTCAGGAACGGTCCATCAGCTGTGACACACACGGAGGATTCGCTGTGCAGAGATCTCTGCTAAGAAGTACATGCACACAAAAGTAAGCCTAAAGTGAGGCACAGATCACAGCCCTGAGAGATGGAAATTAAACCCCACATCTCTTTCTGTAGGTTTGTAGAAGATGGTTCTGCGTAACTCTCCCTCCAGTGCTTCAAACAATGGCATTCCCACCAATCCTGTTTGGGGACTGCTTTCCAAAGACCCTTTGAAGGAAGAAAACCCTTCCCAACACTTATTTTGGCAATTTTCCTTTGTAGAGTTACATTCCGTCACTCGGATCAGCCTAAGCAGCACGTCAGCTTTGCCAGCAGCTGGTGGAGAAGTGCTCCCTGACTGCAAGCTCCATCCTCAGCTTGCTCAGCACCATCTTGCCCCCCTGAAACAACCAAGTGGGCTTTGGATTCATCTGCTTTGCTTTTTGTTATCTATTGTCTTCAGGAGCAGCAAGGTAAGGCCAGGCTGACTTGGCTTTACCCTGAGGAGGAGCATACTGCTGGAGATGAGCCGGGGCTGTTCCAGGTCTGCCCTCTCCTTACAAAAATCCTCCTCTGTGCCCCTTGCAGTACATCAGAGTGGTTAAGGATTGCCTGGGCCTCTCTATTTTCAGCCTGTTGGGAGGAATTCTGAGAAAGGATGGGAAAAATATTATTGCCAGTGCATGCTTTTGATGCTTGGTATATCCAGGGAGAAAATACTGACGTCAGGATCAGCGTCAGCCCTCCTGCGTGCTGATGTCAGTGTGTTGCCCTGGCCTTTTTATTTGTCATTTACCAGAGCTGGGAGCCCATCCACAGGCTGCTGCCAAAGCTGCGGCTGCCAACTCCCCAGCCGGTGGTGGTGGGGCTGGGGACGGTGGTGTCATTGGGCCAGGACGTGGTCTTCTGGGCTCTTCCATCCCCAGCCATGCTGACGTACATCCACTGCCTGAGCTGCTCCTGAGAGCCAGCCTCACACCAGCTCGGCCGGAAAGAGCCACGTTCGCACCATCCTGCTACCCCAGCTACTACAGCCAGCATTCTGAAAACCAGTGCAAGCTGTACAGCCAAATGGGGTGGCTGGTGGTGATCTTAACACCTGCAGTGTTTCTTCAGCTGAGTGTTTTCCCTGCTCAGGTGTAAAAAGTAGCATTAGTTGTTAGCATCGCCTGCAGGATCAGTGCCCCAGGGAAGAGCAGGGCAGGGGGAAGAAGGGCTACCACCTCCCTCTGCATATGCACATGCAACATCCACTGCTCACAGGAGCAGCTGCATGAATGGACCTGACTACTTGCATTTGTCTGAGTTTGTCTCGTTTGGAAAAGGAAACCAGGAATATTTAATTTCAGGTCTTCAACTGAGTCTCCTAAATACACTTAACTTCACACTGAATTTAAATGCAATGGGAAGTTTTATTATGGCAAATAAATGCCAAATGATTTCTATATTAGGAACATAATTACAGAGGAATTAACTCTGATGGCAAAGAGAAACCCATTGTTACAGAGCTGGTAAACTCCAATAAATATGTGCTAATGATCGCTCTGTCCTCACACTCACTTACAGCAACTACCCCACCATCCTTTTAAACCTAAACACGCACATTGCTACCAGCATCTCAAATGCTTCCCGTGTGTCCCCTCCTGCGTGTGAGCGCTGTGCCAGCCAGCAACAGACAACAGGGGACACTTAATAACTACCTCTGAAAACCTGAAGCCACGTTTCCATTGTGCTTTCTCTCTCAGCTATTGAAGGATATATATATGTGTGTGCGTGTGTGTTTGTATTGAATGAAATTCTCCAGCACTGTGGGAGACTGATGCTAAATGTGGACCCAGCAAGGCTTATGTCTCCCATGTTGTTAGGACATCACCAGGCATGGTCACAAGGGTGGCAGATGGGTGGCATCTCCCCAGGAACCCCAAATGGTCCCCAGCCCTGCAGCTGGGTCTGTAAGCCATGGGAGCCTTGCTCTGAAGGATGTCCATTGCACTCCCGCTTGGGGCCAGACAGGGGTGCAGAGAGTGATGGGAGGACATAAGGGCACACAGAGCCTCAGAGGAAAGGTTTTCAGCCTGTGGCTGTCCAGCTGAAGGTTTTGGTGTGGGATCTTGGCCTGGGAGTGCCCCGGGGCAGGACAGCATCTGTACAGGGCCCTGGCATGGGAAAGGCGTGGGTGCCCTCCTGGCACTCCCCATCCCCACGGCAATGCGAGGGAGCAGCCACAATGGGGTACAGCAGCCTGGGGGCCTGCAATGGGTGCAGCGGGGCACGGCTCTGTTTTTTTGAGGTTAAAGCAGATGCAGTGCTCGGTGCAGAAAGCCCAGCGCATTGGTGCTCTGCCTTTGATCCCTCGCCAGGTTTTCGTGGAAGGCGGCTGAAGGCATCTCCTGGGAGCCTCATGCCAGCTGCTAGGGAGCTGGGTCCCATTCGTACAATGCTTCAGAAACAGAAAAATGAAGCAGGAGCATTAGGAGCATTTTAGTGTGAAATATCTAGACTTGGTCCTATCCCTTCCCATTTAAAAAAAAAAAAAGAAGAAAAAAGGAAAAAAGGCTCAGTCTGGGCTAGTGCTGTTTCAATATTTAACTGACAGTAACTTGCCAATGCGCTTGCCTGCGGGCAGGCACAGTGCACCAGCTCTGGGTGCATCCCTACCTTCTCTGGGAACGGCTGGAGGGAGGTGGGACCAGGTGTCTCATGACTTAACATCAATTTCCTTTAAGGAGAAGTACTTTAAAGGAGCAGAAAACATACATTTGCCCAAGAAGCGGAGAATCATGGGGTGTTTTTTTATGCAATGGGCTCTGGAGGATTTTAACACTCCAGTTCCAGGCTGGTGAAGGTGAAGTGCAGAGAACGATGCAAGCCCCTCCCAGCTCTGAAAGGGGGGCAGTGGGGATGCTAGGGGCTGGTTCTGCTCTGGGACAGCCCCTGTTGAAGGAGAGATATGTGAGGACAGTCCCTAAGGGTCCCTTTGGGCCACCCCCATTGCTGGGAATGGGAGTCAGATGTGAATTTCTGAGCACACATCTGCTTATCCATTACCCAAGGAGCAAGGAGCTTATAGATCATATTGGGAATTATTTGCTTTTCCCTCTAAAGAAGGACTTCCACAAGATAAATAACTTTGCTTAGGTGTTCTGGAACCCACTTCATCCTAATGTCATTGAACTTGTTTTTGATTAGCTGATTTAAGTAATTCTTACTAAATGTTGCTCCGTTGCAAGGAATCAAAAGGCAAGCATCTCAAATATCACCTGCTGTGCCTCATCAGGTGTGATAATAGCACCGATTAAGTGAAGTGCCTTCAGTGCATAGAAATCACGGTGCAGTGCATGTGAAATCAAGATACCTGAATACCCCTGAGCTCTTAGGTGTTTGAGCAAGTTCAGCTGCAGACTGGAGCTGAATACAGAGTGGGAGCTGTCTCAGCACTGAGAAGTGTCCCAGTCTATAGCTCCTGGGCTTTCACCCAAGGCTTACTGAGGCTTTAAACTTCTGGAGATTTGCCATGGACCACATCCATTTTGTGAGACAGAATGATCTAGTCTCTTCTGAAAGAGAAATTCACTGTTGTTTCACTTTGCTTCTTCTTAATTAAAAAATAAAGTATTTTAGACAATACTTAGATTTATTCTGCATGAGATACAAGAGTGAGCTAAACTCTGCTCCCAAGGATGTTGGGGTAAATCTGATGTGACTCTATGAAGCCAAACAGCTCTTCAGCACAAATCAAGTGCCCTCAAGTTATGGTTTGTACCAATTAAAGCGGTTTTCCATTAACTTTTTTTTATACAAATAGCTTTTTTTTTTTTTTTTTTTCTCTAGTGAAAAAGCCTCAGCTAAATAGAATTCTTCTAAATAAGCCACTTCTTTTTCTTGGAAAAAATAAAATAAAAAAAAAGAAACCAATTATTCCTTATTATCTCAAATCCATTGGGACCTTCACCTTTCTACTTCTTCAATCCTCATCAGATCCATCAATGTGGATTTTAAAAGTTCAAAGTATAAAGTTAATGCTTTCAGCACGCAAGTACCATATCATGCAGTTCTTCTCAGGGATGTGCTCATAATCCAGCAAATTGAACTTTGCAGCTACTTCCCTGGGAAGCTGTTCATAAAGATACTCAGCTAATGGCCATTTCAGACAACATTATGCCACAGAAATGGATGCTGGTTAGATTCTCCAGATGATAGATCCCACTTTCAAAGACAGTGAAACAAACAGCAATAGACTTTTTTTTTTCTTTTTCTGAGAAAGCCGAAAAGCTCTTTAGCATAACAGCTGAGAGAATCCCTATTCTGCAATACTTCCCCGTTTGACACAGCAACCTCAGGTGGTCCCCAGCCAGGACAGAGGGCAATGGGGCAGGGGACCAATGGATCTGCATGCATGTTAAGGCAGTGGAACCCAATAACAATGTGAAGACAGAAGTACAGAGCATCCTCCCAGTGCTCCCAGCATCTCCCAGCTGGGAGCTGGCCTGGGGTGCACCCAGAGGTGCAGGGGCCCAACGTGCCCTGCCGCAGGGAGCTCCGATACCAAATTATGAGAGCAGTTTGGTTACTTTTAGCTTTAGTAGCACTGTGGGACTCAACCGTTTCATTAAGACATGGCCCCATCTGCTTTTCCTTTCTGCCTCCCAGACCTGAGGAGAAGAATACGCAATTACAAAGTTCACTCATGTAAAGCCCTTCAATTACTGGGTAACTCTTTTACAGCTTTTCCAAACGTTACGAGGTTCATGTGGCAGTACATGACATCTGAAGTAATTCATTTTTCATCTGCTGATTAGCAGAAATTAAAACGGTTCTCAGAACATCCCAATTTGTGTGAGATCAAGTTCCTTATTACTACAGAGTGTCTTAGTGGGAAGGCATTTCTTTTTAAAGTACCAGGCAGCCCTGCAAGCGGAGTTACTGAACAAAAATATACCGGGGAGGTAGCAGAGGGCAGGATCCCAGCTCTTGGGGACCGCGGGTGATGGAGCTCTGGAGCCGAGCCTTCAAGTCCTGCCAGAAGGTCACTTAAATGTTTGGAGGAAAGTCAAAACGCTTGCTGGCATGAATTTGCACCAGAGGCAGAAGCAGCTCCTTTGGAAATGCTGTAGCTACAGCATGAGGCCGAACTGCCTTTCCTGGCAGCGGGCTAGAAACCAGCCTGCAGCACCAAGTGTTTCTCCGTCAGGTACCCACTGACGCGGTCAGCGGCGTGGCAGCGGGGCTGCTGCCTGCGCAGCGACGGTGGATGCTCCGCAAGAACCCCAGCGGGCCAAGCCAACCACCGGTGGTCACACCTCCTGGGGGATCTGGGAAAGGAGCTGTGGGACAGCGTGGGAGATGTCTGCAGTGCTGGCAGCAAAAATAAACCATGGGAAAGGAGAGCAGGTGGCTTGATCCCCAAATCCCCTTGCCTCACGTGACAACTTTCCAGCTGAGGGAAGCTCAAGAGGAAGGCATCAGCTGCGCTGTGCCGGGAGAAGCTGCACAACATTAATTCTGATTTTCTGATGCTGCCCTGGCCAAAGACCTCCTGTATCTGAAGCTGCATGAATCCACGTGTTTCAGTCTTTGCCTGCATGCGCCTCCTGGTGAAAAGCCTTGTGTTTTCCTTCTCCAGCTGGGGGAATGCAGACAGCCTTCCCTTTTGCAGGCAGAGTATAAAACAGAGAGGAGAAAAGGCAGAAATGAATGTCAGAACGGCCGTAACACCTATGAAGTGGGCTACAAAGGCCATTTTCTATTTCTTTCTTTTGGTCCTCCTTTTGCAGAAGAACGATATCAGGTATACTGAACTACCCACAGAGACATATATACATAAACAATACCAAGGCTCTGAGGTTTTGGCACTGTCAGCATACAGATAATAAGCATTACATAGGGCTGATTTATTATCTGACTCTGCAATAACCTTTTGAAGATATACTGATTGGCAATTTGCATATTAACAAATATATCAACAGTGAGGCAGTGTCAGATGCTATGCATGGCTGTATTCTGCTCCAGAGGATGCTGAATTTCAAACAGTGGCCAAAAGGAAAAACTCGTTTGTACCCTTCATCATGAAAGATGCCCTATTGAAATACGAATTATTAGCCTCCCTGTTGTTGGTCTTTATTGTGCACTATCAGATTGCTTCTCCTGCTCCCTTCCCATAGGATTTGCTCTATCAGATACAGAACCTTTTTCTGCCACGTGAGGTTTCTCCTACCACACCTGGATGAGATTATTTAATTCAATCAGGCTGGGCTGCAACTGGTCTTCTCACATCCTCTTAGGGAATAGGCTGCTTTCCTCCAAAACAATGTCTGCTCCATAAAAACTTGCAGTTCCCTTAGCAAGTTGTGTCTCTGCACAGGGAATGTCCAAGTGCCTGGTCCTGGCTGGGCTTTTCTTTTGCCTTGGCGATGTCTGGCATCATCTTTCGCACCAACCCAGCTGCTCTAGCCCACTTCTTGGGGTACCAAGCTAACAGCAACACGGAAGCGTGCCATTTGGCCGGCTCCCTTCCCTAATGATTACCTGTTGTCTCCTGGCAGGGCCAGGTACTCCTTCATTGTCATTCATGCTGCAGGAAGATTTTCTGTGAGGGATAACTGCTGCTAAGCATCTGAGCACTTGAACATAGTCATCATACTGGAGTCCAGTTCAAGAAGGACTTCTAGTTTTTCTTTCCTCCTACATTTAACATCCTTACCCAAATGTCTCAGCCCAGCTACCAGGTGTCAAAGATGGGTGACAATGAGAGATGTGGCTGCTTCCCATACAACACCAGCATCTCAGGCTGCTGCTGGTCTGTGAGAGGGTCCCCAGCTGGCCTATGAGAGAGAGAAGAAGAAAGAGGGATGCTGTTCTTGTCACTTTTCCCTAGGTGCAAAAGGGCCATGGTGTGAAACAGCAGGGAAAGATGAACAAGAAGAATGTAGATACTCAAGGAAGGCTTCATTTTTTCTGAGTCAGTTGGCCTGGAAAGCCAGGGCTGGAAGTCCTAAGTGCTGAAATCATAGAATCAGGAAATAGTTTTGGTTGGAAGGGACCTTAGAGATCATCTAGTTCCAACCCCTATGTGCATGGGTAGGGACACCTTCCACTAGATCAGGTTGCCCAAAGCCCTGTCCAACCTGGCCTTGAACACTTCCAGGGATGGGGCATCCACAACTTCTCTGGGCAACCTGTTCCAGTGCCTCACCACCCTTATAGTAGAGAATTTCTTCCTAATGTCTAATCTAAATCTACCCTCTTTTAGTTTAAAGCCATTACCCCTTGTCCTGTCACCACACTCCCTGACAAAGAGTCCCCCTCCTGCTTTCTTGTAGGCCCCCTTTAGGTACTGGAAGGCTGCTATAAGGTCTCCCAGGAGCCTTCTCTTTTCCAGGCTGAACAACCCCAGCTCTCTCAGCCTGTCTGCATAGGAGAGGTGCCCCAGCCCTCTGGTCATCCTTGTGGCCCTCTGCTGGACTCACTCCAACAGGTCCATGTCCTTCTTATGCTGGGGACCCCAGAGCTGAACATATTACCCCAGGTGGGGCCTCACGAGGTCAGAGTACAGGGGGACAATCACTTCCCTCAACCTGCTGGCCACACTTTTGATGCAGCCTGGAACATGGTTGGCTTTCTGGGCTGCAAGCACTCACTGCTGGCTCGTATCAAGCTTTTCATTCACCAATACCTCCAAGTCCTTCTCCTCAAGGCTGCTCTCAATCCACTCATTGCCCATTTGTGCTTGGGATTGCCCCAACCTGTGTTCAGGACTTTGCACTTGGCCTTGTCAAACTTCATGAGGTTCACATGGGTCCACCTGACAAGCTTGAAAGGTGGGCCCTGACAGGGCCCTGAGATCTTCTAGTGCGGTGCTGCTGGACTTTTTTATGCCAGAAAAATTTTAAGAGGTTTTTGCAAGTTCCTGTTTTTTTCCCCAGCCTTTGCAGAACTGGAGTTGGTAAAGAGAAGAGCACAGAAATTATCACTATTCACAGATGTGTATTACCTGGAAGAAGTCCCACTAATTGTGAAGATTTGTGTTCAGGGCAGGGTAGTGTGTAATCAGCTGCTCATCTGGTCTTTGGTGCTGAACACAGAGAAGTTGTGTTTGCAGAGCTGAAAGCACTCAGGCAAGACTAAAGAAACTCATCACCAGGCATCACCATCCACGGTGATGCTCTGGGAATGGGAAAGAGCTGCAGCAGCTGTGAGTGCTCCTTGTGGCCTGTGGTGCCCATGGGCCAATGTGGACACAGCAGGTCCCAGCCCCTCCTGCAGCTCCAATGTGCTGCTGGGCTTGGGGCAATCTCCATGCCAGGATCCTGGCTTTATCCAGGGATAATGATGCTTACCCATTGCACACAGCCAACCGGAGACTGCATTTCTCAGCATTTGCTAGGGACTTTGAGATCCTGAATAAGCAAGGCTGTTGAAGTGCAGGTGATTAAACGTGGCCAGCCACCAGACTGCACGGAAAATGAGCTCTGCTGGCACGCATTTGCTGCCACAGTAGTCAGAGCATGTCCCAGGCTTGAGTACCGGCGCAGCCCGTGTATGCTCTGCAGGAAGGTCCCACCCCTTTGGGCAGCCCTGTCCACCTGCAGCTGTGTTTATCTGAAAGGTCCTTCAGAGCCCCGCCAAAATTGTGAAAGGGAACTGAGCCTGTGAGGGAAAACAAGCTGTGCTGGTACTGCACATCCATGTAGTCAGGGCCTTTTCTTATTCAGTACATTCACATACAAATCCTCAGTCTGATTTTTGTGTCCTTGTTGAAGGGGATGGGCAGTGGCAGATGATTTTTTTAACTTTGTTTCCAAAATGATACCTCCCCAGCTGCCCTGTAGGCTTCCATGAAGGACTGGGGCTCGGTGAGGTGGCCGTGGTCAGGTCAGCCTGCTGGGGGGACAGTGGCCTGGGGACACCATGCATCCCACACCAGCCTCTTCTGAACATGCCAGTCTCCATCCTTACAAAGCTCCACTTAAATTTTAATGGCAGGGAAGGCTTGAAGGGCCTCATAAATCCCCACCTGAGCCCACCAGCTTGTCCCCATGCTGCCACCACGGCAGAGAGCAACCCTTCCCCATGGTCCCCATGGCTGTGCCACACACCTCCCGCTTCACGATAAATTCACTCAGAGATTTTCTGTCTGGAAGGTCGGAGAGTAGGAAATGAAACCTGTGGTGTCTGCAGGCAAGGAGACTTGAAGTCATCCTGAGAACTTGGAGGCCTGTTGACAGCGCCAGGACCTAGCAGGTGGAAACTGTCCTTCTGTGCCCTGCAGACCCGCTCCTTGGCGCACTCAGCCACCCTCCCTGGGCTCTGCCAGCACCTGGGGAAGCTGAGCAGCATCTCCATACAGCACCCACATCCTGGGCTTCACCACGCAGGATCTCCAGCAGTTTTGCCGCCCTGCTGCTGGGAGGAGGGCAATATTTTTTCAGTTTTTAATTAAATATTTTTATTTCTTTGGAGATACTGGAGGTGAAAATCTGCCTGCTAACAGTGCTGATGAACATGAACACACTGGGGTTTGATCTTGGAAGCTGCCCTGCTGCACTGCCACATGTTTCAGGGCTGTATGGATTACAGAGAGTGGGCAGCCTGGGTGTCTCCTGCCTGGCTTGTTTTCTGGTTGTATTCATTGCTAATAGGAAAAAAAAAAAATCCAGTCCTATGACTACTAAATGATTACGGGGGGAGCTCTCCTCCCCCCTTATCTGGTCAGATTGCATGGAAGCGGGGACATGAGCTGAGCGAGAGTTCCCCAGGGTGAAGCAGAAATACAGGCACGCTTGTCGCTCCAGGAATTATTTTATTTGCAGAGCCTGCAGGTGACAGGAGCATGTGCCGGTGATGTAGGTATTTGGGTAGGAAAGGGAAGGCAGGGGAAGCAGTCACCTCGGGGCAATGACGTGGAAGGGAGCAAGGTGCAAAGCTGCAAGGCCAGATCCACGGTGCAAGGAGCAGAGGTGATGGCAGGCGCCAGCCGCAGCCCGTAGCGGAGTCATCTCTGCACAAATGGCAGCCCGGGGAGGTTTGTTATTTGGTTTTCCCCGTGGGGCACGGTTAAAACAGTGAAGGTGTTAAGGTCTCACTGCTCCGCAACAACCAGCATTGTAGGATGCAGCTTTGGAAGACGATGGGGGCATTAGCTGGGGGCAGACACACGGGGCAAGGAGCTGCGAGGGAAACACCATCATCCATCCTATGGAGTCCCTGGTCAGAGCGGTGTCAGTGGAGGCATACCCAGGCTTTTGCCCTTTGCTACTCAGTCACACAGATAGTCACACATAAAAAAGCTTCCCTGTTCCCTCTAAGCAGTGGGGGGAGGATACTAAAAAGCCCTAGTATATGAAACAGTCCTATTACAGCCTTCATTTTTAAGTGTTAATATTGAATTAACACTAAAAGCATCCTGGCTAAGCTGGAAAACATTTCCAGAAGCCCAACCTCCTAAAAGATGGTCTGAGTAGAACCTGGGGCTTCTTAGCTCAGACCTCCTCACCAGGGACCGTGCACTGCACATCTCTAAAATGTGTCCTAGGACTTCCACCCAAGACTTCTCCTTAATTTGGTTATTAAAGACACTTGTGGCAAGCCACTGGGCTCATTTCCACAGTCCTGTCCCTCATTATCAGATGCACCTGAGAATCCCATCTAAACCCTTTAAGAGCAGAAAGCAAGGGTGCCTTAGGGTTTGGATGAAGCATCCTTTTCTCCATTCTCTAAGGTCTTGCTGCTTGGCTGCTGCTGAGGATGGGACTACTCTAGAGCAGGTAGGTTGTTCAAGGTAAGCTTTAGGACTGTAATAGTCCCTTGCGAGGAGACCAAGCAACCAGTTCTCACTGACAGCTCACCTTCCCCTGGCTTGGACTTTGATCCAGTTTTCTAGTTTCCCTTTTGAGTGAAAACAGTAAGCAAGGGTTTATTATGGGTCCCGCAGGTGTCTGCTATTCCCTTGACCTCTTGGTGGGCCAGGGGACAGCTGGGAAGCTTTGGCTGGCTCTCTTGTGCTGCTGCTGGCAGTTGGGTGGCCATGTGCTGGGTTGTCTCTGTTTGCTGGGCTGGTTGAAAATCAACCTGGGGAAAAACCAATGGTTTTGGTGGGACAAGGGAAGGCATAGGCACGTAGATGGGAACATGTGCTTGGAAGCAGGGTGGAAGGGCTGCACTCACTTTTAAACAGCGCTGTTATGGTTTTGGCTTGGTGTCAGTGAGTCATGACATGTTACTCCAAGTCGTGTGGGACTGGTTTCCCTGGTAGAGTGGCACTGCTAATCTGTGTCCCTGTCCTAGGAGGGTTAGCTTGGTGGTACCAAATGCCTTGTGGTCCCCTGCAGAGCAGATGTCATGGGTTTTTCCAGCCTCCCTATCCCTGCTGACTGAGTGGGCTTGCAGCACCTGCATGTATTGTAAGTGACAAACAGGCTGTCTAACAGCAAAATATCAACTGACTTTATTTCTAAATCATAGATATTGCTGTGGGGAATTAAAAGCCATCCAACAACTGGGTGACTGGAGTACACCCAAGCCTGCCCTCCCATCAGGGTGTTTGCCTCCCCTGGGCTGGGTGGACCTGGGGGTCACTTTGGAACCCTTGGGGACAGACTTGCTGGTCCTGGTCTGCAACACAGCTGGGTGTAAATGGGAACATGAGCTCTGAACTGGTCTGACTGGGATTCCAGTTTTTCCACCTGTGTCAGCTCAGCTGATGAAAGCTGTTACTGCTCTCAGCACACCTTGCCATGGGCTACAGGGCTGCACAGAGAGCTGCATCTCCTTGACCTACAGCCAGGCTCATAGAAGCATGCCCACATCCCCACCCAGCAGCTGAAAAGGTTGACATTCACTTCTTTTTGTGAATGGGGCTGAGACTCCAGAGAGATTATGAAATCTGTGCCCCTAAAGACTCCCACTTCCTCCACCTAATTCTGTATTTTCCTTCACACTTTCATAAAACTACTTCCTAGCCTGAATTATCCAAGGGACAAGTGCTGCCAGCAGCAGGCTGGAGATGCTGTTTTTTCTTTGGGATGCTTTTCCTCAGAGCAATGACTTGATTTTTATTTTCCTCAATGGCTTGTTAGATCCTATTTAGGTGGAAACAGAACTTGTTTCACTTGGGGGATACTCAGAGCTGTCTGCCAGGCATGCACTATCTACCTGAAATGATTTTGGAGGATGCTCCTCTGCAATTCAACTGTAATTGGAGCAAACTCACCCAGGTGTATTAGCACACTGGGAGCTTTGCTGAGTGGCAATATTAAATGAGCAGTAAGCTGTTTACCAGTTTGAGGTTTACTTGTTCCCTTCACATGTGTGTAAGTTTAGAGCTGGTTGCTTTTAGTGATTGTGGCTGACCTGAGGATTGCTTGCCCTGATCCAGGTTTACAAAACCTGGAGGGTTTAGCAGAGGGGAACACCAGTGCTAGAAGTCCTCCAAAAGTCTGGAGAGGAACAATAGTCCTAGTGTGCATGTGGCCTGCTGAGAGCTGCAGGACCAAGGAGGGAGGGAGAGTAATTATTTAGCAAAGTTCAAGGAGAAGCAACGTGGCAAAAGTGAATAAAGAGGCCACCTTAGTCTGGGTGATGCTCTCCTGGGCAGGGAAGGGTCATCTTGCATTGACTGTGGCCCACGGTCGTGTCATGAACCATGATGCTTCTACTATTTGCAGATGCCTTTTCTGGGCTGCTTCTGTATTAGAAATAACACACCTCTGTCCTTTTAGCCAGAGAAAAAGATCTAAAAGCACTTGAGGAAGGCTTCTCTGGAAAGAGAGAGCACAGATAGTTTTGGCTTCAGAGGAAGGCATTTCTTTGGTGCAGAGGCTTTATTTGTTGCTTTGCTCTGTAGCTTGACTATACCTCCACAGACCTGGCATCCTCCAGCCCAACCCACAAAGAATCCCAGATGATGGGAAGCAGATCTGGGCTGTGGGGAGAGGCCCTGGTGCAAGTGGACAGCCACACATCTTCCCTTGCTAACTGAGAAATCACCTCTACTTTAAGAAATTGGAGCCTGCTTTAAACAGGCAGATAAGATTGAAGAGATGGCTTCAGCAGCCAGCTCCAGCCTCCTGTTACTGCATGTCATATACATTTGCTTGCAAATGTGTTCTGCTCCACTAAAAAATCGGTTCAATTTAACGCCCCAACTTCTGAAAAGTTCCTCCAAAACCTCCCTACTTGGTCACTTAAACCTGCATATGATTTTTCACCTTAAACTCATTCCAGCTCTACCTCTACCCACCTTATTCCTGCTGCAAAATATTTTTGGGTCCTTGAACAACTCTTTTCCTTCCAGAGTTCTGTCTAGCATATTTTCAGAGAGAAATCAGGTCCTGTCAGCTGTTACTTTTTCTTGAACTCCCTGCTCATGAGCTCACCTCACTGTGTTTGTAGACTGCTCCTGGGCTGAGGTCTTCTTTTTCAGGCAGGGGTGGTCTGCTTCTTGCACTATCCTTTCCCAGCTGCCAGACAGAGGCATTAATATTGCACAAATGCTGTGGGGGACCCTGTCTTCCACTGTGTTGTAGGATCACACTTGTATTTTTCAGCCCATAAGCACTGTGGTCATTCAAAATTACCTTGATGTTCAACTACTCCACCAAGGTCTTTTGCTGAATTACAAGCAAGCTGATATTAGGCTTTCTCAAGGAGCTCAGTTACTTTTCTCTGCTGTTCTCAATTTTCTGGGGGCAGAAATGTCAGACACAAGGAAACAAACAACTTTCTGCTTATAATGTGTTGCAGGACTTTGCAGCAGCAAGTGTAGGAATACTGTTTGTACTGTACCTTGTACATTGGAGCCTTGTGAGACCAACCTACTTGAGAACTTGTCTTGGGGAAATCTCTCACATTTATCAAATTTCTAATATTTGTGCATTAGAGACAGGTTTTACGAGAGGGTGTCACATCTCTGACATTGTTCAGCTCTAGATGAGCTCCAGACTGGCCAAAGTTTCATCTGGGACTGAACCCTGAGCTGCTCCCTTGCATGCTGCCTTCTTTAGCGGCAGGGCAAGGATCTGAGCTATTCCTAAAGCACAATGCATCTTTGTGATAGAAACCTCTGCTTACAAAAAGGCAAAAAAAAAAAAAAAACCAAACCCATGAAGTGGCACAGCAGCAAAAGCCCAGGTGAGCTGAAGATTTCCTTCAGCAAAGCAGAAGCCCTGGGTTATGCCTCTGGTCTGCATTTCCTCCTGAGGCACAGTGATGCTCCTAGATGGGAGGGGGAGGACCAGTGATGGGAGAACTTTCACTTCCTGTGAATGGCAGAATTCCTTTGCTTCCTGCTCATTGGTTCAAACGTTGCATTGCCCAAGTAATTCAGTGCAAAAGGGAATTAAATAGTTCCTTTCATTTTCCACAATAACTGTTTTATTCCTGGTAAACCTTTTTTGCTCTACTGTAATTCAATGTGCATGTAACAAATGTACCAATTAACTAACTGCTTCCAAATTCCCTCAGTGAAACAAGAGGGAGCTTAACCTGGCTGTGACTGAATTTGGATGACAGGCCCTTTTGAGAGGGAGATCAGGACATGAGG
This sequence comes from Chauna torquata, assembly GCA_013399475.1. NCBI lineage: Eukaryota > Metazoa > Chordata > Aves > Anseriformes > Anhimidae > Chauna > Chauna torquata. Next base: position 144,906 of record VXAL01002801.1, on the reverse strand, counting down.
CCAAACAAGGACCCATCCAGGGTTGCGGTGCTGCCCTGGTGCTCTGCACCTCTCCAGCTGCTCCTGCACGTGGGGCAGAGCACTGAGCTGGAGGCAGAGGCTCAGACCTCTAAATTACACCTGGTGCCATTTGGCACGAGGTAGTGCTTCTCCCAGGTGTGCTCAGGCTGGCTGCGGCAATAGGAGTGTCATACCACAACCTCAGGCTCACAGGATACACCAGAGAAGTTGTCTGTGTGGTATTTTCTGTTGTGATCTTTTGAAGGCAGTGGTTATTTTCAGACCTCATCCTGTGAAGTCAATGGGAGGCTGCCGGCACAGATCTCAGAGTACCTTCTGGACCCCTTTGTGCGTTGCTCCCCTGAACACATCAGCAAAGGTGCTCAACTACTGGTGCTGGAGAAATAACAAGGTGGTGAATGTGTTTCCTAGCACTCATTCTTTTTTTATTTTTATTCTGCACAGAGGAAGGTCGCAATCCCCAAGCTGATGTCTGAATCCCTCAAGATCTGGGTGAATTTGGCCTTTGGGTTTCAGTGCTCTCTATGTCCTAACTCTCAAATGCAGCTGGTGGCCAGCTGGCTGGCTGGCTAATGGAGACTGGCTGTGCTTATTCCAGTGAGACATCTTTATGTTACAGCAAGGGAAAACTCTGAGTTGTGGGTATGCCCAATTCAGCGGTGGTTGGATGAATCACCTGGTCAGCTTCATGTACTGGCAAAGAGTGGGGCAAAATCCAAGGAGCTTCCACTAAAACCGGTGCAAACCAGTGCCTGAGGCCAACATCCCAGATGTCCTGAATCTTCTGGGATGCATTGCAGAATGAAAAACAGCTCTTTAGCATATAATTCACAATTTTTTGTGCTTTTTCTTATCCATGCTGCTGTGTCATATGAAAGTGTGAAGGCACTGTAGGGATGGAGGCAGAGATTTAAGATGTAATCCCTGCAATTTCAGACATTTTATAAATATGAATGCATCACAAGAGTGACTGACCCTCCCAGGTCCAAGATGTTGGTTATGTGTGAAAGGGAAGGTCAGTAAGGATGAAAAGTCTTGATTCTAATCTCCATCAAATTCAACAGCAAAACTCTTAGTGATAGTTGGAAACGGGACCTTGAAGAAAGTATCCTCAGAGTGTTTCAGCAGGAGACATTTTAAAACCAAATTAATGAATAATTGAACCATCTGCATCAGAGTCAGTAAGTGGAGTGACATGTGGAGGGTGTCTGTAAATGGAACAGCTTCAAATATGCAGGGTAAAATACACAATGGAATGGATTTTTTCCATAATAGACATAATTATTACCAATTTGGGTCTCTGTTGCAAGCACAATGAGAGGCCCTGCCTGAGAGATGGGTTGACTTCTCCTCAGAAATGAACAGACAAGTAGTAAAAGATTGCTCCTGCCCTATGGGGGTGACCACCATATTAATAAGACAGATCAGGGTCAGGAGCAATACCAAGGAAGTGGTTTGCCTGTGGCTACACAGCAGATCAGCCTCCCATTCCCTGGAGTCCAGCTGGGCTCCTTGTCTTTTTGACAGAAGACAATGTTGCCTCTAAAGCATCTAATATCTGTTGAATCTCCTTCCATCACCACCAACCACTTTCTGCCCTGGGCTGGATGACTACATTTTAATTAGTGTTCCTCTTGGGGTTCCAGTAGTGGTTGGAGCTAATGTTTCACACTGGCAATCTTCATAAGAACAGGGCCAGAACAAAAGCTCACAGAGGTCACTTCTGGACCACTGAGTTTAATAACTCCTAATCCATTTTTTTCCAAGTGTTTTATTCTTTTTTTCCCTCTTCTCTGCCTGCAACATCCTAAGGAAATGAGTTGCCCAGCTGATGCACTGTATGGGATCACTTTCCTTTTGCTGTTGTCAGACCTGTTATCTGGTACCTGGGCATCCTTTGGTTTGGATTGGAAGAAACAGTGAAGAATTAATTGTTCCCAGTTCTTTTCCACTCCACCCTGAATTTTATATATTTCTACCTTATAATCCTCCACCATCACTCCTTTGCCAAGCCAAGGTGATCTAGTTATTTAGCTTCTTCCTATCTAGAAACATAGCAAAGGAAGCTGGTGTATTTTTGGCAAAAAAAAGTTTCATTTGCATAACCTATAGATAGCAACATCAGCCTTTTTTAAAAACCTGAAATGGAGAGGAATATTGAGAAAGGCACTTACAGCAAGGGAAATGCTTCAATTGAGAGATGCACAGAGGGTGGGATTTATGTCCACCATGCAGTGTTCCTGTGCAGACATCTCCACCTGAGGTTGTCTTCCTGTGCTTCTGATTTAGGGGCTAGCTAAAACAGGTGAGAGGCTTATTTTTGGTGAGATGATTCCTGCTCTACAGCCCACTGTCCCTAATGGAGGCTGAGGCAGATGTGGACACCTGCTTTTTGATATGATGACACTCGAGTAAGATTCTCAGGCTGGCAGCCATAGCAGTAACCATTAAGTAGCCATGACCAATGAATTGGTCTTGATGATCCCTCACTGTCCCATATCCATTATTAATCCGTGAGTAATCCATGAGGATAGTGCCCTGGGCCAGCTCTACTTTTTCTGAACATTTCTGGAGGTATACAGGGTGTGGTGTGGTCACCTTCCCCCATGCACCTGGAAATTTCTTGGATCTCAGTGGCAGAAATTCAGTCTCAAGAATCAGAGATGTGATATTTCCAGTTTTTTTTTCTGCACAACTAGGCTGAGTAGAACTCAAATTTTTTTATAAATGCAAAAATATTTTTGATCAGTTGATATCTCAGACTAATTGTCTTTGAATGTAATTAGCTTTTATAGGGATAAATTTCCTCATTTTTAAATTGTAGTTGAAGTTATATGTACATATAGGGGGAGACAGACTTCCTGTTGCAGTTGATTGAAATATATCTTTGCTGTGAATAATACCCTTTATTTTTGGGAGAACAAAGAAAATCTTCTGTATCTCACTTCAGTTCTTTCAGTGTTCTCACATGAGCAAATGAAAACAGCATTAGTATGAAACATGCTAAATACCTTAAATACATGCCAAAGGCCCAGCAAAGGGTTCTTAATGTAGCAATGTGAAGTATTTGCAGTGACAAAACTAAGAAGGTTTAGACCATCCCCCTGAAAAAAGGGAAGGTTCCACCTGCATGGCAGAAAAGATATTGCTGCTGGGAACAGCCAACCCCTAAATTTAGACACCTGCCCAAAGAGTTGGGCAATACCAGGACTGTTCCCATGACTGGCCAACTGCAGGGGTGCTGGGAGAGGCAAGCCACACAGGACCCACAGCACCCTCCAGGTGCTGCTCTGACCAGAAAGACTTGCACTGAGGGCTTCACCCAAGCAAGCAGTTACAGGTGATGGGAACAAAAAATGTGGGAGAGCATGGAGAACTGAAAATAACAGGTGCTGCCATGTGGCTCATGTCATTTCACTTTCCTCTGCTTTACCTAATGTGGTTGTGTGCCTAAGCAAATGTACAGAAAGAGGAACCTGAGGGCTCATTTTGCTATGATGTAGCTGACACATGCCTGTGTTGCACCCCTGTGATAACCCAAGCTCCCTGCTCTTACCTGTAGCAGTCTAGGGCCAGTCCCTGCTGGCATCAGTGGGTGCTTGACCATGTCTCTAGTCTCAGCACCACCAGCTCTCACCATTTAGGAGCACAAGTGGAGTCTCCAGTCATTACCTCTCCCCAGACCCTTTATCTGAAAGGATGGCAAAGCAACATTTGTGAAACCCATGGCTGCCTTTTATGCTCTGTGGTCTTACAGCCTTAACCCTGAAGGGTAAGAAGTTGTTTTTTTTTTTTTTCTTGGGGCAACTTTCACCCCCAAAGCGCCTGACCATCCCCTGCCATAATCCTGGACTGTGGGTTGTAGCAATGTGGCTGTTGCAGCCTCTTTGGGAGATTTGGGATGGGAAGTGCAGATTGCAGCTCTGGCTTGCCTCTTCTGGCAGATTTGATCACGGTTTAATCCTTGTGCAGTGCCTCCTCTCTGCATCCAGGCATTCAGTGAATGTAAAGCAGAAATAAAAGAATTGCCTCATTAAAATCTGGTCACAGAACTGAAGATAACAGCCCTGTCTTTGTGAGGTGGATACAAAGTCATGCAAGCCCCAGCAAGGAGCGGAAATGATAGATGGAGTAAAATTTACCTCCTGTCCCTCAGACACCTCCTGCTCCTATGCAGTTCCGTCAGTGGCTGCCGTCAGCACGTAACGTCTCTGGCAGTAATGAATGACTGACAGCACTGCACGAATCCCTGCCGGAGAGCTGTCACTCAGCGGCTCTCAGGAGGAAATGTGAGAGGAACCTGACTGAAGAAATAACTCCTGATGTAGGTCTCTGGTGATTCTCCTCCCCACCCTCATCAGCAGATCCAGACGCTCCTGCTGAGGCCTCGCGTCTTGGAGCCGTGTGACCAGGAGCATGTTTGTCTCTCCCGGCTCAGCACAGATGCTGCCACCCCTTTGGGTTGAGCCCTCTTCTAACTCCTGGTTGAAGGCTCAGCTCTTTTCCTGACAGGACCTCTCCATGTGGGCAGTTGTTGACCAGGATTTAGACCAGTGAGCTAAAACCTTTGTTTTTCCCAATTTCAGACCCCTGAGTTCACTGATGTTGTGAACAGTCTGGGTTTTCAGAAAGGAAGAAAATCTGAGCACTCTGGAGATAAATTCCTGGAAAAGTCAGGCAGCACTTAATTTTCAGATCTGAAGAAAGGGAAGACACAATGGAAACCTAGATCTTAGAAAAAGCTGTTCAAAGAGTATCTAAAAAGGCTTTCTCCCCCAAGATTTAGCATTGAAAAGAGTGGCTTTTAGACATGCTGAACTCTAGAGACCTGCCCTGGGTAGTGTTATTAGAAAAAATGGAAAGTTGGAGTTGATCCTGACAAGTGGCTGAAAAGCTGCTGAGTTCAGGTCTGAAGCTGTCCCCAGAGGGCTGCCCGCATTAAATCCGAGTTGGGCTTCAGCTGCAGCCTCCTGTAGGATCTAGAGCTCAAAGCAAAGGTCTGACCCACAGCATGGCCCCCTGGCTGGTGCTGTGGGGTTTGGCTCAATGGGGGGCTGCAGGCAGGTGCAGACTGAATCTCCCTGGTGTATCTGAGACCCTCCAGTGGATCCTTGCATGTCTCCTCCTGCACTGCCATGTGTGCAGGGGGAGGACACCGGTCTCCTTTCATGGCTAGGGACAAGGATGGAGAGAGGATGCCCAGGCTGATGGATTTTGGGGATACAAGGTGATTGTCTACCAGGTGCCCCAGGGACACCATCTTTTCCACAATGAGAGATAGCTTTCATATCATCCCCTTTACAGCCCTGATTCAACACTGAGAAGTCCTGAGCACCCAGTATCTAGGTACGGAGGGCACACACCTCTCAGGAGAGCAGGTGACCCAAATTGGTCCTTTTTCCCCTGACCTCACACACTGTAGTGATGGTTTCAGGTTTCCTCTGAGTGATTCACCAAGATCCCACAGGAGGTTAGGGGAAAGTTTGGTTTCTACCCTCATTTCCTCTTTAAATGATCACCTTAAATTACTTCTCTTATTTCCTGAACAACACATTTTGATATGCGCCAAGCAATAGATTTTCAGACAATTCAAGAGAAGAGTAAATGATAGGACAATCACCTCCAAAATTTACTGCTGCAGAGCTAGAAGCAAGGAAAATCTTTTAAAATCAATTTGTGTACCATAAACTGGATTCAGTCTGTGATGATGGGACCAGGATACAGTGCATCCACATGAGATTATTAGTCCTCACATGAGACAGGGCTTATATGATGCTCCAGGCACTGGAGCCAAAACATCGCAGACATCTAGCCAGGGGTTGGTTTTCCATCTTGGCAAGTTTCCATTGGCCATGATGGCAGCTGGTCTACTTGACAAGTCACTCGCAGCAGCATCTCCCAGACATAAAACAGCTCACGAAAGTGCCCAGCCACCAGTGCCTTCGACTGCAGCATCTCTTTGGTCGATTGGCAAAAAGAGAACATGCAGTTAGTGGAGAGTACAGTGTATGGTGACTATAAATACTATGTGAATTATTAATTTGCTGTTTACTACAATATTTTTCTATTCTATTATTCTCTACAGATAGAGTAAAGGACAGCTCTGATTTTTAAATAATACACAAATTATTTTTTGTACATATTTACAGGAAGAATTTTTATCACATCTTTTTCCTTCAATAGATTTTATTTGATGCATGTTTTATTAAAGCATCTGTTCAATAATTAAGGAGGGTATATAATTATACGTAAGGCTACCGAATGATTCCTATTGCAGTATTTATTAACACTATATTGAAAAATATAAACCCTCTTTTTTGAGATGTTTTCCAGAACTGCATCATAGAAGTTTATATGGAGGGACTACCGCTGTCTCCAACTTCCCTGGTGGGGAAACTGAGTCATGGGATGGGTAGATGCCTCAGGGGACTAAATATGGACTTGAGAGTCAAACTGAAGACCCAGTGCAGATCTCCAGCCATCAAACACAACAATCTCCTGTAATATTTTGCAATGTATAATATAATATTGTATCCCATATAATATCCCCCCTCACACAGAACTTCTGTGAGCAAAGCATTAAGCTCCCTGGCAAAAGGAGCGTGGATAACTAGCATCCTTTTTGCTCTTGCTGGCATTCAGCAGGCAGTTATTGACCTCAGCATTCGAAGAGATGGGTCTCAAATCCTCCGTGCAGATGACATTTAAAAACAAATGGCCTTAAAAGTTATCCAGGAAAACTCGCTGACTCAGGAAATGGAGTGTTTCGTGTTTAGGCTGAGCCCAATTGCACATGCTGCGATGTAATTTGTTGTTCATAATACACAACTCATTTAAGGCCCTGCAAGCTGTGAAACACTTAAATTAGTGAGAGGGAGACTTTAAATCCACGCAGAGGGTGACTTTGAACACTGAAACTGAAACATGGTGGAAAAGCCTCTGCCTAAAGAGGCAGGGAGTTTGGAATTGCTCTGCTTGGTGCTGGACATCAGAAAAACAGCCTGAAAGAGAAATGGAGCAGGAGCAGCACCTGCACAGGGCTAGGAGAGGGTCTGGTTTTGCAGAGCAGCCTGCAGGAAGGTGGGCACATAACCTCCTGGAGGAGGTTTGCTTTCCCATGCCAGTCAGTAGGGAATTTTTTCCCATGTCAGTAGGGAATTAGCCTCCCCAGGCAGAGCTGCTCGCTTATTTTTGCTGTGAGGCCTGCGTGTTACATGAGCTCGGTTCAGTCCTTGCTGTGAATTTCAAAGTCAACACATACAAAAATCTCTGCTAAATTGAGCATGAGGAAACCTAGCCCACCCTCTGGACTGTCATGGATTTTCTCATAGATGATCCACTTCCTAGACCATTTCTATCTTCCTTTCATAGCTCTATTGCTATGAATGTATTTCCAAGGGGCTCATGACCCCACTGTCTAAGAGGAGCCCTAATTTGGGAACTACTGATCCAGAGGTTACAGCCCTGGCCTTCTAGACAAAGTAGAGACCAGCCTGACCCTATTTGCAGCTGGAGACTTGGTGATGCCAAGGCTGATCTTTATGGGGAACCTGATCCTGGCTTCCTTTCTGGATATATGAGACCTTTATGAACTATACCCATGTGGTACTGAGGCAACAATTTATGAGAAGCTCCACTGCTTCTGGCAGACAAACAAAAGGGGCAGATCCTGCCTGAATGTGCCTGCTCCCACAATGCTGACATGGGAGCAGGTGTAAATCGTTATGGTGCTGAGGAGCATGGCTGGCTTGGTTCAGTCCTAGCTGGGTCTGGACCTGCCACAGGATGACAGCACCACAAAACCAGTACCAGGACTGCAAACTAGCACGTAAAATTCAGCTTTTGTTGTTAATGGTGTAAGACGAAGCTTGTAGAAACACCAGTCAGATCACCTCTCTCAGGCTTCTTTATTTACCTAGCCTGTCCTTGCCCTACCAGCCAGACTGGGGACAATGAACCATTGCTCAAGATGCACCATTTACCCAGGTATTGATGCAGACCCTGGGTCTCCTCCTAAGAGCCCATGGCATGCAGGAGAACCAGTTCCAGATATCATCTGCATGTTGGGGAACAAGAGGAGTTCATGCTGCAGACAACCTCAGAGAGGTCCCCAAGATGGAAACCCTCCAAAATCCAGCCTTGCTTGGCACCCACCACCCTTTGCCAGGAAACTCCCCAATTTACATGCTGCAGATGAAATGAAGTGGCGGTGTCCAATTGCCAACACCTCTTGGTCTATGATTATGATATTACCAATTAGTCGCCCTAAGCACCCCTCAAAGACCTTCCCTTTGAGCATGGAGCCACCTTGCCCTGTGGACAACGCAGCAACATGGGTGGGAAGATGTCTGGGGGATGGGGCACTGGGCCTTAGTCATGTCTAAGGAACCCTTGCAATCTACCACACTGCCATCCATCTAGCTGTAGTGCTCCTTGCACATATCCACTCTTATTCCACCAGATGCACAAACCTGAAGTCATTGTTTTAGACAAACCAGCAGAGCATGTATCTTTGCTGAGCCAAAGTAGTGATCTAAATGTGGTTTCTTACCTCCTCTCTGATCTTCTCCTCCCTTGTCCTCAGCAAAAAGCTCAGCAAAGCCACAGTTATCACTCTCTGGGGGCAATACTGCTGTGGTCACCATGACATAACCTGGTGCCTGGCAGCTCTGATAATGATGATGATGCTCATCTGCCCATGCTGGTTTGGATGCGATTTCCATTCCCCACCTGGGACTGCTCAGCTTTCTCCTGTGAGCGGATGTAACAACTCCTCCCCCAAAACAATGCCGATCCCAGGCAGTGCTGCTCATTTCCTCCCCATCCCAAAGGGATGCTGTGGCGTGCTGGATAAGGCACTCCGACTCACAGAGCTGCGCCTTCCCCGTCAGTTGGGAGTGCTTATAATTACAACTCCCATTATAGTAAATCATGTACGCAGTCCTGTAAAACATGACACTTTAATCCTATTAATTGCTGCGTTTCTATTTCTTGCCAGTTATTTACCCTCCCCTCCCCCACCCCCAAACATCCAATGCCAGAAAAAGAAATTATTCAGGCAAACGTGCAGCATGGCACACGAGAGCCCACGCTGCAGCGGATGGGTTTGGGGCTCCTGACCTGCTGCCCCAGGACCTCTGAGGCAGGCACAATTCACGCGGGGCTGTAGGTCCTCCTCCCAGCTGCCGGCAGGGTCGGCTCATCCTGCAGGATGGGGCTCTGACAAAACCCAAGCTCGTGGACCCCAGCTGCTTGTCCCTCTTCCCGGCCCTCCTCAGCCTTTGGAGGCTGCATGAGTCCTCCGTGCTGGTATCTGGCAGCTTAACGAGTACAAGCCATGAGCTGAGACTTGTTTCTGGTCCCCGATGCTCAGCTCTGCCTCGTGGCTGACTCCCACTCCAGACCCCACAGACTTCCAGGAAGGAGCATGCTAGCTTGCCAGGAAAACAGGGAACAGCACCCCAAAATCTCCTACAGCCTCTCTGTGTGCACTATGCAGGCACAGGTGGGTTAGTCTCTACCTCCTGCCCAAATTTCAACTTTCTTCCTGTATGCAAATCCCTGTCCTTCTGTTCACCTATTTCCTGAACACCAGCAGTGTCTGGCCCTGTTTGGCCTGTTGTGTCTTTGGTGACAGACACCTTCATCTTCCCTCCCACCACCAGTACCATCAGCTGCAGGAGCCTGTGTCCTGTCCTTGAAGCCCTTTAAAAGTGGAAAATAATGCAGCAGGTGCAAAAGATCTACATGTAGCAAAGACTGAATGGGTTTTAAATACTAATAATTTTTGTGTCTGGAGTGTATGTGAGGACTCCAAGGGGTTTTGCAAATGATGGTGAGGCTCTGATCATGTCTTGCGGGGGAAGACAAAGAAACCATGTTCAAACAGAAATGGAAGCAAAGGGAGATGATGGGAAGCCAGGAAGGGGATGGAGGCCCTGCCCGCCTTTATTTTCTCCCTGCTTGCCTAGACATGGGAGATCTCACTGGGTTCAGAGCAGAGAAAAGGCAACTCCAGGCCCTGAGCCCCACATTTAAGTGAGTTGTTCTCCACCTCATACAAGAAAGAGCAGAGTGGAGCACACAAAAGCATGACCTGGAGACCTTTCCCAGAGCCAGGCGCTAGCACAAGAGCCCCAAGTGCCGCATCTGACTCTTTTCTAATCCCTTACCAAGTGGACTTTCATCATACTCATAATTAAAGGCATAATAATTTAAAGAGATAGTTGAATACCCAAATCTGCTAATCCTTCAGTGGAGCCTCTTTCTTTTAATCTTTCTCTGAGTCACTAATACATAAAAATGTAGCCAGGCACCCCCTGCCCTCATTAAAGGGAAACTTTAGCCTCCTCCTCTCGGCCTCGGAGGCATGCCAGGGATGTGTGAGGGCACAAAGGCAGCCCTCTGACTGCTTGAGGCATGCAGGAGCTTTGAAAGCCGTGGGACTGGGCTTGTTTCAAGACCGATGTCACAACAGAGGCTGGTTGTCATGGTAACAGGTTATAAGCTATCAAAACCCATCTACAAAAAAAAAAAAAAAAGACATCACTTGGAGTGATGGCGATGGGGGGGCAGCAGGGAAGGGGACGCCAAAGGGTGGCTTTGTCTCTGGGTGAGGGGGAAGGGGCCCATCCTCTCCAGAGGGGAGGCACCAACCGCTGCGTTAAACCACCACCCTCCTTCGGTTCCCACGTGGGCGCCAACGGGCAGAAGACCAAGATGGCTTTTGAGAGCAGAAGAGGGGAGATGCAGGCGTGCAGGCTCCTGATCCCAATGGGCAACTCCCGTTTCTCCAAGCCTGCCGCTCCATTCAACCAAACATCCGCCCCTTTGCTATCATTTCTGCATGCACAATGGGCCACGCTGCTCTTTCTGTGGCAAGGCTTGGTTTGCCACCAACGTGGGCCTTTTGCACATCTCCTCCAGCCCTTTTGTTAGTGCCTCAGCCACTGTGCTACCACAGCAGGGAGCTCTGCTGTTGGGACCAGCAACACCAGTGCCAGCATCTGCCAGGCGGGAGCTGATGTACTTGCTGGGCTAGGAGCAGCCACAAGTGGGAAGCCATTGTAAATTAATTGGATATGCCGTGTAATAGCATTAATCACAATCAATATATTAGATAGAGATGCTGCTGCTGCTGTGCAATCTCTGCCAGATAACAAACACACCCACTCATCCCAGCACAGCCACACATGGTCCTTGGGACCCTCATGCTCTACGTCTGATCCTCCTGGGCTGCATGCAGGCGTGTGGCAACAGCACTGAGCAATCTTTTGGCCTCTGCTCCTGGCAACCTGCTGATCTCCTCTCCTCTGCCTGCTCCTGGGTTCATCCTTCCAGTTTGCCTCCCTCCACCTCCCCTGCGCCTTGCCTGTATTGCTTGTGTTTTTCCAGTGACGTAATTTGGAGAGCTGCTCTGAGAGGCACCCATCTCATCCACACACGCCTCCATCTCCAGGGCTGGCGAAAGCTTCAGGGAAGGCTGGGGATGAGACCTTGATACGCTGTTGTGTAGGTGGGCAGTGAGTGCTGTGCTGCTCCTCTTGGAGGCACTTGAGAGGCCCTCTGCTCCACCAGAAAGGCATGTCAGCCTTAGCCAGAGCCGAGTGAAAGTAAAGACTTCCTAAAAACGCAACGCGCTCACACCATTCATCCCAATTGCTCTACCCATGTTTTCCTGAGGAGCAAACTCCATCTTCTCTGCTTGTGGTGTCCCTCAGCCCAGTTGCAAGAATTTTGTGCTGGAAGGGCAACCGCACCCGGGTAAGGGGTCCTTCCAGAAAAACGCTCCTCCCTCCCTACACACACCACCACAACACTGCATAAGCTAGAAGGGTAATGCTTTCTCTCTGGCAGCTGCCACAGCAGAAATAAGAGGCATCTTTGAGATAACGAGACTTCTTTTCAAAAAGGAACGGTTTTCATGGCAGGCACAATGTCTAGATGTAAGATGCCTATTCTTGCTTCAACTCCTGCTCTCTCTAACACACACAGAAAAGAAACCCCAGACATACAAAAAACTTTGACAGAGATAATGACCAGCCCAAGTTTAAAAACAGAAAATTCTGCCTCAATCTTGGGTTAAAAAAAAAAAAATCTAAACACATTCCATTAAAAGCAGACAAGAGAATACAAAAACGCTTTTGCAGGCTAAATAATAATAAAAAATTTTTTTTAAAAACACAACCTAAACTGGCAGAAAAGCCTAGTGAGTCATTTAATGCTCTCCATGCAGCTGGCAGGGGCTGGGTAATTTATACCTCTCCACAGCACAGGCTCAGGGCAGGGCGAACTCAAACCCATTAAGTGTTCAGCTGTGAGGAACTGAAGGCTCTTTCCCAGGCCCACTCCGTGTTGGGGCTGGAGAGGAAGTTTGCTGCCTGCACTGTGGCCATGACAAAGTGGACTGGGAAGCTGGGCTGGAGCTGGGAGCCTCATGCACAAGGTTATCAACAGGCCTGCGCGGAGAGCTTGATTCCCAGCTGCACTTCCTGGGAGCGTTTTGTTTATTTTCTAGCAGAAAGCTTTAGGTATGTTCATATCTTCAGGTGCTGGAGAGGTCACACTGCCTGGCACAGATGGCTGAGGGACAACGGGACCATCACTCGAGGCTACCTCTGAAGAGCCTGCACTAGTTAGAGGTAATTAGCTACAGATAACACAAAACCCAGTTGTCTGCTGATCAGTTGGGGTTGTCCTCAGACAGCAGTACCTTGACAGACCACCAGTTGTACAGTGAGTGGAAGTTTAAATACTGACCTGAATGATTCGTGCTTATTTCTCTTCTCACTATGAAGCCATGAGAGCTGAGACAAAGCCGCGACACAGTACCGGTGTCTGCTTGCGGTGCCATTGTTTATGAGAGCAGGAGCAGGATCAGAACAACTGTCAGCTCCTCTCTATGCCTCCTGACAGGAGAGCAGGCTACTTTGGTGTGATGAAGAGTGTGTGTGGAGATCTCGTATTTAATATCCTCTGTTCAAAGGAAGCTTTACTCTGATTAAGATCTACAGTAACATTTCTTTATCTAGATACAGACTCCAAAGATGAACTGATTTATAGCCCTACTTTTTGATCAGGGAGAAGAATCCAGAGATGATGGAATAGTCATAAGTTTGAAGTTATTTTTATTTTTGCTAGTGGATGACTTGAATGACTAAAACAAACAAACCCAGCTGGAATTTATCAGCTGTATGTGTAGAAATGTATACTTAATGTTGGAATCTCAAATCCTCTTCTCTCAAGTAAAACCTTATCCTACCTTCCTCCTACCTGTAGCCTTCTGTATTATTTTTGGTGAATGGGTGCTGGGTGTGTGAAGAACAATAGGATGACAGGCTCTGGGATACAGTCTGGGTGGCTGATATACGAGAGACTTTTCTGAACTGACCCTTTATATAGAAGAGACTTTGAACTTGGATAGATCAAGTCACGTGACTCCCAACAGAGGTCTGAATCCCAAATAAAGGAGACAGGTTCCTATTAAAAGTAGATTTCTATTCCTTGTTATTCCTATTGAGAGGCTCTGTTTTGGACTCTCTCTCCTTTGCTGGTTAGAAGCTCTCTTACCACAGGCAATTTGCTCCTGTTCACTGAGTACCAGTGCTGTCCGCCAGCTTACATTGCTCTTTCATGCTGCGGTCTGCCACCCCCAGCAGAGCCGGAATAACTTAGCTTCTCTCTTTCAGACTTTGCTTTCTTAGGCTAAACATGTGGCTGGGGACTTCCTCTCATCTGATGGGGTATCTGATGGTATGCCCATGGCCATCCCAGAAGCCCTCCTCTGCCCGGGCTCCCCCAGGAGAGCTTGCCAATGCCATGGTCACTATTTCCTTGACTCTGCAAAGAAACGCCTGGCCTGCTAGCTCCAGCATTGCCCTTCCCAGCTGCAACACTGGAAGTCCAGGGTGTTAATCCCTGTAGCCTGACTCCACTCCATGTCACTTCTGTTACCCATAGTAACCCAGAACTGATACTCTCATTCTCTTCTCCATGGCCAATGCCTCCGAACCTCATATCATCAGCAGATTTCATTAGCACATTCCTGTAATAGCCCACCAAGCCACTCTGCCCTTCAGTCAGGCTTTTCCAGCCCCTCAGGAAGCCATCTAAGCAAAAGCCACAATGCCATCAGCCATGGCTAGGGCTGCGCTAGCAGTGCAGGGACTGCAGTTCTGGTATTTATACTGGATGTGTCCAGAGATGGAGAAAGCTGGAGGGATTGCAACTCTCTGTTACACATATTTATTTTCTTTTTTTTTTTTCCCTTTCTTATCTTTTATTTTTACACCTTGTGTTTTCCCAGCCTTCTCACATTCTTTGATTTTAAGGTGCAAAAAGGAACATGAATCCATACAGGTATATACTGTGAACACCCACAATCTCTCTGTGGAAAAGACAGTGGCAGAAGATTTCCTCAAAGCTGAGCAGTCCTTTCTGTAGTCTTAGTGTGTTTAGTATTCACAGGCCTCCTGAGGCTTGAAGTTATCACCCATGACTTGAAGTAGGAGTGGTTGAACTTCCTATCCTGTGTGTTTATGTGGAAGCCCAGCAGGGCATGGAGGTGATGTGTTAACCACCACGGCAGTGCTGACTTCTAAGGACCAACACTGATCCACTCTTCCTGCCCAGACAGCTAATTATCTCACTGCTTACTAAGAAATACAGCAAGTGCTAAGCTACATGTTTGACTGACTGCAGTAAATGCATTTAGTTTGGATTTATAACCAGACAGACAGGCTGCTCCTTAAACTCCTTCTTAGCATTCGTAAGGATTAATTATTTTTAGTCTGAACATTATCTGTAACTGAGTGTATCTGCACTCTAGCTCAGTGGGTAACATACCTAATACCTTTCACTTCTGCTATGCTAACAGGACGGAAAGGGAATTGGGCCCCGGTTATGCATGTGGTATTTGCACAACTCCACGATTAACATGTAGCCTTGCATCTGCTAAGCTTCACGCACTAGGCATAAAATCCTGCAGCCACTTCTCCATCGCATGGTGTGACACACAGGAGGCATTCCCTGGGCTGCCACCCAACTGTCACCAGATCACTCCCTGGGAAAGGAGATTCTTGCTCTGGAAGGTCCAATGCCACCTGAAGGTATTGAATTTTCTGCTCAGTGTACATCCTACCTATGTGACACCTGGATAGGGGGTGTCCATATGTCAGTAGGTATCTGGAAACATGGTAGATTAGGGCCCCAAACAGGGAGGTGACAGACTGCTACTAAAAGTAGTAATTTACCCTCAGTGCTAGTAGTGTTGGTAGGCCTCCAACAATTTAAAATCTCTAAGGAGACATCTAAGCAGACTGCAAGAGCAGTGCTTTCCCCAGCCTGGCGAGTGGCCAGGACACTGTTGTTTGGATGCCCTTTCACCAGGACACTGTTTGGATGTCCTTTCTAAAAGCATCATGAGAATTTTCACTCCTGCTGGTGGGACTGGGCACTTCCAGTCCGACCAAAAGCAGGCTTCTAGAGATAAACACAAGCCCTAACACCATCCTGGGGGCCAGAGGCAGGTGGGAGACAACTCTTTAACTCAAAAACACTGCTCCATGTCCCAGTCTGCTGGGTCTGTTCTGTGAGGGTCCCCAAGCAGCAGGCAGTGATACTGGGATCACTTCCAACCATGACTCTCCTTTCTCTCCTCTGAAGCTTGGAGTTGTTTTCTTCTTAGTCTTCTCCCTCATTACATCTTTCTACATAAACCCTCTTGAGGACTCTTCAGTCCTTGGTAAAGTTTGGTCAGTTGACCATCCCTTTCCTGACTCTTCAGGGAAAAGAGGACCAGAAAGGCTTTAGGGACCTCAGATAAATCAGTCTGAATGCATTAAACCAAATTAGCTAGTAAGAGATTCATGTTTCAAAGACAACATCATAAACAACATGCAAAGATGTGGAATTGGACATCTTTCAGTCCCCAGCTTGGAGGCCTATCCCACCCACTGCTCCTGGGTGGCAGCAATGACAGCATGTTCTCAGACTGCCAGGATGAGAAACCGTGCGCGTTTACACTGAGGGAGGAACATGTGATCTGGGAGTGTGGCTTGGCCAGAAATCCCACAGGCAGAGATCCTTTTCAAGACTTGGCATGTCTGGTCTGGCAGGACATGTCCTGGTTTTAAAGCAGTTCTCCTTTTATTCGGGACTTTGGTCCCAGTGTTAGCAAGGTAGTAGCTCATGAAACTAGTGGTGGGAACAGTTACATGCATCTGCTCAAACTTACAGACTTCCAAGAAGTTTCAGGCTGAGCTTCGGATCAATTCTTATTCCTTCCAGATTGCTTCACTCATCCCTCCTGGGTACTCTTGATCAAATCACAAAAATGCTGAGCAGATTCCTACAACATACTTTCTAATAAGCCCTTTAGGAAAGCAGAGCTGACAGCATCTTACAGTTTTTTCTTCTTTCTTCTTTTTTAAAACTAGATCCACAGCTCTGCCAAATGCAAGTATGCCAAATATGATCAGGCTGTGGATGGCAACATTCGTTTGTGTCAATCCTCTTCGTGCTAGCTGAGCAGACAGGACATATGGGCCTCTCCTTAACAAAGTGTACACAAGAAATAAACAGGAGATTTCTGCAAATCAGTAAACTTCCAAGTGCGAGATTAACCCAAGGACTGCCAGACACAGAGAGGAGCCACTGTAAGTCAGGAAAGTTAAGAAATGTTCTTGGACCTCCAATTCCTGTAAATAGACCCTGGAAGGGGACACAGTGGAGAGGAGAGGTCTCCGTGACCATACTTTATGGTACTTCATCTCCACAGACCAGACTATGGTAAATCAGCATCAGAGAGCATGGTTAGTCTCTCAAACACAGCCAGCACCTTATCTTCAAGTCTTAAGGTTAGTCTGGTCATCTGGAGTGCACCCTGACTCCCCACAACCCTGCTCCAATTTCAGCAATAGAAAGCAGAGCTGTGTGTCCATGTTTGTGAAAACCTGCCTCTCTGGTGAGTGGAGAGAGAAGCTTAATCTGCTTAGCTTAATGAAGAGAAAGAGAAGACGTGACGCGACTGTGATCTCTTAAGTACCACCACTGGGAGAAGGCTTTTAACAGTGGAGGGCTTTTTAATCCGGTAGGCTGGCAGAATGAGATCCAGTGGATGGAAGATGAAGGTGGGCAGATACAGTCTAGAAATAAGGTGCATTTTTATTTGAAACAGTGAAAGCAATTAGCCATTAAAGAACCTATGGAGAGATGCATCAGGTCCCCCAGCTCCTTAAGTCTTAAATGAAACCTCATTACGTTTGAAATGATAGATGTCACTGGGTCTGAACTGAGGGGACCTGCTAGAATTTCACTTCACATAGAAATTAGGATAGCTGGTTTATAAAAGATCCACTTAAAAATCCATGAATTTACCTTTGCTTCCTAAAGGCTTCTGAATTTCTGTTTAATAGCTGTTGCCTTCCAGCCACAAGTTGTGCTTCTTGTGGTTACACATATTCTCCATGGGAGATTGTTAATCAGGCTCTTAATCACCTGCACATACTCCTCCTCTCCTCCTTCAGTTTTCAAGGGCCCTACAGTAACTGTGACCTCCGCTCCACACCCTTACACAACCAGAATAACCTGCCTCCTCTTGTAGTCAGTCCCCACGCTCTTCTTGCATTGTTTCCCCCCTGAATCTCTTTGGTGCCTCTCCCCTGGATCTGTTCCGAGGCTGTGAGTGTGTCTCGAGCCAGCCAGAACATCTGGATCCCAGTTTGCAATGTGTTTCTCCCTGTTTTCATGGTCGCTGGGGCATGAGGAGAATCTCTGCATGCTGCACACGCTCTTGGTTGAGTCCCAGATGCCTCTCCAGCCCCGGCTGGAAGTGGTTGTTCTGGATAAGCCGTTATGCTCTGAATAACTGAGAAACTTCTCAGAAGCAAAATGGTCTTGCTGGTATCCATCTGGTGACCAAAAGGACATGGGAGTGCTGTCAAGAGAATCAAGGAATTTCTTTCACAGTTATGAAATGAGATACCCCACAGGCATTTTCCATTCTCACTGGCACACTGAGCACCTGCCAGAGACCTTCTTGTACAAACCATTTGAGATACCTTGGCAGTCCAACCCTGAAGTCCTTCCCCAGGGCACAATGTGCTTCTGCAATAGTGTGTGTGGAAATACATGCACCAGTTTGTGCCCTGCTCTGACATTTCCAGTGCCTGCCAATGGTCTGTCCAGGTCTGCAGCTTGAACTCCATGACATTTAGAGGACCTTAGCACGGAGGCTTTCAAACTATTGCTCAGTCACACCTGAAGTATCAACCTTTGGCCAGAACTGCAGGGTCTTTTTGGTTATCCCAGAACCCGCTTTGGCCAGCATACATCAGACATACCCCACGAGTTCAGTGGCCTCATGCACTGCTGAATTTCATTCTTCCATCTCTCCTGCATAGTCAGGGCTACCAGACCTCTGCTGTCTTACCACTGCCATCTCTACAGGGTCCCATCTCCCTCTGTCACCACTTTCTTCATTTCATCAGATATCACGGATATACCAGATACCACCAGGTTTTGCTCTTCCCTTTATTTGGCATGACTTGTAATGGAAATGGGACTTATGAGACCACATTGCTAGTAACATGTGTCTGTGTATACTACCCACCAACTCCTTTTTAAGTCATTGGCCATGTTTGACCAAATTTGGCAAGGATTGGAGGTCTGCAAGATAATAAATTTGCTGATATTTCTTGAAAATAGGGGACTGCATAGAAAACAGAAACCTTATTAAAAAACCACCAATGTAGGAAAATCAATTAACTGAGCTAAATCTCTTATTAGACTCTGGAGTATCCACACAAGGTGGTGAGGATGCAAAAAGAGGTGGCAGAAGTGCCCTGATATACAAGAAATTGCTTCAGTTCACATGGCTAGGCACCAGAGAATTTGACTGCAAGACACAGAGGAAAGCATCCCCGACCAGCCTTGATCCACCCTTATACTGAAGACTGCCACTGGAGACACAGCATCTTTTCCTCCTGGGAGCCCCCACGCACCCCCTTCCTTGACTCCACTGTCATGTTTTGCTGTGCTCCATGGCCTGGCTCCCATGGGGAACAGGCTCACCCAGCTTCCCTCACCTCCACCCCAACACCCTCACGCTCTGCACCCACTCCGGTGCTGGTGTCCCATGTATTTGGTGTCGGCTCAGGATATCTCCAAAGGGTTTCAGTGATGAGGCAGCTGGAGCTTCTGTGTTGGAGAAGATGTCTTTGCTCTTGTGTGGAGTACAGTGGTAGCTTGCCCAATCCCTTTCGCTGAAGTTAGACAGTGGAGTTCTTTAAGCAGTTAAATATGTGGCTTCTCCATGGGGCCACGCGCAGAACAAGCGCGCTCAGTACTCAGCGATGTGCATTTGCTGGAAGGAGGACCATCCCCTCCAGTAATGAGTCACCACCAGGACCCCTCCCCAGCCTGGGTGTAGGCTGGGCTGGGACACGTTGTCGGGGCTAGAAGTCCCTGTTCAACAGATGAATGAAGGTGGACCCCAGGCCTCCGAGCCCCACCAAAAAAAACAGTTCCTCATCCTGAAAAATGATCGCCTGAAGCGCAGTGAGAGCGAGCTCTTGTGGGACAACCAGCACGATCCTCCTGCTGACACCAGGTCAGGTGTGACCGTATCACGCCTCTTGCCCAAGGGAACTAAATAGGGCAAGAAAATCCAAGGTCTGGGCATCATCACAGGAAGCCGATTGCTCCTGCCCTCCACACGACAGCCTGTGCCTGGCCTCCCACACCAATATTCCCATCCTGCTGTTGAATAGCCCCAATCCGGATACTGCTCATCCCCTCATGTCTCAATCCATCAGACGCGCTCCCCGGGGACTGTCAAATCTGCTTGTGCTGATGCTGACACCTATTAACAGCATGGCTTGGGTGCCGCTGTGGTATAAATACAGCCTTGGCAGCCAAAGCAGCTTTGCAGGAGGGCTGGTGCGAGAGGCTGAACTGACGTGCCGTTTCTCTGGCAAAGGCAAACTCGCTCTGCGAACGGCCAAGCTCCTCTGAACCAGAAACCACGCGGTCTCCCTGTACCCGAGCCTGCCACCCCCTCCAAGCAGTGGCAGGGCCCCCTGGTCTCAGCTACGGCTGGGGGAGGCACCGCTGCAAACCCTGCACCGAGCCTTCAGAAGGAGACTCAGAGCCACCACGGCGGTGGGCGCTGAGACGCTTTGCGCCTTCCCACTCGGGGAAAGAGCATCAAAAGGTGGCGATTGCTATGGAGGGAAAGGGAGGGAAAAGCCTGGTGAGCAGGGAGCACCAGGGCTCCCAGCAGCGGCGGAGGAGCGGGCACTGGGTGGGCTGGTGAGATAAACAGGAACGACTTTCAAAGGGAAATGAGCAGGGCGTTGTGCGTGATTTTCCAGCTCTTCCTACCTGTCCAAGCTCCCTGTCGGCTCGGTGACACTTACAGCAGCCTCCTGGAAAGACGCCTGCACTGAGGGCTGCTGCCTGTCCTGCCTCCTGGGGCTGGTGCAGCTGCAGAGGGAACGGGAGGGCAGGGAGCCCCCAGCCCATCTCGCTGCTGGGGCCGTGCTGGGTGCCCCGGGCAGCAGGAGCAGGGAGCAGGAGGGGCAGCGCTCCCTTAGCATTCCCGAGGAGACTCCAGCCGGCTTTATTTCCTCTTCTACCCCTGAAACGCCAGGCCGTGCACATGTGTTTCATCCTGTGGGGTTAGTCCTTCAGAAGAGGTTGCTACATAAATGTATTTATTTTAACGAGGAAGCAAGCAGTAATGAGAGGATTTGTCCTGAAACCCCGAGAAATAGAGAAGCTTGTCAAAGAGGGTGAAGGCGTGGGGATGACATGAAGTAGTGCCAGCCGTCCCTGGTTGCCACTGGGTTTGGGACCCAAGTGCTGGGCTGTGCATGTATTTCCAGACCAGGAGCAGGGACTTCAGGGTGGGATGGTCCCCTTGGGCCACAGCTACGGTTCATTAAAGCATCTTAGTGTTACCAGCAGCAAAAGAACTAGGTGCAGTGAAAAAACGGGCATTAATGAACCTGCGGGCATCTACACTCATTTGAAGATAATAGTTTAAATAAAGCCCCAGGACTCAATAGAAAGTCACTTAACGCCAAGGAGATTATGATCTATTGGACAACAAGGCTCATTAAAGCAAGGGCTAGCAAGCTAGAGAGAGTGAAAAATTCCATTTTCCATTTCCTGAAGATGATCGTCCTAAAAAGACCCATATCCAAAGGCAGCAGGTTCTCCTTTGACAGCTCTTATAGGCTGGGATGTGAAGTAGAACATGGGGGTGAGTCATGATAATTTTTTTTTCCCTTCGCAGATAAGGAAACTGAGGCACAGTCAGCCAATTAAATGGAGATAATCAGTGCATTTCTGAGAGCTAATGTGGAGACACCCAAACTTCTCTTCCAGGCCATAAACATCTGTAGTTAATGACAAAATGTTAATTACCGGCAATCAGCTAATGAGGGTAAAAGCTGAACTAATTTTCTGCTGCCTGAAATGCTACTCTAGGCCGTGTTTTGCCCATCAGCTGAACTGCCATTTAAAAAGAAGATGAAAAAGAAAAGAAAAAAGCTGCATTTTAGCACCTGGTTCTGCCTCCCTTGCCAGACCAGATTAGTGGTGGGGGGGGAAGTCTCTGGTGATAGCAAACCCGAGTTCATTTTCTCATGTCAGGTGGTGAAGCAGCTCTGAGCCGAACATTGGGCTGAGGGTCCTGCCGCCCAGTCCTGCCTCTGCTCAGATCAGCCTGGAGGACTTTCATGCAAGGATGGAAATTCTGGTTCTTCCTTATGCTCAGCAGAGCCCCTGAGCAGCTTTGCTCTCCATACAGAGACAGGGACAATTTGCTACCCCTCCTTCTGCCCATCTAGAGGCTTGGCCCCACTCAGCTACGGCATGGGGCAGGTCTAAATCCCCCTACTCTTGCATTTTGAAGCTGCAGCTGGAGAGGACACTCCTGGAGCACTAAGCCAGCATGTAGCATTGCTGTGCATGAGTAACCAGCAGCAATTCTGGAGGAGGTTGTTTGCTACCACTGGGCAGAATGATTCACGTACGTGTCATGGGCAAGGTGGTGATAGCCCTGCAACAAAAGGCAGAGCCATGGGGTAATTTGTCATTATGGTATGCCTTGGAGTGATCAGCCTGGGTGGTCGTGTCTCCAATGAATACAATAAAACCTCTCCACAGCACCACTGAGGAAAGACATACTCCAGGTTGGAGACACTGAGGAACTGGCCCTAGTGGGGAACCTGAATTAGTATATTTTGCAAAATGTTTTGGGGTTTATGGTGATGTTTGATAAAGCCTCCTGCAGTGGGCTAGAGGATCAGATTATGATCAATGTTGCCTATGGCATGGTAAAAACAACTCCAACTGGCACTGTGCCTTACCCTGGAGCGGTAGCTCCATGCTCTAGGACCAGAAATGCCAGCCTGAATCTCATGTGGGATTAGCAGCCAAAGGCTGCTATCCTCTGACCCACCTGCCAGGGTCAGATACCTCCAAAATTTGCCACCTGCAAAATTCAGTCTTAAATTTGTTATTTCAGAACTGTTCGAAGCCCTCATTTGTAGCCTGCATTCCCAGGGATTTGTCTGTGGCCCCCTTCCCTATGTGCCTTCAGGCACCAACGCCCTCAGATGTGTTTTCTCTCCAGCTACCCACTCAGGGCTGAAGAAAAACCCTCCTGATTAAGCCGATTCTCAGCTTTTTGATAAAGTTCACCCCTTCGCAGACTTACCTCCCCACCGCTGTGATGCTGTCAATCAGCTTCTGCTGTTCGTGCAATTAATTCAACCTCCCCTTGCAGCGCAAGTTCACTGCATGCAGGGAGAGCTATCACATTTCATGCTCTAAAGGGCTTACCACCCCTCTGCACGCACACACATCCGCACGCTAGCAGGGTGGCCAAGGGGATGCTCCGAAACACTGAAGGAACGGGAAATAAGCAGTTTTCCTATTAGATGAGGCCATCCTACATCAGACTTAGGGGGCGGGAGGACAAAGCAAACCAGAGCTGATCCCACGCAGCTTGACACGTGCTTGCCGTAACACACGTGAGCCAGGTACCCAGGTCACGGCTGTGCCCATCCGGCAGCCCCTGTGCACCAGGGTCACCTGCCAGCCCGGCTGCGCTCTTCATTTTCTCCTGCCAGTCTGTTTGTAACTTGTGTTCCAAGCCAGCAGCTGCTGCAGCTTCCCAGCAGCCCTTTCCCCAATTAAAAGCTACCTGCCTTGCGAATGGGCAAGGTGAGGAGGTGACCAGGGGTTGGTGAAGTAGAGGAGAGCAAAGATGTTTCCTGTGGCTCCCGTGATGCTGCGCAGGCAGCTGAGTGCTCTCCCCCTGGCAGAAGAGGCTGAGTCCCACCACAGGCACGTGGCAAGATGTGAGAGCTATGGCGGGAGCGATGTGTCCTGCAACACAGCATTTCCAGGGACAGCTGTACCAGCTCCGAACCTGGGGAGCCACAGAAAGCCCCCCCGCTCCACAGCTGGGCCCTGTGTTTGGTCCCCACAGCTTCCCTGCGCTGCTTGGTACGGGATCTCCACCAGATCTGCGGGAGACTCGGAGGCACTGGGGAGGCAGCACACAACGAACGGTGAGAAATGCAGGTGTTAATACACATGTGGAGCCACTTTCCATTTGCTTTCATCCAAGGCTATCCAAGTGCCATGCGATCTTTAATACATTAAGCATCCAAGAACCTCTCAGAGCTGACTGCTCTCATTTGTACTTCACATATAGTGGAAAATGAGGCACAAGCAGGGCAGAGGGAGCAGCTGCAGACGGCAGGAATGGGATGTGCCAGGGCTCTGGCTCTCTGGCACCCAAACCTGCCCTATAAAGCAACTCCAGAGGCTGGGAAATCCCTTTACTCTGACAAGGGGATCTCTATGTAGCTACTCGCATTTTGTAAGCAAAGCCAGTGAGGAAAGCAGGAGGCAGAGCAGAGGTAGGACTGGGACTGGAGCAGCCCGTGCTGGGGCCATGCACGGGATGGGAAGCGGGGTTAGCGGGTAGCAGGGCTGCCCATCAGGGGTGTCCCACTCCTGGCTGCTTTAAGTCCCTGCTGCACCCCGGGGTGCCTGGAGCAGCGATGCTCAGGCGTAGGCACCATCTGTGCTCTGCAGAGGGGGAGCCCCAGCCAGGGCCAGGCAAGTGTGGGGTGGCTGTACGGGCAGAGGCAGCACGGCTCTGATGACACGGAAAAATATTTCTGGACTACTGCTGCCAGCTGTAGCGGGAAAATCCTACAGGTCACTTTAGCTTGTGATATTCAGGCTGTGTTTTACAAATGTGCTCCCTCCAGCTCCGCTCGGCGAGAGCAAATGAGCTGCGTGATTGGTGTGCAGGGGTTGCAGCACCTCTCGCTTCTCCTGCATTAGCACAACATGGCTGGTGTGCCCAACGCTGCAACACTGAGTCGATAACAACTGTTGTTATTACCTTTATTAATCAATAGTAATATCCTTATTTCCTCGTGTGGGGCTTCCCATTGTATCCTTTCTTATTTATCCTTTGTCTTACTTATGTCCCCAGCTTGCAATTAGAGCTGGGTGAGCAGCTGCCGGCACTGACCTGGCTGCTGCAATCCAGCCACGCTCTCGCAGGCGATTCCCTTTCAAGGCGGGGACATTTCAACCAGCCTCAATCAGCCTGCCTGTGAGCAGGGAGCCTCGCGGAGCAGGGGCAGAAGCCATCAGCTCCTCTAGGCAGCTCCGAAAGGGCTGTAAGTACCTAATGTCCCTCCAGGGAGGCACACAGACATCTGCTGCAGCTGTAAAAGTATATAAAATAAGGCAAGGTTAATAGCAGCTATCTCAAGCATGTGTGTGTCTCCCTTTTTCTTACTGCCTGGGGGATGTATAATAGTCAATGCCTTTAACTTTGTGGTCTCCCCAGGGAGAAGGGACTGTACGGTGTCCCCGGGTGCTAGCGCATGGGCAGGGATGCACTGGGGGACACGTGGGAAGTCTCTGGTGGAGCAGGGACTTAAACCACAGACTTCCAAGTGCCAGCACACTGTCCTTCCCACCTCACCGCATTTTAACCAGACCATACCCCCCTCCCTGGCTTCACATTCATTGCCCTTCTAACAAAACCTGCTGGTCCTACCCTGCACGGCAGCACCCCTTAACAAAGCAAATTCCTGAGCCAAGCCATGTTTTTGCAGCAAAGAGCAACCTTTCCACGAGAGCCGCGCTAATGCCCGTGCTCTCAGCAAGAACAAAACTCGTTCCGCCTAATTGCTGCCAGCGGCGCGTGCACGCTGCTCTGCTGCCGTAACGAAGGTGGAACAATGGTGGCAGAGAAAGGCAGCGCTGCTTCTTTACAGTGCGCCCGGCCTCAGAACACGTCCTTTTGTGCTATGTCTCTTAAAGCACAACGCAAGGCTGGGCTCGCTTCTTCAAGTCGAGAGCAGAGCCTGCTTTGAGTCAAAATACGCCCCGCACACGCGCCCGGCTCTGCACGCTGGGAGTCGGTTCCTCTCTCTTTTTACTTTTTTATTTTTTAAATGACAAGCCTGAAATACATCACAGGTGAGAATCTGCATTGTGGAAAGGCTCTGCATTCTTTGTTTCATGTGCCCGGCGGGCTTTGCAATAGTTAATTTTGCTTCCCTACTCTCCGGAGGGCGGGCGGGAGGGAGGTGTTACTATTTGTGGTTTGCCAAATAACACAGTGAGGTGGATGGCTGAGAAATGAAGTCTGCGGCCTGACCGTGCTTCTCGAAAGCATTAACACACTTTCTTCCTCCTTCCCCGCCAGCACAGTGACATTTCACACTTCTGCTTGGGTCTAGCTCTCCAGAGACCCCGTATCCGTTCACGGCAGCCTGAGCACGAGCCCAACCCCATGCCCACGTCAGGAGGATGGCTCCTCTGCGAACCGAGGACCTGGTGCCAACCTCGCACCGAGGCAGGGGAAGCCCCCCCTCTCCAGGGACCTGATCCAAATCAAATAGTGTAGGAGGATGGGAGAAAATTTGAAAAGAGGAAATTCATAGCAATTTAAAGGAATATTTATCAACTATTTCACATCGGACAGCAGA
Organism: Chauna torquata; assembly: GCA_013399475.1. Taxonomy (NCBI): domain Eukaryota; kingdom Metazoa; phylum Chordata; class Aves; order Anseriformes; family Anhimidae; genus Chauna; species Chauna torquata. Next base: position 118,846 of record VXAL01002801.1, on the reverse strand, counting down.
CAGGAGGCTGAAGTCCTGACTTTAGTAAAATAAAGGACTTTCAGTCCTATTTACACCTATTGGGTCCCAAGTAGCCTGGACTCACAGGCAGCTGTAAATCAGAAGATCAGAAACACCCCCGGGGCAGAGATGTTTGGGGTCTGCCCCAGCACAGCAGGTGGGGAGGCCACTCCGTGCGCTGGTGCTGGTGTGCTCGGGAGGTACGGGGCTGTCTGCGATGGCCAGACCTGGCCGGAGGGAGCCAGCAAAGCACCGACCACTGCCACCGAAGGGGAAGCACTGCAGAGGCCGTGGCTTTGCTGTGCTCATTACAGCAGACTCTCATGCTGGGCCAGATGAGGCATTTAAAGGTCAATAAGACAGGAGCAGGGACACCACTGAGAAGGCTGCAGGCACATCCACATCTGAAGGCAGGCAAGCGTGCAGGCAAACGTGTCTGCATGTCTGTCCTGGACCCTGGGTTCCTGCTTCTGGAAACCCCTACAAGATGTGGAGAGAGACTGAACGCTCACAAAGGGCAAAACTCAAGACTGTGTGTCTCTGTGTAAAGGTGCTGTGAATGGTAGGGCCAAACCGAGGGGAAACAGCCAAATTGTGGTGCTCCGGTGGCTTTTGTATGGTCACAGAGTTTAGGTTGGGAAGGGTCTCTGGATTTTCTTAGTCCAATCTCCTGCTGAAAGCAGGGCTTGCTTCAAGGGCTTTGTTTAGCTGAACCTTGTAGATCTCCAAGGGCTGAGATCCCACCACATCTCTGGTCCGTTGTCTCAGGGCTGCGCTGCTCTCACTGTGAAAGTTTTTCTCTGTACATCCAATGAGCAATTCCCCTGCTGCAACTCATGCCATTGCCTCTTGTCCTTTGCTGTGCCCCTCTGGCTCCATGGTCTCTATAGGTAGCAGAAGACAGCAGATTTCCCCTTTCACCTTCTCGTCACCAGGCTGAATGAGTCCAACTCCCTCCACCTCTCCTCACCCATCATGTGCTTCTGCCCATTGACCCTTTTAGCAGCCCTTGCTGGACTGGCCCCAGATTGTCACTCTCTCTTTTGCTCTGGTGTTCTTTGGGTGCTGAGAAAGAAACCTCTGAAATTACTGCCTGTAACCACCTTGTGCAGCCCTAGTATAGCACTTCTTCCCAAGCTGGCCAGAAGACATTGCATCCCTGACTTGGGAACAACTTCAGGGTCACTTGGGAAAAACTACAAGATGTGTGAGGGTGAAAACAGCATGGCTCCATGCCCCAGTGACACTGGGTTTCATTTCCCTTTTACTCAGGCAGAAAGGGACACCCTCCTGGGCTAGATACGCATATGTCAGGCCAGGCAGGGAGCTTGTTTTCTAGAAGAGCTGAGCCCAAACATGCTCTTTCTCACTGGGCTGAATTTACAACAATCTCCTTGAAATTGCTGTGGTGTATCTTCAAATGCCTTACACTTCATCATCGTTAGAAGGGAGTTGCTAAATTCTTGCTATTAAGTTGCAATTCCATGCTCAGCCTAAGTCTGTGCTGCCACCTCTCCCTTCCCCTCGCCCACCAGTATGCTGCCCTGCCCCTCCGTGCTGGTGCTTGGTGGCTGGCTTGTCAGTCAGATCCAGGAGTTGATCCAACTGAAAGCTAATAAAAAAATTAAAAAATGGATTCTTGTTGGATCAAGTCCCTGGCTGCATGGTCAGCGGCGCTAAAGCTCGGAAAGGGTGGAAATGCAAAGCTGAGGTTGCCGCTCAGTGCAGCAGCATGGGCTTAGATCAGCTTGCTCATGAACGCACACCACCAAGAGACCAGAAAGTCATCGATATGCTGAGGAAAGAGCTGTAGATTAGATTTTGCCTTCCTCCAGGGACACCCATCTCCTCTTATTCAACTTCAGTGACACCTTTATTTTTCTTGGGAATGTCCTTGTGGCTCCTGGCTCAGTCATTGAGCAGGGAGACACCACGCTGCGAGGACACAGTTTCTGAACTGACTTTAGTCTGACTTTGTTCACCACGAACGTTTTGCCTTCCAGCATTGAACATCTTGTTCTGTACAGTCTTTCCCCAGAGCAACTCATTTGTGTCAGCCCAGCCCAGCCATCCCCACCCCTCATCCAACCCAGCCCTGTCACCTCTCTGAAGCCACCAGCAAGGTGTCAGCCTTTATTAGCAGAGGAGTACGTTTGTTTTGCTGTTACAATTTCCAAAGCAGGCTGGCTGAATACAGACTCCTAGCAGAGAAAAGGCACTCCAGGACATCCCCTGGTGCTGTGAGCTAGGAGGTAGTGCTGGCATCCCCTACCACAGGGCTCCCTGAGATCTGTCCTCCTGAGGGTTTCCTCTCATGACAGAGATGCACTGACACATTTTTCTCCATCCTGTGATCAGGCCCAGCTCCCTTTCTAAAGGAGCTCTCCAACCTAGAAGTTTCAAGGAGATCTAACTCTTCTTTATTATAAATATCTGGACATGTCAGTGTCAGAGGGAGATGTACCCCTCTTAATCCTTCCCAACAGTATTAACTAGACAAACCAGGAAGAAATTAATTAGGCAAAAGAAAAACCAGGCTGAATATCTGGGAAAACGTCTTGACACTGAATCGCCTCATGGTAATCTCTTAGGGACTTGGGGGAGGCTGTGCTACTCCTGGTATTTGGAAACAAGTATGGCAAAACAATGAGAGCAATGCATCTGTGCTGGAAGGTACGAACCAGAAATAGAAAAACAGGCCCTGAATATCTGTGAGGCTGCTGGAAGAACGACAGATTCAGCCAGCTCAGATTTTGAAAAATCCCAATAATGTAAATTCCTTAAGTACGAGCCAAGCCTATGAATAATATAAATCTCTTAGTCACTTTGCCAGTGATATCCTTCTAATCTCATCCTTCCTCAACGACGCTGCTCAGAGAGTGAAACACTTTGCATAAATGGGTTTCCTGCTCAGAGCAATCACTCATGCCTCCCACTCAGACCACAGGACTAGAAAAGTCCCCTGGATTAAGGCTGTTACTATTCTGAGTCCAGGGTGAACCAGAAAACCAAGAGCTCAAGAGAACTTTCAAGCAATTGCAAGAGGGAGAGAGAGAGAAAGACAGAGAAGGGGAGGCAAACAGGAGGACACCTCTGTCTTAGGGAAGCGCATGTCCCACACTGGTCTTGAACTGTACAGTGGGACTTTAAAGGGCTTTACCAACAGAAATGACCCAATAACAAGGAATTATCAACATACCCATGGAAAGGTAACAGTAACTAAAAGGCCAAGCCAACTTTTTTTAGAAGAAAATGACATTGAACTGATAGTGCAGTTTCCAGAGATGCTGAGTGCCTTGCTCCCCAGCAGACATCTCTGGCTGCTGAGTGGGCCCAGCAGCTTGAAATTCAGTGCCAAGGTCTGCTGAGCAATTTCTCCCCAAACAGGGATTGGAAATGACCTGCCCAAGGTTAAAAAGTGAGTTGGGATCCAGAGACAGGTCCCCTGAGCTCTGACGCCCACAAAGCGTGGTGGAGCCATTTATGGCCAAATGAGGAGAGCCTCAACACTGCCAGCTCAGATTTCATACAGACTGCAGGTCACTTTATGGAGCCGAGAAGATGATTCTGTATGCCAATAAGAGGAAAACCATGCCTATTCATCCAAATTACACCTAAGACCACGGACAATCATTTGTCTTTTGCTTACTGTTCCTTCGTAGCGCGTGCTACGAACAAGAACTGTTCTCAGTACTACTTATGTAGCATATGCACTAATAAAGTATGGGATTCCTTGAAATACAAGAGCTCTCCTTATAATCCATGCACGTGTAAATCCCTACAAATATTTCATACACCCTCATCACATCAACAGGAAATAGTTTTAACGCCTTCAACAGACACATGAATTTTCAGAAGTGCCTGTCACCTGCTCACTACATCTGCCCCCAAAAACTGTTCCCCTCTCACCATTTCTCTATGAGGTGCTGGTGTTCTCCCCTCCCCATGGGAGAATTTCCAGCAGCAATTCCAGCTGGGCAATGGAAAAGGGACTACATTGTCTCCTCAGAAGCCAGAGGAGTTTTGCTGTTAGCAGCATCAGGCTGGACTTTTGGTGTGCTGGGAGGTCCTATCATGTGCAGTTTTTGCCTGCATTTGCAGAACAGCTTTTCTGGGCTTTGGTTAATTAAAATAGAGTATGTCTTGCAGAACTTTTGAACTTTTATTTCTACAAGAGATATGCTGGGGCTGCAGGCTGTCCATCACAGCTTGCATGTCCCCCGTGCCTAGACTGTAGTCTTCTATTTGACTGTAAATCATCCATTTTAATTAGATGTAAGACAATTATTATTGGTTTTTAGTGAGTCATTTTTCTCTCAGTAATTAGTACCTGTCAGTTCAACTCAGCCCAGAGCCGGTGTAACCTGGTGACTTTAAGAATGCATTTAAAATCTCTTCTCTCCCACACAGCAGCTCATCATAAACAATATAATTTTTCCTGCCTTGTCCACTGGAGCTGGGTCATGCTGTGGTCATCTCAAAAACTCCCAGTCAGGCCAGCAGAGAGGAGCGCTTGCTGGTCTGAGTGCAGAAGGGACTGCCCCACAGAAGGAGAACTTGGTCAAGAAAAGGCAGCTCACCTCCTTGACCCCATTTCTTTGCTATGCATTTCAAATCCTGGCCGCGTCTGTCTCTCTATAAAGATGTCAGACTGCCTTTAACACTTATTTTTGCTTGCCACTTCAGCATGGCCTTACTTGGCAACATCTCCCATCTGTTTACTACTCTTCAATGTTTTGCGTGCATTTCCAGATTACTGTTTACTTATAATAATGCAAATAGCATTCACAGAGCATCTAGCTTTGAAGGGGTTTAAGTGTTGTACAGTTGAGGAAGGATCCCTTGCAACCTTCCTAGGAGGAAGCGAAGATTTCTAGTCTCACTTCATGGTGGGATGAAAGGGCCGTACATATCACCAGAGGTGAATCCAGGCCCAGACAGGCTATATCTAGATGTAGTAGCTATATGTGCAGTGGGTATCTGTGTGCCCGTATAATCGATGGAGGTCTAGTCAATGCTGACAGTGGAGCCCCGAGAGTGAGTCAGCTGAGCAAATGTAGGCGTCTAGCTCTCCAGCTCCACTGCCTGTATTGAGTAGGGGCACGATTCAATTACCCGCCTCGAGATGTTTTCCACTAAGAAATCATTGTGTGGGCATGAGTCAAGCTCTTGATTTTTCACTGCCTAGACACCCAGTCCACATGCAAACACCTACGTTGCGACACTCACATCGAGGTGTCTGCAATCTGGAGCTGTATCCTGCATCAGTGATGTGCCCAAGATCATGGCTTGTTTACAAAGCTCAGAGGAGAAGGTGAGATGCTTGGGTTGCTGCTCATCTTCCTTTATCCACTTGAACTGGAAGAGGAACCTCTAGTCAAGCTGTCACTGTGGAACTACTCTAAATGTGTCCTCCCTACACATGGGTTGGGACCTCTTTAGTAACCAATGACGGAGCTGCCACCTTGACGCTAATACCTAGTCTTTGCTAATACTGATCTCTAGGGTAACTGTCATCTTAGACGACTGCGTTTGCTGCTCAGTTCCCCCCACCCTTGATTCTACCTTTCTTTCTCTAGCAGAAAGGCAAACCCTGGCTCCCTGAAAAGCGGAGATGCTCTCCTCCAGGCTCATGAGTGCAGGCTGTGTACTTTTCCTCCATTTCATGGCTTGCTGTTTGCTTAGAGGTCTCCTCATGGGTTAAAAACTGCCCTGACTGTGAAGTTTTCTTTACCGCTTGTATTGTCCAGCAAGGGCTCACTACTGTTTCACAGTCAAGCCCTAACATCCCAATGTCAGAATGTGCTCAAGCCTAAAAAACTTCACAGAACATCAGATGTATGTATTCCAAACGTTCATCTGAGCCTGTTAGCTCCTGGTCTCCAAATCACAGTCCGAGGTGTCCTCCATCCCCTGACCCAGCCAAATTACAGCTGTTTGCAGAGGCAGTTTCTCTCCCCCCATTTGAATGGCTCTCAGCCTCCTTTCCTTCCCATCCCCAGAAAAGCCCTCCCCTTCCACTGGCAGGTACTGTGTGAAGTACCAGAAGTAAATATCACACAAGGCAGATTGGGTTCTGCCATCTCTTCCCTTTTAGCTTTACAAGCTCATACAATGCTGGCAGATACTTCTCCTGTACAAGTGTTTGAGAAAAGGTTTCACAAGACAGGGAAGGTGGACCTAAAAGAAGTAAAGTAGGAATTACCTCTGCTAGGGCTGTCCTAGGAGCCAAAACTTCCTTTATCAGTGGAAAAAACAAGCCTAACTTCTCATACATCATGTCTTAGATGTCTTAGGTATGTCCAGGTCAGCCTGCATACATGGTGAACCTGACGGCTGACCAGCCAGATGGAAAGATCGTTTTCAGTGGATGGACACAGAGCACTGGTATGGGGATTGAAAACAAAACAAAACAAAACAAAAACAAACAAACAGACAAAAGACAAGACGCACAGTCCTGGTCCGTGGGCTGGTGTGATTCAGCCCAGTTGTGACAAACTGCAAATCACCACGCTGCACTGGACGTGCCATGCATACATTTCTGGGAGAAACAGCCAAGGTACTGATCTCTGAGCACAAAAGTACCAGCAAGAGTGAGTAGTCACCTTCCAAAATGACTGCTTTCTGCAGAGGAACATCCCTGGATGGGGAGCTCTTGGTCAGTGTGTTGTGTTGCCAGCCCTGCAGTGAGCTCTGGAGAGATCTCCAGGAAAGTGCCTTGCAGGAGCCTGAAACTGCTGCTCCTGCTCAACAGCCCAGATGTGCACCATAGCCCCAAGCCACACTCTGCAGGAAAAGCTAACCCACAAGTGACCATTTAATCTCCTTCTCTATCCAATTTGGCTCAGCCACGTGGCATCTGCCTTCCACTGCACTGCTGCAAATCTGAGCACAGCAAATCCCTGACTAATAATGAGCGTTGGGCTCAGCACACCCTGCAACAACGCGTTGTGGCTGGCTGCTGCTTGGAAATCATGCTGATCCTTGAAATACAGACGGGTCAGGGAGTGTGTTAGTGGGAACCTGAGTCCCTGACCTCCAGCATACTGAAAAGCATGTCATGAAAACCCTGGAGGTGTCCGGGAGTGGAGCAATGCACTGAAGATACCTACCTCGAATGCTGTGTGTGCATTTCAGGAGGGAAGAAAAACAGCTCAAGGCAATGTAGACACAGTGATTTAAAAGGAAACAGATTAAAGACAGTCATGTGAGTGCAGCTGGGTCCCAGCAGTTATGCCATATGCATTTATAGGTAGATATATATCTGGCAAAGATCCCTCCCTCTCCCCCCCCCCAGGATATAAATCCTGAGAAGGGCTATTATTCATGCTGCCACCCACCCATAACTGAGGGACATGGCACATCATCTGAGGCTGTGTCAGAGGGTTACCAAACTCTAGCAACAGCGTGTCAACAAGGAAGGCTTGTGGGTTTTATCTCACCTCTGAGAACCGAATACAACAGGGCAGTCAGAGAAAGGGGACTCAAGGGATCCAGACTTGCCCCAGACACAGTTAAGGCAGGCTGAATGGCAGAGATCTGGATGTTTTTCCCAATCTCCATGTTTGTACAGCCTCTTGTTGCCTCATCAGCATCTCCAGCATACAAATAGCTAAGTGCCTTGGGGGCATTTACTCTGGGGGAGAGACCTTGGCCAGTGCTGATGGCTGGTAAGTGTATGAAAATGTAGAACAGCTATCCACGGAAGTGAGTTTTGAACTCCGTGTTGTTTCATTTCCAGCTGAGCAAATTTTCTCTTATTTTACAGGATACAGAGGGAACATACTCTCTTGTGCCTAAGTACCATTCCTTGTCTCTGCAATACAACAGAACAAATAGCCTAATCAGGCCGAAATGCAGAGCATGCTGAAAAACTGGGAACATTCAGGATGTAGTTAGAGAAGGTGAAAACCTCCCTTGTAGCCTGGGAGGGCTGGCACTGCTGCTCTGATCACATCGCTTAGGGGCAGCGGATTGTCTGGTGAGAAAAAACGGGGAGTTGCATTCCCCTGGTTAGTCAAAGAGACGTCACCTGGGGAAGGATGAAGTTATAAATCCTATGGAAGGAGTTACACAAACAGTGAAGGGCAGAACAGGGAGTGATGCAAAAAAGCAAGGACTATGGAAGGTGAATGTCACTGGGCACTGCTGGTGGTGGTGGGATCACCTTCAGGAACAAATGAGTGATGCTCCATCAGCCTGGTGCTGATCAGAGAAGCAGAGCACACATTTTCCAGCTTCTACTCTTCCAAGATCATCCGCCTGCACTTTCTGTTTCACCAGAGAAACCCGATCTCAGTGGCCTTCTCACATCCATTAAAGGGAAAAATAACTGGATCCAACCCAAAGAGCAAACAGAGCCTTGATACGGTAGTAAACCTCCTGCCAGCTTCAGAGGAGACGGCAACATCCACTCCATATGTTTCTGATCCTCCTAAACACACACAGAGCAGCTCAATTACACACACACACATTTGTACGCCTTGCGTTTGCAAATAGTCTCTGATGTGGAGGTTCTCGGACTGCTCTGTGGAAATCTGCAAGCCTGTAGCCATCTGCGCATTGCCCTTGGTTCACCATGACAATAGCAACTTCTGAAGAGTTGCAGCAGCTTAGTTCACTTTCCCACTTACAGAGGCACTTTGGCTGCCTCTTATCAAAGCTCCTCCTCTCATTAAGTGGCACAGAATTATTTCTGATATTCTCCCTGCAGTGCATGCTCACTGGTCTGCAGTTGCCTCCCCACAACCACCTGGCTCTCCACTCGTGTTGGGTTTGGTACAGCCACTGAGTGACACACACAGCTCTGCAGGCTTGGGGAAGAGGTGCTGCCATCAGCCAACTACCAAAGATTCTGGTTCAGGCTTTCAAGGTGGTTTGAAACCACCCTATGTGGCTCTACATTAACCTCCTTCATGTCTGTGCTGTCTGAGAGGCAACTGTCTTGGCTGGGAACAACTGCCCTGTTGTGAAGTGCTCTTGGAAGAGGCCAATTGAAATAATAGATCCTGGACTGTGATCAGTGGAGAAGACTCCAAAACTTTTACTATGTGGTTCCTTGGTTTTCCTAAATGTATAATTTCCTGAAATGCGTAGGTATTTAAACTTATGAAGCTCAGCCTCTACTGGCAGATGGATCTTTTTCTTGCTTCTTTTAACAGAACAAAGAAACAAAACAAACAAACAAACAAACAAAAAAAGAAGTTCTGAGAGTGAAAGCAATGGAGACAAATGAAGTGTAGGTTCCCACAGATTTGTACCTGGGAATAAGGTGTTTTCTTTGATGTCTAGTAGGGGTGGACCTCTTATGACAGTTTCCCTCAGTGGCATGACAAATCCAGTGTGGGGGTATGTCCCACTTGGCCACATGTATTCATGCAACTCGTAAGAGCTTAAGAATTCTGCACTTTTTATTTGTCAAAGGTGGCTGACTTTGGGAAAGAAGTTTAAATGTTATTGAGTGTATCTATTGGACTTATAAACAGAACTTTCATGGAAAAGCACTGTTGCTTAGGAAAGCAAGCTAGAAAGGGAGAGAAGAATATTTTTTCATTTGTATTAAAATACATCTTGGGACAGGCTTTGAAGCTTTCCAGCTTTCCAGCCAAATTAAGTGAAAGCAGAAAGCAAAAATAGCCCATAGAAGGGAGAATGACTGGGAGCTGCCAGAAAGCAGCAATTTCAACAGAATGCTTTTGTTTGTTATAAAGAGACTAACGGCTGTTTTGGTAGAAATTAGACAATGTATTATAAATTTCTGCTACATTGCACATTTTTAAAGATTCCTAATTTTTCAAAATCTTCTTTTGCAAAGTTGAAAACCTTAGTTACAAATCTCTTTTTGCTTATCCTTCTGTCCAATTTAAACAGAAATAGTTCTTGCTCAATCAAGCTTTCCTACATCCAGTTTTTCTGTGACTTGGATTTGAAATAGTATCACCTCTTGGAGGTTTAGTGATTATTGGATCAAGAAATGCCTTGGCTATGACAAACAGAAATATCTGAGCATTTGCTATTATTAGCGATGCTTGTTCTCGTTCTTCAATCTGTGACTGGGTGGCTAGTTTCCCTTGCTCTTTATCTGACTACCATTACAAAAATCTCAACCTCTGTCCAAATCCACCCTGGGGAGCTAGAGCAGACATTTAATCCTATCCTTTGTACACTTCCTCCTAAAATCGCTGTAAAGGCTAAGGGGAAATCTTATTGCTGTCTTCAGCCACCTCACAGAAAGGCATAACAAAGACAGAGCTAAACTGTTCTGGAAGGTACATGGTTGTAAGACAAGAGGTAACAGACACAATTCAGAAAACAAAAAATTCTGATTAGAAATCAGAAAAAAAAGAAAATATTTTCACCAGAAGGGCATTCAAATATTGGACCAGGGGCCCAGAGAGGCAAGTAGAATAACCATCCTTGGAGATACCCAGCTCTCAGCTTGACAAGGTCCTGTGCAACCTGACCTAGTCAGATCTGCTTGAGCAGGGGGTTGGAGATGATGGCCTCCAGAGGTTCCTGCATCCTAAATTACTCTGTGGTCATGTGATTTTGTTTGACCTGAGGTATAACACTCAGAAATGCCACCTCCCCCTTACGTTTGCATCATATGTCTGAGTGCACCTCCGAAGAGATGAAGCTCTTCTTGCCTGGCAACTTCAAGAAAAAGGTGAGAGAGGAAATCTCTTGGATAGTTGCAGGATGGCAAGGCCAGGGGCTCTCCTGCAGATTTTCACATCTGCAAGAAGGGCAAGAAAGAAACACATAAGGACTGGAAAAGAGAATGATGATGGCAGCTGGGTCAGGTCATGGCAGTTTAGTAAGCTGGATTTTATGCAGGAGTCCTCCCTGCAGGCTGTGGGTGCTGTAGAAACGTTGCTCTTAGAAATGATGTAGCCATCCTGTCTATGAAGAAAATTTTCCAAATTGGGTTAAATGTAGGTGACAACAATTCTGCTTTCATATGTCAGAGGAAGCTATGAACTGTTTTTTCCTAACTTGCTGAATCCCATGCACGTTTGCCCAGTCTGAAAATTTCTTGCTTTTAATGCGATGTGGAATAAAACTCTCTTCAAACACAGAACTTTTTCTATGAGGGAAATCTTTGCCAGGGAGCCCAAGGGTTACAGAAGCTGGTTTCTGAGGACGCACAAAGTACACGGTCCTTTCTGTGACAGAAAAGACAGAAGTTCATACGCAAAGACAATTTCAGTTCTCTGTTTCCTCAGATTTTCTCCTTGGGCACTGCAACAACTTCCCACTGCTAGAGATTTTAAAATCAAGATAGGGTACTTCTTCTCCAGTCCTTGCACAGCTATTAACCTTCAAGCAGGAATTTCACTGAGTGAACTTCTTTCCCTGCAGTTATAAAGATGGTCAGACTGTACTAGCCCAATAACCTCCCTCCAGCTCTAAATCTTGTCAGAATTCACCTCTAATGTTACGGAAATGTTTTTTTTTTTTTTTTTTAATGTGCTGAAATGTGAACTCTCTATGGCAGGAAAAGCCTTTGCTTCTCGTCTTGGTACAGTGCTTGACATACTGACATCCTCTAAAGGTTACCACAGTATTAAAATAAAGAATGGTCCAGAGGCCAGAAGTACCCATAACTTTACTTCTGCCTCTTGTGCAAACCCTTGTCTTTAGTTACTTAACTGCTTTTTCTCTGCTGATATAATACTTTATTATTACCTACTTTTCTTGAATGCTCATCTGATCCGTCTTAATGTTCTTTTAATATCACTTGGAATGGGATAATAATCAGCTTGTACTTCCCCAGCACCTTTAATCCTGACAGGTCCTAGTGTGCTTAACAAGGAGAAAAGGAGAGGGAAAGTGCTTCATTTACCAGACAGGGCAAGGTCATGCAAGATTGAGAAGAAGAACCGACACAACTAAAAGTGCTGTGGTGTTTGGAGGGGCAGGTTTAGCTCATGGCCCTGTACTTGTGGAAAATGCAAACCATACTTTGAGCTTTAGTTCACTGCCCACATGAAATTGCCAGGGTAGATGCCGATGTGAAGTGGGTGAAGTGTCAGCAGGATTTCTGCGTGCCAATGCTGTACATTGTGTCTTCATCGGATCCATTCACGGGGCTTTCCTGGCTCTCCCAAAGACTTGGAATTGGAGTAAAAACTGGACAGGATCCACCTGGGTAATGACAGAGAACACTGATGGGAGGGGAGATGCTCACGGAAATTCTCAGGGGAACCTCTTCTTCCATCAAAATACCAGTCTAAGAAAATGATCTTCACATCTTGGTTTTGACTCAGCTGAAGCAAGGCAATGTCTGTGCCGGAAAGGTTGGAGAAAAAAAGATCACAGAAATGAAGGCAAGAGAGGAGGATCTGAGCAAGTGTTTGTGTGACCTGAAAGAGAGTAACAAAAGATCTGGCCACAACCTGCATACATAGCTGGGAAATGAGAGGAAAGAAGCTTAAGCTGAGAGTAGGGTTAATGCCCTGAGTGACAGTGCCGGCACAAGAGGAAGGCAGAAAAAAGATGGACATGAAAGAAAATGCTGGATACAAGAAATCTGAGGTGATGCCAGAGCATTCAGTAAAAGAAGTCCAGGAAATAGAAGGAGATCTGGGGTTGGACTGAAACAAATCAAGCCTGCAGAGCTGGCCTTACGGACTGGCATAATGGAAGAAGTAGACAAGCTGGAGAAAGATGGCAAGGACAAAGAGAAAGGAGCTTTGTAAGACCCCGTTAGGGGATTGTGGAGGAAATGTGAGCCACCCCATCAATGACAGAGTGACTGGAGAAGCAGTAGAGAAATGGGTGGCTGGGGCAGCATTTCAAGCAGGATGGAGGCCTGGATCTGTCAGGAAAGGTCATATTCTTGCTGAGGCCTTGCTGAGATTGGCTTTAGTTGCAGGGCAGAGCACAGACACCTACACTGAAATAATAGGGATCCCTTCTCCCATCCTACACATGGCTATATGTGAGCAGTGACAGGAACAGTCCCAGCCATGACACTCATCTCAGCCAGCCAAGGGATACTTAAAGCTGCTCCTCCAGCCTTTTCCTCCCAGCTCTCTCCAAGACTCAAGGGAGAAGAGCTCAAGTCATTAATGACACAGAAGATTCAATAGAGTGAATACTTACTGCATCTGCAGGCCTACCTGGAAGGGGCTGCTACTGTGGAGAAGACTGGGAAAAAAAGGATGCAATTCAATAGGGCGATGTATAGCTCCTCCACCAAGGCAGTAATTTCAACTGCACAGATCCAGGATGAAGGAGGACTGGCCAGGGAGCAGTTCTGAAGGACATGGAGATTATATGCGATCATGAGTCGAAAAACAATCAGTGACCTTTTGCTGCTCAAGAAATAAATAAATTAATTAAAAGAGAGGGCAAACATCACCCTGAAATGGATGGCATGTTATCTGTTAAAGAGGACTCAGAACCTTTCTGCACTGCTCAGCACTGACAAGACTCAACTGGACAATTGTTTCTTACTTTAGACAGTGCATTTAAAGCAAAATATGGACCATCTGGTGAAAATCCAGAGGAGAACTCCAAGGATGATTAGAGGTCTGGAAAACATGTCATAAGAGCAAAGGTAGGTTTGGGATTGTTTGGCCTACACAGGAACAAGGAGTGTCATGGTTTTAGGTGTCACTTCAACTTGCAAAATCCTCAGAGGATCAATTTTTGCTATATTAACATCCAGCTACTGGGTAAAGCCTTCAATTACTTACTACTTGGGGAAAAAAAAAAAAAAAAGAAAAAGGCAAAAATAATCTGCTGTCCTCCTAATGGGCAAGGCAAGAAGAAATGGGCTGCAGCAGGAAAGATTCAGGTCAGACATTATACAAAACTTGCTAACAAGAAGGATCCTGAAGTCCTAGAACAGAGTGTCTAGGGACGAGTGGAGTCTCCAGCCACGCTCATCCTTAAGAACTGGTTAGATCAGCCTCTGTCAGGATTTTGGATGGGTGGACTAATTGATCTCTCGAGACCTGGGCATTGCCTAGTGCTTGGACAGGATCAGTTCATGGATTAAGTAACAGAAGCTAAACCCACATAGCAGCAGAGGTTATGCTGGTAGCCACAAGAAAAGACTTCACAGAGGCTGCAGCTACAGGCCTGCCTGTTTCAGATGATGGCAGACACCCCCAAATCCTCAATGCATTACAAACTTTAAAGGTGCTTCCAAATGATGTGTATTTTCTGCATACGTGACCTCATGGCCTTACCTTAAACATAAACACATTGTCAACCAACGAGCCCTTGGTAGGTAAACTTCTGCTAAGAGTGACATGTCGCACTGGGACACCACAAAGACAGTAGCAGTCTTTGGCCTCCATAGGAAAGAAAAAAACAACGTGTGAAACATGTCTTGGGTTACCATTCTTCCATTCTGTACCATCCTTTCCTTCATTCCCACCCAGGGAGGCAGGTTAAACTTATGTGACTGCTGTGGGTGATGACACTCAGTGCACCACCAGTGTGCAAATAGAGGGTGCTTGGATAAGACAGTAACACAGGCCATTGGAGAACTTGTGTAGAGTAGAGCCAGAAGAGACAGGAGGGACCAAGGTCTGATGTATCTGTGGACTTTGACCAAGAAGAAAAGAAGGAGTTGAAAGAGAACCACCAAAGAATTTAAAACCACGACAGAAGAAATGATGTGTGAGGATTTCAGGATCTGGGCCTTGTCACTGGAACCAGTCTGCCCACCAACATTTTGCCTTATCTCATCACTTTTCACAGAGGGGCATGGCAAAAGCGGATTTATTACCTACATAGGTTTCCAGGTCTTGTTCTTATTTTCCTCACCAGAGGAAAGCCACCACTCATCACTCTTCACTGCCAACAACCTAATCTGTTCTACTGTAACCACTGATAAAGCAGAAAAGGATAAAAGGTCGGTTGTTAAAGGATGGGGAAAGCTAAGTAAGTCTTCAACTTCAAGCAATTCATTTTAGGCAAGTAACCCTGATTAGCAAAGAAAAAGAAGAAAGATAAAAAAAAGTTAACAAGCTATTCTGTGAGTATTATTTGAGTCTGATTTTCCATGGAAACCACATCATGGTGGTGGTTTTTTTTTGTTTTGTTTTGTTTTTTTTCTTGTCTAATAGGGTATGCGTTCCTGTTAAAGCTGTTTCTACAGTGGAAGCTCTGTCCTGCTACATGGACTCTACAGTGTGTAGCGCATCTGAGCCAATGCCGCAATCTTTCCCACAACAGGACATTATTAGTTTTCCTCTTCTTCATCCAGCTAGTTTTCATGAAACTTGCAGGAATTCAATACCTTTCAGATCTCCGCTCCCAGCCAGATCTGACTGAAGTCAGCCAGTAGGTGTAGAGGAGAGCTGATGAGCATATAGTCTAACAGCTAACACCTTCACATGGCTTTATTATTTTAGTAATCAGCTAATAAAAGGGACAGAGTGGCCACAGCTATGGACCAATACTGATTATGGTCTATCCTCTTATCTTACTCCAGGCCTAGGAGTGAGGAAAACATAACCCATTTTTCAGTTCAGATTATTTTAATGCAGCCCACATCACTAAATCAGCCCTCCCCATGGCTGGTATTCTGCTGGGAGCTGAGGTGTGATAAACTGTCTGTGAAGACTGAGATGTCTCTTTAGCAGGAGACTGGTATGTCCTCCTTCTCTCCCCAGCAAAGGAAGGGTTTTAGGTGTGGGGCTGGTAATTCAGCTGCCATCTCTTGCATAAAAATCTGTCCTAAAATTGTGAGCCCCACATACCCATATAGCATGATCTCCAACTGGTTTATTCCCCCCCCGGCAGTGGATCTCTGCAGGCATAATCTGAAGGGCTGCTGAGCACTTTCAGCTCCTCGTGAAGTGATTCAAGGACAGCTTCCATCCAGAAGCCTTGGACCAAGGCCTGGCTCTGGGAGTGTAGTCAAAGTTGGAAGCTTTACACAGGCATCCACCTTTCATTGACTTGGAGCCACATGCACAGTAGACACATAGGACACAGCATCACAGACGCTATCAATCATCCAGATCCTGGCACAACCATATTTCTGACTTCTGGACCACCCTTGAATGGAAAAACACCAATGTGAGAAAAAGGCTGCCACAAAGGAGGCCCTTGCTGTGAATGAATATTTGCTTGAAAGACAACCTGAAAGCAATTCTGTTCTGTACAAACAGCCCTTCCAGGAGCAAGTGTTGCCTTTGTGGGAATAACAGTGACTCTACAGATGCAAACAATGGAACTACATGCTTTTGCATTGCTTGCTCTGTCACTAACTGACATCAGCCACTGTTAATCATGGCCTGAAATGTATATTTAAGAAACAGTGACACAAACACAGACAAGTTCCTTCACGAAGCCTTTTATATGGGGGAAAGTGAAAGAAAAGAAAAACTGCTCCTCAGGCTAGCTGGTGGCACTGAAATAAAAGGGTCAGGCATCAGAGTTTCAGCAGGCACAAAAGGTGAAAACCCTGTCTCCTGGAGCAATTAAAAGTCAATGGGATTAGTGGCCTTCACTATTATTTACAGAAACCCCACTGTGTGCACAACATTATTGAAATACAGGGGTCAAGTCCCTGCTACTGGATGCCTACCCTTTTGCTGTTGAAGTTAATGGGAGCTTTGCCAATCAACTCTGTGGCAACAGAGTCTAAATCTAAAATAGATGACATCCTGGGCTCCATTCAGTTGATGGCTCAAGCAAAGCTTTTGCTGAAGCCAAAAAAGTTCTGCCTGCACAGTAGAGATTTGATCCAGGGATAGGTGAAACAGGAACGCTAGCTATGGAGGTGTTGAAAGTCAAAGATGGGAAAGCAGAGAGGTGGACTGAATGTCATAGGGAGCTTCTTCCTTTCCTTTCGGTCATATACTGCAACATACAGACTGAAATCTAAAGGGCTGCATCCCGGCACCTCCTAGACTTCAGTTTTAGCAGGACCAGCTGTTTTCCAATGAATAATTCTCCCTCTAACACCACGTAAATGAATCATGTGGGAACACACCTATGAAAAGGACTTGGATGGGACACCTGTGCTATCATTATGTGATTCAACATGTTCAAAAACAGTGTGCTGATGTTCTAGCCAGTTTAGACAGATCCCACTAAATACCTGCATCTCCTCTGCTGAGCTTCCCTGGCTTTCCACTTGCTTGTAATGCCAGTTGTGCAGTTGTTTCTTTTTCCACTCACTCATTATCACGCTTGTGCCTTAAATTCTGCCACAGGCTACCTTTTTTCCTCTTTATCTCACTCTCGGAAGGAGGTACCTAATTCTGCCCTGTCTTACAATGTTGTAAATGAGAAATCAAGCATCCCAGTGATTTCCTGCACTCCTCTGTGCTACTGAGAGCAGTCTGTAGAGTGGCGATATTTCCTGGCTTAGTTCATGACTTCTCTTCAGGCGCTACCAGGTAGCAAGCTGATGATGGTTTTTGCGCTTGCCTGTATTTGCAACAGGAACAGGGTTGAGATTTTCACTTGCTATTTCCAGTGGTACATGCTAATGACCAACCATTCAATGGTACTAAGCAGGCATTGCTCCTACATGGGACCACCAAGAATGGCATTTTCATCCCGACTGAGGAATTAGGAGCAGTAACAAGTCAGGAACTGCCAGGTGGGGGCAGAGCTGCTATGCATGTATCCTGGTGCAGTCCTGGTGCAGGGGAAGGGACTCTCTCCACATTTAGGGCTATCTTAGCTCCAGAGAGGTCCTGAGCATGGCAGGTGCCTACATTACAGTACACACACAAGAAATCCAGACATGAACCTGGAGAGGCAGATCTCACTGCCTGTGCACAAAGGGCTAGTGAGCCGTGGGGCTAGAGATCAGCCCTGGGGCTCTGCTCCTCTTCAGCGTTACCCTGATCTCGAGATTGCCTCCAGATCTAAAGCATGAATTTTACTTTCAGATATGATATCATTAATTCCGATGACTCTAGATATCCTTGGGTATCCACACGGCTTTACAACCATTATTAAACTTAGTTTAGCTCTTTGTCCTGCTGATGTCCTGCAGCAAGGAGCTCCACAGCCTAACGACATATTACATAGAAATGCATGTCCTACTGTCCATCGTAAGTTGTCTTCATTTCCCATTTCCTTGAAGGTCTTTATGTTCACGTATCAATGAGCTGGTCTCCCTAAAGTCTGGAGGGGACTTTGGTGGGAAGAATAGTCTATTTTCAAACATTTCTATTGAGTACTGAGCTACATCCAAGCTAGCAGCTTGCTGGCAAAAGAGTCACAGTCTGCGCTCTCTGATCCTCCTTAGCCAACCGATCCTATCCGCACTGACTTTTCAAATCTCCATCTTTACAGTATTTTTCCTCAGAACAGAGAAATAGAGAAACACAGACAGAAACTGATAGGTAAGAAAAGATGCATGTATGTTCTGGCTGACAATCTCACAAGCAATCCTTGAGACACTGATTTCCACATTATCTCAGTTTCATGTAAGAAAGCTTTTCTAATTATTTTCAGCACAGCTAGCACCAACTTGGAGATCCTAAACCCTGCTGTACTGCTAACTCCTTGTGACACAGGCAAACACTTTATCTGCTGATGTGAAGGGACTTCTCACCCATGGCTTTTCCTGCTACTCTCCATGACTTGCTTTCAGCTTGGATCCATACCAAGCACTACGAAACATCTGTGAGAACAGAGCTCATCTTAGTTCCCTTCTCTTGCAGAACATTGTCAAAGATCCAGGAAAGAAGACAAAATTCTGCAAACACAGAGCATTAACCAAAACAGAAGAAAATACTCCAGCATCTTACTTTCTCACTTTCTCCCCTGAGCTTTGCCTTCAATCCACGGTCTCAAAATTAGCTGACGCAAGGGTGCAGGACTTTTACTCAGTGAAACATTTGAAAATGCCAAGCAAGTCCCTGAAAGGCAATGCCATTAACAAGTGCAGAGCCTACCCCACCAGTGTTCATTACATTCAGTCTTCAGTAAAAGCAATTGCCTCTTTCAACTGCCAGACCTGCGCAGAGCTTGCTCTTCATGCCCTCAAAATGGGAGCCTAGGCATTGTGTTCACCTGGTCATCAGATCCACTCTCCCTCATCTGCATTACTGGTTTCTCCCAAGTAACATGCAAGGATCAGAGCAGTTTTAGAATAATGGGATTTACCCCTTACAGCCCTCAGCACATTTTTAAATGAAAGAATGAGTTTACCCAAAAGAGCTGCAAACAAACACAAGGAGCTTAAGATATAAGCAATTCAGTAGCCTGAAGTATTACGCATGTTGGGCAATCATAAATTTGAAGTGAAAATCCCTACAGATTTCGTTTTCCATTGCATATTAAATAAAATCCACTTGCGAAGCCAGATTAGTAAGAAACTTCTCTGGCTGTAGCATTGAAAAAAAAAAAAAACAGGATTAAAACATCTTTTGGAGACTCACTGTCATTTTATCTAGGTAAATAAGCTTAGAGTGCCTAACAGTCACTTTATAATGAAGGTTTTTGTTCTTGGTACTGTGATGCAGCCCTGCAAATTTGCCCACAGCTGCAGCAGTTTCAGATGTTTTTGACAGGTAAATAAAACACTGTTTATTTCTGTCATTGTTATTAATCTGCACAGTAACGAACTAGCAATTACATTTTGTTTCCAAGTGGATACATCTTCATGATGATCTTGGCAAGGGTAGTATAGAATAATGTGCATTTAGGACATCTAGGGTTGCAAGGGTCTGAAACATGAAGGGTCTTCGCTCAGCTGTTCAGCTAGAAAACAAATGGGAAATAATGGCTAAACTGGTATTAACTACCATAACAAAAAAGAACATGGAATTCAGGATTTAGCCCTCTTGGAGTGTTACTGACATAAGAGCCAAATAAAGCAAAGTGCAGGTCTTGACATGAGTAGCACTGATTCAGCTTATTCTCAGTTTTCTCAGTTATTCTGAGAAATTCAGATTCAGCTTATTCTCACTTATTCTGAACCGTATTTCTAGTAAGCTGTGTCAGGATCTGACCATACTTTAAAACCCCACGACCTGGGCCTATATAATGACTTGTGCTTCCCAGCTGCTGCAGGGCAAAGGGTTTCAGACGCTCCTCAAGACATGCTGGCAAAGAAGAATTACTTGCAGAATAACGTACTACTCAGGGACAACTGGCAGAATCCAGCTGTAAGTGTCCTACTATATTGGTCAAAAACTGTGAGAAGCAAAAAAGAGAAATCCTGGTGAAACTCTATTAGATGCCAGCCACGTCTGCTCAGCTTCTCACTCAGGTAGGCTGGCAGATGGTCAGCAAATAGTCCCACTTTTACAATGCAACCTACACAGGTTTTAAGTGTGAAAATTAGCATCCAGTTATTTTCAAGCACTGATGTTCGCCAAGGAAGCGAGTTGCCTCTATTTTAATTCAGCTTAGGCTCTAGTCGCTCGCACATGCAAGCCAATCTTGCGGGCGCTACGTCTCATGTGCATAGCAGAATGGTAAGCCAGGGACGAGTACTAGAAATGTGGAATAATGCAAATTCCCAGACAGGGAGTTGCATGGCTTCCAACTTTTAGAAGAGACAGGGAGGAGACAGTTAAATGAGGAAGGCATAAAGCGTCTCCAAAAAAGAATGATTTCCCCTATCCACACCTAAAAGCGTACGGTGAAACCCGTGTCTCACAGCTATCAATCAGCTGCAGAAACCGTTAGAGAAGGCTACAGCCCATTGAGCACCTAGCTCTGATCTGCGGGACCTGGGGGTATTCAGATGAGGCGGTGGCTGGCCCTGCTTCTCCCGAAGACGAATGCGAGCCCATTTGCCCCCACCCTGACCCCGCCACCACCATCCTTGGACAGGCACGATGGAAGGCACGATCATTACACAGCAGACATGGGCTTTATCCTTGGGACTGGCAGGATGTGGCCCCTCGCAGGGGAGCGCAGGCTTTCATTGCCAGAGCACATGGGTCCATGAAGGGGAATGAAGACATGGTGCAAAACCTGTTTTGCTCAAGATTTCAATGTGTAACTTTCTGTGCCAGCATCCATGCCTAAAACGGGAACAGGTATCAGCCAAGTCTAACCTCGCAACCTGTGCTCGTGCTAAGATCCCTTATCATCACAGGTAACAGAGCTACTCCAGGGAATAAAGGGTATCTGCATATTCGGGCTTGATCCTACAAGCAGAGGTCTGCAGCCCTCCCTGCTGCCTGTGGTTGTGTCACATTAAGTACAAGCGTTGCTGTGTATAGTACTGCCAGCCTGAAAATACATGAATTGCTTGTAATTGTCATTAAATAGTGAGAATAATGCCCCGGGTTGGCACCTAATGCTATAGTGAGGTTGCATTCGTTTCATTCTCCTGTTTGGTGGAAGGAAACTTCACCGGCCCAACCTCAGTCTGTACCAAGGAGCATTTCAAGGCTGCAGCTTCAGCAGGGACAATTGTAGCAAGCAGTTTTCTCCCTCTGGCTAGTGCAACTGGGAGCATGGGAGCGCTGGCAAACCTGCAGAGCTAGCTGTTCCCTGGGCACTGCTGATGAGGTGGGGTTGCCTCCTGCCACGTGCTTATACAGACCCGAGTTGTATTTTTAAAAGCAAACGGCACATTAAACCCAACCTTTGCATCATTTCTGGGATCATCAGAGCTGGGTACCCCCTCGGGGACAAACAGCCCCCCACACCGAGAGGTGCTCTGCTCCATGACAGAATCCGCGAGTCCCTGCCACGGCACACCTGCGTGGCTCCGAGCCGGGGGACAGGCACCCGGGGCAAGGCTGCTGGGCTGCAGAGGGGCACGGAGCAGGCCTCCGCCCCACACTTCCCCGACGGAACGCGGCCGAGGCGCAAAACCCGGACCCCGCCACCTGCCCAGCGCCTGGGCGGAGGGTAGAGCCCGCTGCCTTCGGGGCCCTTCCGGACGGCGGAGGACCCCGGGCGAGCGTCCCCATCCCCACAGCGTCCCCGGGACCAGCCGGTGTCCCACCCCGGCGCCCACCGCCCGCCGCGGCCTCACCTGCTCGGGCCCCTGGAAGCAGATCCTGCAGAGCGGGGTGCGGATGCCGCTGTCGACGCTGCTGCCCAGCGAGTAGCGGTCCTCGGCCTTGCCCTTGCCGAAGTCGTCCGAGGAGGTGCTGCTGGGCAGGGAGGCGGGCGGCTCCCCGGCGGGGCTGCCCCACTCCTCGGCGGCCGGGCTGCCCGCGCCGCCGCC
>VXAL01002801.1:52358-95932 GCA_013399475.1 Chauna torquata | reverse complement strand
CAGTCTGGCTATCAAAATGCAAAATTGGTAGCTGTTGTTGTTATCAAAATTGCCTCTTTGACAAAAAGACCTTCACATTGTTTGTGGGAAAACACCCTACATTTCCAACACTGTATTCCCAGGTGGCTTCAGATTTTACCGTTGCCTTTAAAAGATTTCATTGTAAATATTAAAAGTCCTGGAAGAAATAATTAGCATTCAATGAGCTTAATCCCAGAGGTACTGNNNNATATATTTTAATGTATATTTATATATTCTGACCTTCTGTATTCCAGCAGCTGTCTGGACCACACCAAAAAAAAAAAAAATCAGAGCAAAATTGGTGAGGGAAGGCGGCTGTATTATTCCCTAAGCTGTTACCATCCTGGACCAAAAAAACCGTCGAAATCGGATCTATTCTTCGCATGTAATTGACCGGGGAAACGTGGATCTTACATGGTCACGTTTCCTTTCCTCCTTTCACAAAACAGGAACGTCATCAAACGCATTGGCAGCTTGTACAGACCATTGTGGACGGCGAGGCGGCCAGGGCTCTATCAGCAATTGCAGGGACCTCCTTTTGATGCATTGGACGAGGCTCCTTCTTTCTCTCCACCACCGTCCCCACCTTCATTTTCCTCCCCTTCTGTCCTCCTCCTCCTCTGACTGTTGTTCTCTCTCACAGGCATTGACATTCAACCATCGCAAGTCTGTCGCACTCTCGCTGGCAAGAAAAAAAATCGGAGCAGATAATTCTCTTCTTCCTCCTAAAAGGCTCTGATGGAGCACAATGCGCCAGACACACGGGGCAGCATGGCTTATTTTTCGTGCGGCTCCTACCGCTTTGGCAACATCGAGCTGGTGTGTGCGTGTGTGCCTTTCTCCCTCAGCAGCCTCCTCTCTGCTCTCCCATCCGGCTTGCAGTGATGATGTTGCTGTTGCTATCTCCCTTGGATGCAATGGGGAAGGCAGATTGTTTGCAGTGCAAGCGGGGATTTGCGGGAAGGGAGGGGTGTAACGTGGCCGCGCTCTCCTCCCTCCCCCGGCTTTAAAACAAAAAANNNACAAAAAAAAAAAAAAGAAAAAAAAAGCGAAAAGGCGGGGTGAGGGGGGGAGAATCAAAGGGAGGAATGGGGCCCTCCCCAGCCTTTGATGCCCCGGGCTGCCGGCTGCCTGCAAGAGCCCACGCCGGGGAGGAAGGNGCCCCCGCAGCGAGCCCTGCGGAAAGCGGCCCCCCCGGCCGCAGGGCGGGCACTGCGGGAGGCAGCCCCGCCGGCTCGCAGGAGCCGGAAGGCAGCGAGGCACGGCAGGCTGCCGAACGCGAAACCTCCGCGCTCCGGCGTTGCGTGCAGGCTGCTCCTCACCTCGCACCGGCTGTGGCAGGCACCTACGGAACGAGCAAAGTTTCAGGGGCAGGTGGCAGCAGTCGGGTGTTCGGTGATGCCTCGGGCAGCGGTGCCCGCTTGACAGGTTCCCAGCAGGAAGCAGAAGTCCCACTAACAAACTTTTCCCTGGCAGGTTAATTAGTTGCAGAGGATTTCTCGGTTTAATAGCGATGACAATCGATATTCTTCATTTTACCCCGGCAGCGTTTGTTTGCTGATAGATCTGTTTTGTTTCAGTAGCATGTACTTCCGTAGAAATATGGGTTCCTTGTAGCCCGACGAAAGGTAAATACAACTGACCACTATTGCTTAACTGGACTTTTGCTGAAAGTAACCAATGGCAGCCAGAGCTGATAGTTGTTACTCTCTTCAGACCGTTTGAAAATTTTTAGTAGCAGCTGCCGGCGTCCATTAAGCTTTCCCATGCAAACGTCAGCAGAGGCGGCTTTCTCAGCCTTGTCATACTAAGTGTGTCCATGCAGCCCCATCCAGCTGCCAAATGAAAGGCAAAAATTAGCTCTCCAATGGGCCTTTGTCCTGCTGTTCCAGATGAAACAGCCGACAAAGGTGCTGGGTTTGATGTGGACCAAAACTATTAATGACACAGATGATCTGAGGGCTTCCAGTCCATGCAATCCTGCTAGTGTTGGTGCAGTGTCTCAGCTCAGGGGCCAGTGAACACCTGCCAAATGGGACACTGTTTTTGGTGAAACAGAGCAGGGCCTGGGTTTGACATCGTGTTGACACCACTGGAATTTCAGGCTTCTTAACTTGGTTTCTCCACAGAGTTTCTTCAAATTCCTGCTTTGACAGGATGTAACGCTCACCAAAACCCAGGCTGGATTCTCTAGCTTGTCTGTGCATAGGGTCTTCATTGGCAGTGGCCCTGGAGTTACAGCTGACGGAGAATCTAATGCCACTCAAAAGCTGTGCTGGGCCCTAAACAATGATTTGAAATTGTCTCAGTTGGTATAAGATGTGACATGCAAAAACCACTGTGCCATGCTCAGCAGAGGAATCTATGTTGCTACGTAATTAAAAAGGGAACAAAACTGATTATTCGCTACAGGAAAATGAAACCAGCACATGCAATTAATTTCCAGCAAATAAATTACACATTGGGATGCTGCAATGTTAAAACATTCATCATTGCAGCTCGCCGTTTCTCAGAAAAGCTGGACAGATTTGCCAGTGTGTATCTCTACTACATATTTAAGGCTTCTCAGGATTTCACATGTGTCTAATGGGGTCATTAGAGAACTAATAACGGAAAGAGCATTTTAGGAACTTCCTGAGCATGAGACAGGCTGGCTAGAGGCTGTCTCAGTGCCCAACCTCCAGCATGGCTTTCCACCCTCCCCTGCTTTTTATTGCCCTCATCCTATTGTCTTGATATCACCAACATTTTCAGAATGGTTCCATCAATAGCAGAATTGGAGAAAAATATATTGTTGTCATCCTTTGCATGTGTAAAGCATCTTTCATCCTTCTTCCTGCCCATGCCTGGTTTTTCAGAAAGGATGTGCTCAGGATAGAGGTGATCTTTGTATTATACTCAGGGTTTTAATGTACGGGCTGTGTGCCCAGAAACTTGAATGGCTGATAAATGTGACAAAATAAATAAAACAAATAATAAATCGGAGGTGCTCCATATGCTTCCCAGAGGTGAGTGGATACTATTACTCCTTTCAGTAAATGGGACAGCGGCCAATGTTTTCACACTTGGATGCTGCATTCAGGTCCTTTGATATAGATTGAGGTGCCTTGCTTAAAAAGCTCTGGAAAGAGCTGGCCCGAGCCACTTCAGTGAGATCCCAGAAGAGCAAGGGACCAATGCAGGCTGCCTAACTTTGCTCCACAGGAAGCAATGTGGAGCAGATAAAGGGCTGCACCTTCTCTTGCAGAAGAACCTGTCTCTGGGAATTTTGACGCTGTGTCTCTTGAGCCCACCAATAGTTATGAGGATAACGTAGGAAAGAAACACAGGGAGACATCAGCGCTGGCACAGACTAGCCTGCCTTCCTTGGGTACAGAAAGAGCGAGAAAAAACCACGGATCCATCGGCTGAGCATGGAGAACTGATTCCTCTTGATTTGTTCTTTTTGGTTGGCTACCTCTAAGCTACTGACTGGGACATCTGAGCTCTGCAAAGTCTGGGGATGTGAAATGATCATACTCTGTAGCTTGCTGAGGAGGAGCAAGCAAGCGGGGACTGGTGGGGTGAGCGTCCCTCTCTGGCCATGCGACTGAGCGGGTCAGGGCATTGCAGAGCACAGAGAAGCCTGGTCCAGCCCAGCTTTGACAGACCTTTAGCTCTCTGCCAGTGACAGATCTTCCCTTCAATGAGACCGCTCCCGTGCTTTTCTTCCTTCCTTGAAATTAGGCCAGGATTCTGGCAGGATACTCTCTCTTTCCCCCTTAATTATTGTTAATAACAGCAATAGCATTAATAATCCATAGCATATCTTCATCCTCTAAGCTGCAGAGGGCAAAGAGCTTGGGAAAGGGGACACGCACCCAACAAAGCACCCATCCAGGCTGGGCCTCAGCACTGGGTCTGCTGCCATCCACACCGTGGGCTGTCAAGGCCGTGTTAAGAGGTGGCCTCTCTGGAGACCTGGTGCTCTCCAGAAGAGGAGACGCCCAGGCACCTCAGCACAGACATGCATGCAAATTGGCTACAGATCCTGTGTCAGGATGGACTCAGTGGTCAGGCTGCAGGACAGTCTCACAGCAGATATCCCAACTCTGGTCTTCTAGAGCAGAGTGTGGGCCCATGGCCCCTTAGCTACCACCTCAGCAAGGAGGAAAGAAGTACTGCTGTTTAAGTGCTTCTCCTTACCTCTCTGCACAAGCTGTTGCTCAGTGCAAAGGGGTGGAGAAAGGAAGGAAGAGGGTGGCTGGAGCAAACAGTGGTACTTGATCTGCCTACGTGGCAGTCTGATGTCGAATCGCATCAGAAATCTTGTTTGTTTGTTTGTTTTGACGTTGTCGGGTCAGAGATTAAAAAAAAACGGCAGAGACAGTGAGAGGGCAAATGCAAGCAGGAAAACTCTGTGTGGACTGCAGCCTAATAGCATGAACACAGCATACCAGTCATTGTGCATGACTGTGCGAGGGACAAACAATATAAACGCTGATGCGGACAGCCAGGATCAGAGAGCCAGAGAGCTGCCAGAGAAACATCCCTTTGTGTTTTCCTTCTCTTGGGAAGCAAACAGTTACCTAAACCCATTTTCATGCCCACCTACTCGGTCAATAGCTGCACTGCGCTTCCTGCTCCACTTACAGCTCCTTAATGGCGAGAGGAGCTTTGATTGCCGTGGCGTGGACCCCATCCCTCTGGCACACCATTACTTAAATCCAATCCATCGAAGGTTCCTACTGCTCTCTCAGTGATGGGGAGCTGCTCATCAGCTGAGTACCCTCTGATTGCTTGTCACAGCCAGACTTCCCAGTTCTTTTTCCTAGATGGAGATATTAAATAGATCTCAAGTGATGTAATTACCATAACTCAGTTGACGAAGCTTGTGGGCAGACACAGATGGGGGCTGGAGGGAGCTCTGTCACATATTCTTTGGTCTTTCTTTCTTTCTGGGCAGTTGCAAATGTGCTGACGCAAAGGATGCTGCTGCTGGGAAGCAGGGCTCAGCAGGTGGGGGTTTATGCATCCTCCGAGCATCCAGAAATAATCCGTGTATTGATTGGAATGATCTTCTCAAAGGAGATCAGAAATAATTTCTGGAGTGCTGTGCCTTGGTCTCTCTGCTGCCTTGGGCTGCAGCAAAAGGCATGGTACTTTGCTCTCAGGGAGTCCCCATGCTACTGCTTTTTCCCCAAGCAGAGACTGAACTTCCACTTGTTCTTTTCCTGTGAGGATCGCGGTCTGCCTCTGAGCTGATACACAGCAAATTTTTCTACTTCCACATCAGCTTGCTCTCTGCTGTGGGAACAGAAGGATTTTTTTTTTTTTTAAATCAGGCATGTCCTGCAATAGGAGCCCAAGCAGAGAAGCACAACTGCACATCTTTTTTTTCCTTGGGTTTAGGAAGAAATCCAGGTGTTTGTTTTATTGAGCTTTCTCTGCAAGCAGTCTTGAGGCTAGTCATTCTGCATGAGTATGTGAGAGACAAAACACAAATGTTGATGGGGACAGATCCCAGTTTTTTCCTTTAGGATTTCAAATTCAAACCTGCAAAGGCAGAGAACTACTGTTCAGGAATAGGCAACACCAGGCATGGGGCTTTCCTGGTGTCAAGTCCTATGGTAACAACTACCAAGGGAATTTCTTGTCCCCTTGGGTGACTAGTCAGAACTGTGACTTGAACAGAGCAGCTGCAATAGATGGTGCATTTCAGGATGGCTTCAGAAGGCGTTTAGCCAGATACAGAGCTGTTTTAACTATCTAGGAATGCACTGATTGTCTAGAAATCCCAGACCTAAAAGGACCTGGAATTTAGACATTAAAAACCAAAACCAAAACAAAACCAAACCAAAACAAACAAACAAACAAACAAAAACCAAAGAGAAAGCATATAATCACAGGTGCCTTGGGTATTTCAACTACTCTCCTGAGTCAAGTCAAATTTGTTTCAAGTCTCTAATTGCATTCTCAGATGTATCGGTTATTTTGGTGACATGCAACAGTCCTAGAACTAACTGTCACTTGTCTTACATGGCATTGAGAGAGAAAATAATGTTGTTAAACAAGCCCATCGGGGGCTGATCGTGAGACATACATTGTGCTCCCGAAATCAAAGTGAACTGAGAGGATCTAGCAAGTCATCAGATGTTTGCTTAGCTACCAGGATTCGTGATCAGACACAGTAACACTGAGGATATTCCCCATAGGACCATCATGATTTTACTGTGGCACAACACTGCCATACTCAGCTTAAGGAAATAGGAGCAACTTTGTATGGGAAGACTGAATGTCCGTCCTCAGGAGGGTCTTTCAGCAAAAGATCCATCTCAGAGAGGCTTTAACCTTTCAGGAGAAACTGTTGGGCCATTTGCACTTCACAGCTCGAAGAAGCCCCAGCCCCAGGGTACTGGTGCACAGGGGAAGAACAGGGCAAAGCTTAATCCTGAGGTCTCACCTCTGCCAGGGGCTTAGGAGATTTCTGCTGGTCAGAGCCTCCCTCCTTGAGGAAGCAGCCAGATCTAGAAGGAGCAGCCTCATCCAGGCTACTTCTGTTGATGTCTACATGTTTGCTCCCCCACAGGATATTGGAGAACCACAATGGAGATGAGAAACGATCACCCTTCACCTCCTTCCATCTCCCAGAGCTACCATCTCAAAGCTGAATGCCCTGCTGTGTGCGCTGCTCTGTGTAGTGGCAGGATTGGGCCCAGTGCCTTATGTCAGGCTGCTATGGGGAAAGGCTGTGCAGGGAGGATGGGGGATCCTGTGAAGGACACATCCTGCTTTGTGACCAGGTCTTGGTTGCAGCCTGCTCCTCAGCATCTCACCCATAGTGGGTCCCTGTGAGCTCTGCCTCAGTACAATGAACAGGCTGAAGATTAGACATGGTTTCCCCAAAGTCTTAAATCCATATCTTAGGATTTAACATCCTAAGCTTCCCAGATAACTTCCTCAGCTAGAGCACCTTGTTTCTGGATCAGCAAGAAAATGTATGCATGCTGCATAAATACAAGGCAGGCAGTGAAGTCACTTAAAAGCCAGATAATCTTATTAGTTTCATCAACTGGAGATGAATTGCCGGGGTGGCAGAAGCCAAGGTCCAGACATGAGGAGTGTTTTAGGTGTCTCCTAAGTGGCTTTTATTGCATACAGAGGGTCTTGAGAAGGGAAGGGAGACTGGAGGTCAGAGAAAGGCACACAGTGGAGAATATTGCAGCTGGACATCCTAGTTTCTCCCTGTGCTGAAGAAGCACCCACCACATGCACCAATTCCACATCATTTTCACAGCAGGAGACGTCCGTAGGTTTCCAGATCTTCTTGGAAATGCCAGGCACTAAATACTGGGCTAACCCACAGCCTGTCAAGGTACCGTATTGCCTCTCTCCCTTGCCCTGAATATGCTCCCATGTGCATCAGAAATACAGGAAAGTTCAGAACTGTTGCTAATAAGTGTGTGATGATTTCACCAGCAGGTATCACTCTCACCAGTGACTTCTCCCCACACCTTTGCACAAAGGACAAGTGCAGTGTCTGTCGATGAAAGCACTGAGGGCTCCATCAGGAAGAGATAAGATAGGGGTAAGAGGATAGCATGGATTTAAAGGCAGGGCTGTTGGAGATGGAGTGCTGCTGGAAATGAAAGCAGAGAGAAATGCAGGAGCAGTGAGTGGGGAAAGTAATGAAT
This sequence comes from Chauna torquata, assembly GCA_013399475.1. NCBI lineage: Eukaryota > Metazoa > Chordata > Aves > Anseriformes > Anhimidae > Chauna > Chauna torquata. The sequence continues at coordinate 88,238 of VXAL01002801.1, read as the reverse complement.
TTCCACCAGTGGAAATGGGAGTTGATTTTTGACCCTTGCACTTCTAAGGAGGGCCCCCCCAGCAGCACACGAGCATGGAAACCGTGCTGCGAAAGGAGGGGTCTTGGCCTTGCATGTGGCCCAGACACAGCATTCGAAAGGGAGCTGGAGCACGACGGTGACACTCTGCCAGGGCTACAGGAGCACGTCAGGTGAGAGACTGTTACCTCCAATTGATGGCCCAGATTTACCGCTTCCTAATGGGCTTAGTGTTAATTAAATGGAGGTTTCAAAACCACGTGCACTTTCTTGCTGAGATAATTAATTGATACAGAATAAAGTTTATGTAGTTAAAGGGTTTTATAATTACACTTTATGGCGGGGGGAACATTTTAGGGATAGATGTTGCCAGAACACCTCTGGGACAGTGCTGAGCGCTGGGGTCTTCCAGTGGACTGAACCCTCCCTGCTGATGAGCTGGAAATCTTCTTGAGTCCTTGGGGTCATGCAGCTGTTAGTGCCTTGGCCACGCAGGACTGAGGCATTCAGAGTCTCACAGCCCCTCAAAAGTGCTAGCTTCTGAGCTAGTGTCTGCATGCAGGCAGCAGTTCCCTGCCATTGAATGGGCTTTTCGTTCCTAACAGGCTTTAGCTGTCTCTGTTGATGGTTTTTTAATCCCTCAGGTCAGACGCAGGTCACTGCGGTGATGGCTGGCTCCAACACCAGCCCCTTTCACCTTTAGACTAGTGTGGTTTCTGTGGGTCTTCCTCCCAGACAGACACTTGGTATTGTTCAAGAAGAGGGAGAAAACACAAGCTGTTACGCCGGGAAACATTTCCCTCCCCATGTCACCTCCAAACTCACATCCCCGCCTTTCTGACCACGTGTAAGGGCACGAATAAGCACCTGGCCCTGAAAGCACTTCAGCTGGGTGGGAAGACCTATGAGCCCTTTGATTTGTACAGGGAAACCGAGGCATGGGGAGGAAAAAGCCCTCATTCGAGTCAGCAGCAAAGTGCTACGTAGGGACCTGTTTTACCTCATAGCAAGGCTCTCCTCTGAGAGCAATTTGCACATCCTTGCATGATGTGCAAATAAACACATGCACTATATATCTGTTTTTCTTCCCTCTTTTTACAGCTGAATAACCACACAATCTTTGTTACATGGAAGTTTGACTGCTGCTGTTTATTGCCCCCTGGAAACGGGATGAAAACGGCCCACGGCTCCTCCACAGCAACTCGCAAAGGCCTCCCGAGCGGACAATTACACCCGTTGGAGGAAATAAACAGCAGGAACGGTAGAGTGACTAAGCACCAAAGATCCTGTAGAAACTAGCAGTGAGAAAGAGGAAAGGATGCCCTGGAGGATAGAGAGTGCCATAGGAAAAAAGTTTCCAGCATGTTCTAAAAATGAAGGTTTCCACATAGCAGGCAAGGCCAAATTTGAATGTCCCCCCAGCCCTGCACCTGCCTGTGGTCCTGGGCAAGGCTCCCATGCCACACATGGAGGCCAGGAGAGCTGCCCCAGCAGCCCATGGGTGACCCCACCATCTCCCCACCTACCCCTGGAGGAGAAGGGACTGTTATTTCCCCTGCTCCCAGCCATCACTCTACTCTGGTACAGCAGCCAGACTCTATGCTTGCGTTCCCCGCAGAGGAGTTTCCTCTGGGCACATAGCTTATTGGAAAATCAGAAAACAACAGCAGAATTGGCCCAGAGTGCCCTGCGATACATCCTCCCCCTGCCCTCCCTGGTCTGGTTTGGGTGCATGGTATCAGGGGAGCTCACAGAAACGGGGTCTCTTCCATATCAACCCTCCACGTGCTGGGACTCTGCTGCTGAGCTCACCCCTGTCCAGCTCTGATGACCTTTGAGGTGCTGTCCTTTAGGCATATAAAGATCAAAACCATGGGGGACCTCAGCAGCAGAAACCTCCCACCCGGAGTCTTTTCTCTGAAGCTGAGCTGCTCCAGCGGTGGCATTGGCAATATGCGCTCTCACAGAATTGCTGTCCCAATGAGATCTCAAGTCCTGATGTGCATGGAATCAAAAATCAATCTCCTTTTGTTCCCTTTCCTATATTTTTATTTTTTGATTCATTTTTATTTTAAGTGGTACAAATTTTCTGGGTCAGTGCTAAGTCCCTTGGTCGTGTGATCTTTACATACCTGCCGACATATCCAGAGAGATGAGAGGAGACCAAGTGCAAACCAATCCATCCTCCTGACACTTTTATTTATCTATTTTCTCTCCCCATCTGCCACTGCTCAACTCCCTCTGTGTGTGTGTGTGTGTGTATGTGTATGAAGGAGGGAGGGGGAAAGGGGATGGGATGCTGGTAGAGCCACTGAAGATCTTTCAATTGTAGCTCTCCCATTTCCTTCATACCACGCTGCTATCCATCATTGCTCTGGTCATGTCACACTGCCTCCAACACTTTGCTAGTGTTCTGCTTTGTGGAAAAAGAGACTAATGTATCAAATAAAAATAACAAAGGGTTTTTCAGTGCTGATGCAAGATGCCAGAGTGGTAGTCACAAAGCTGGAGCCATCTGCCAAGCCCAGACTAAACACCAGTGGCAAAGCTGCTGTGCTGCCGAGTGCATTGAGGGCTCCCAAGCGAAAAGCACCAGCGTCTGCAGCTTGAGCTGAGCTCTGTGGCTGAAAGCAGAGACAGATGCATGTTGTCTGTGGACCAGGCAGAGAGGAGGACACTTAACATACACTGACTATTAATATTTCATGGTCCTGACGTCCAGCAACCACACTGAGAGGAGGGATAGGAGTTTGATCTTCTACGCTTGCATTTAACTGTGCCCTTCCTGCTGGTTGTGCCAGCTGAGGCTAATTGTGGCATGCAGTGGAGTCCATTGTGCACCTTGCCCAGGGTGAGACTCTGATTTTTTCATGTAGTCTGTAACAGCTGTAACAATTTCTACTGTTCTCTGACCAGAGATAGGTCCGAACCATCAACTACCGGCAAAGCAAGGTCCAGTGGCTGTTAAGTCTCTCATCTATTAAATCATTCAGATAATCTCCATCTAGAGTATTGTTCTTTTCCAGCAAACACGTTTTCTATTCTAGGAACTAAGCCTCAGGAACTCATGACCCACCAGGTACTTGCAAAGTGGCATGCATTCAAAATGCACTACTTTTATAGCAGTGGCATTATCACGTAGTGAGCTTGTTCCTGGAATGAGCATCGCCTAGGAGTTGTCAATACTTTAATCTGATTTATGCAGGCTGTGTTCTCTCTCTCTCCCTTCCCTCAAATGAGCACTAATAAGTTCTCAACCCGGACAAATCCCAGGTAGTGGGATCAGTACATGGCAATATATCAGCTTTGTTGCTGAAACTGGGGATGAAGCAGGGACAACAGCAAATGTTTCTCCTGTTTGTTTTTAATTCTTTTTGCAAATAGGCTGGTGTTTGTCTTAAGTATCACTGCCCTATAGGAACACACTCAATTTCTATATTACTGTGCACCAATTAAGTAACTAGTGAAAGTTTGGAAAATCTATTTAAAAAGTTGGTTGCATCCATGGGGATCATTAATACCACATGGTGTCATGGCCATAAACAAAACCTGACAGCATGTGCAAATGCAGAGGTAACTACCTGTTCTGCTGGTAAGAGATCAAGTTCAGGCTCCATCAAATGATTTTTAAGACCTGATCTTTAATTTACCTGTGGACTAGAAAATATTGGTGGGGTATTTCAAGGGGTGAGTCTTTGGCCAGGACTCAGTTGTCACTTTACAACCATATGATGTATTAGACATCGCTAGACAAGAATGTCACTGCTTTTAGCCTCAAATTCTATCAGCATGATCAGCATGATATTGTGCTGTGATGCAGTCACAGTCAGCATCTTGATTTGATTTGTGCGTTGTTCACAATTTGCTCCAGGAGGGCTTAGGGTCTAATTCTGCAAATGAGAAAAGTCAGCCCCAGCACTCCTTGCAGACCTGAGCCCTTCACATCTGGCAAGTACAGTTCTCAAACATGGGGCAGCACCACCCACCCTGGCAAAATTGTATGGAAGTGATGGCTGTTTCCAAACTTTATTTGACCTCAGAGGCAATGCTTGATTTCTCTGTGTTACAATGAATCCAGATGGACAATAGGGAAAGAAGCAAGAGTCTTGCTGAAAACCCAGCAGCTGCTCCTGAGCTGGGATTTTCCAGGTCAATACATTCCAAAAATTTTTCCACTGATAGACAGAAGGAAAAACCTCACCCTTCCACACTCAGTCTTAAATCTAGCTCCTGCAACATCATTTTAAAAGGAATTTGGTGCCTGTTAAAGGAGGAGATCTGCTCCCAACCCATACTTCTGCACTGTTGTTTGATTCAAGGCTTGCCCCACAGCAATGAGCAGAGCTTCATCCTCATCCCTCCAGTCAGTGCTAGTGAGGGTCTAAATAGCAAAGGTGGGTTTTGCAGCATGGACATCTGTTTTCTAGGAACTGCATCAAGAATCATAAACTCCTTTCACCTACATCAGTGAACAGCTATCAGAGGGCAAGAGCTTCCAGCCCTCATCAACCTAACCCAAATGCAGGCCAAGAAGTTACTGGCAGAAGACTCCCAGTTCATCAATGACCTCTGAAGTATTTTTGTCTTCAGCAAGAGCAGCATAATCTCAGATTAACAGATTAAATCACGAAACCGTAAAATGACCCTATCAGCAAATATATATGGGTATTTATATACACACACATACGTATACATGTATAAACTTAGTGTGTGCACTGTCTGTGCATGTGTGCACCCTCACACAACGAGATCTAATCAGACAACTTGTGCACTCTCTTCCTTTCCTACTACAAGATCTATGGAGCAGCCAACGAATCTGAGAGATGGAAAAGTCAAATGGAACGTCAAATGTCACCAGGAATAACCGTTGTTACAACATATGATCAGCAAGTGAAATCTATTGCCTCAAGATATCACCCAGGATCAAACAGTGTATTTTGTAGCGGACAATTAAATACTAATCCCATGAGCTATCACTAAAAACATGGATCTGTTCCCTGGCAGAGACAGAAGAAAGGACTCCAATGGACAACCATGCTGAATGGGATGCATAGTTCCTGTACTCTTGTATAATGAAACTAAATCTCATCACCTTTAATTGTTGTAACTCTTGTGTTTTGTAACCCTTTTTACTGGACAGAAATATTCCAAATAATGTTAGTTTGTTGAGTTCCAGAAGTTACAACTGACAAACTTTTGCAGCCTTGAAGCCATGACCTGAGTGAACTTTCCGTAGACCCTTCATGAACCTTTCTCAGGGCGAGACTTGTGCTCATGATGTTTCACAAAACCGATTTCCTAGATCAAATGTGATCTTGTAATTGAATGTGGACATATATGACTACATGACAAATACTAAAACTGCTGCTCTTTGTACAGTGTACAATGTCTATGTTTAGTTATAGCCTCACAGGGGAAAGGACAACTCTTTTTATTTACCTGTAAAGAACCCTGCATGTCTGTGCCATATTCCTCCATTCCTGGAGGGATAAAAAAAATATTAATTGCCCTACCAGTCCCTTGGGTTCTTTGTGCCACTTGTTTCTCCCCTATCACCCTACATTCGCCTTTTAAAGCTGGAAGTGGCTGTAAATCTTTCTAAATGTCAGAGGACCATTTTGCTAAAACATTATCCATCTTAACATCATGTCAGATTTCTGAATGAGAATGCTTTCTTCGGTGGGAACAGGCCTATAACTTATACTGCCTCTCATTTCCTGAAGCACTGGAATTGTGCTGCTCCTTAATGTTATTTTATTAAGATGTGATTTGTCATCATATTGCTGAAAACAAGATAAAATGCAGGCTAATTAAATTCCTTATTTAACTTGATGAGCGTCTGCTTTCTGTAGTCACATTCTTTTAAGCAGAACCTTTGTAGCTTTTTCTCAAGATCTGGCTATCATGACTCTTACTGTGATCAAAATGGGGAAATACCCCATAAATAAAGGCGCATGCATTCCCATTGCCCACGACCCTTGCTATTTATAATGAGAGATGCATAGCACCGCCAGGCAGAGACTGCAGCAGTGCCTTGTGAGCATGCTGCCCTGACACTTCAAGAGCACTTTCTGTTGTGCAATAATTGCTATCCCAAGGAGCCCAGTGGAAGTCACTGAGACAAGCTGGTACCAAAATACTGCAGCTGACAGCAAGTGTTTTTTAGATCAGGCTGCTATACAAAATATAACAAACAAATCACCTTGTGACTCCCCTCTTCTGTAGCAGATGAGACTCCCAACATAAAGGAAAATCATCTCTGTTGAAGAAGGAGGCTTAATAACAAGCTTAAGCACACACTTCAAGCTAAGTGTGTGCTTAAGTGTGCTGCTTGCCAAGGCCAGATTCTGGCTCACTTTCCACGCACTGAATTCATGGAGGTTTCTAATACGAGAGTAAACTTTCTGCATCATTGGTTGAGTGAAGACCAAGGCAGTGGAGAGTCCCGTGCTGAGTCCATGTTCCTCAGTAAATCAGTGGTGTTATGTTGCTCCTAAGTCACAGCAGATGAGGGCAAAGAGAATCAGAATCCACTGTAAGATCAGGGCTTTTAGGAAAGTCTCTGGCATGCCAGAACCCTGGGTCTGTCTCTTGGAAACCCCCTTGGCATCAGACTTTGCATCCCAGACAAGTCCAGAGCCTGTCGGCCAAGTCCTGTTGGTCTGGAATGTGCTTTGAGATCTTCCAAGGAGAGATGCTGCTCCTCTGCAAGGGCAAAGGACCATTAATATTACATTGGCAGTTAATAATTTGCCATCAATGACCTCTGATGCTCCTGCTTAAAGGATTTCTCTGTATCTTTGGGTCTCTTGTGCACTGGGAAGAGAAAGGGCAGAGAACTGTAGCTAGTTTTAACAAACAGGATCTCAAAAGTTGGCTTCACATCAATACTAAGGCTATAGGATTAGCTGCTTACTCTGAGCTGGAAAACCAGGCCAGTAATTTAAGCTCCAGAATAGAACTGGGAATGCAACTTTTGTTTCTTTAGCTTGGTTTCCTAAGAAAATAAAGCTTATGCAATTAAATTCTCTGTGTGTACACGGGTCTCCCCTTCTACCTCTGCACCCTTCTGCCAGTTCAACTGTGTTTCACCATGATAAGGTTCTGTTCAGCACCTGGGATGAAAAAAAAAAAAAAAAGCAGTTGTGTAGAGCAGAAGGACGTGCTCTGGCCTGAGCTCAAGTAGGACATAAGACCGTCCACATTGCCTGTGCCTCCCTGAGCAGGATCACAGCTCATGTTTTTGTTAAATGCTAGCAACACAGCAGCTTGGAAACACTGTTTGCATCTTCATGCAGGATTTTTTTTTTTTTTTCTCTTTTAAATCTTTGCTCTGGGTGCCAATGAACTGTCCCCCACACCTGGGCTGCATCACATAAAAGATCAAGAGCTGGCTCAGCCTTGCAGCAGCCATGTGAGCATGGCAGTGGCCTGGCAGCAAAGTGGAGGCCATGTGCTGTGCAGACCATTGCTCTGGACTGGAGCTGTGGAGAGGAATCCAGCCAAGAGGGACAGAAGGCAGAAAAGAGACCCTGCAATCTGTTGGAGGGGTTGTATTATAAACAAGAGCAGGAAGGCTTCAGTGTGCCAGAGAAGAACAAGCTGCATAGATAAAAGAGGCTGCTTCAAAAGAGTGGAGGGTGACTAATTTTCCTTGCACTGGATGACCAAAGAGCAGGGAAAAAGAAGTGAGCTGGCAGTCAGAGGAGGGGAGCAACCCTTGCATGCTAGAAAAGCTCATGGAAAAGCCTCTGGAGGTCTTCTTTCATCAGGGTTTTAATGGCAGCTGGATTCAGCAAACTCCAAATTTGGTCTTTGGTGCTACAGAGATGCTCAGAGAAAGGGCCTCATTCAGAATCAACTTGTGGTATCAGCTGGGCTGTCAAGTGGGCCAGACACAGCCCTTTATGTGCAGCAGCAGAGGAAAAGCAGAGGTGATCAACAGCTGTCTAACAACAGAAACCCTGGGAGAACTGGTACAGGGGGGCATGGGGTCAGCTACTGTGCCCAGGTCCAGCCCCAAATCCAAGAACCAGGCCAAGCACCCCCTGGTACTCTGAACCTGGGGCTCTGGTGCCCCATTAGGAAGCTTAGACCCCGCTGAGGACCCCAAACACATCCCTTCAGCCCCCAGATGACATGTACAGTAGAAAGTATTCAGGTCAGATGCTAAAAGCAGACAAACCAGGTAAAACGGTTTCCTCAACCAGAAGAAATTCTGCAAGCCCAGGGGCCTCTCTCTGCCTCTCGTGCCCCGAGACATTCCCTGAAGATCTGACCTGAATGTCCCCAGTCCAGGCACTTGACTGGCTTTAGCTGGGAAGGAGCTGATAAGGCTCATGAGCATGGAATTAATTTCTTTTAAAGGGAGCAACTACAAGTTCTCCCCAGCTGGTTGAAGACTAGCATGTTTGGGCACTGGAAATGATGTTGCTGAGCTTGTATGGGCTTCCAAACGCCTCTGAGAAGTTGGGGCATCCAAGGGCCGTCAGCGTGGGCTGAGCTTTGCATTTCCAATCATCTCCTGGATGGTCTTGATGCACACAGTGGCTCTGTGTGTGGTTCAGCCACAGCAGAGACTACAGGACAAAGGTGGCCAGCTCTGCCCATGTGGAGAACCACGAAGGTGTGTTGGAAAGGAGGTGGAGTGGAGTGGACATGTTCAGCATGACATTCAACAGCAGGATCTCCATAAGCAGCTCAAAAACCCGCAAAGGATGATCCATGAGATTCCAGAACAGCTGCAGCGTCTTGGGTCCCTCATGTTTCACTGATGGGAAAGGTTCTTCAGAAGTGGGCAAACCATTTCCTCCCCAGCAGAGATGGGGTGTGCTAACCCACCAGCCGTCTGCGGATTTTTTTACTGCATCTCCGCTCCCTGACCCGGTGGGTGGAGGGTGAGTCCAAGCCAATGCTGGAAGCATGTTCTGACTGAAAGGACACCTGGAGTGCTACCAGCAAACTGCTCGCAAACGGCCTCTCATTTTGTAGGTCTGTTCTCTGCATGGTTGGGCTGTTCCTTGTGCCTTGCTGAAGTTGTGCCATATGGAGCAAATGCTTCAACGTCTGTCTGTGTGTCTGCCTGACCGTGCAACCCAAGATCTCTTCTCCTCTCTGCAAACAGTGCTCTGCTCTCATTGTTTTCATGAGCTAGGGACAGTATTTTGTAAGAGCTTTTCTCCACTTTTCCCAAGTCTGGTTTTTTTTTTGTTTTTTGTTTTTTTTTCCTCAGATCTCCCACAGCATAAGGAGCCATCACCATAGACCTGGAATTGTATAGCTGCTGGGGCGGAGAAGGTGGCTGGAAATACATGCAGGGTTATGTTCTGCATGTCCTCTCTCTTGCCAATATGTGGCAATGGGATTTGGTTCAGCTTTGCGCAGTTAAAAGTGGAACAAGAAGGAAAAAAAAAGGTATCTCATCCATTCCTTTCTCTCTCTGTTGGCTTGCAGGGAGAAAAGGAGAAAGGATCTGAGAAGAGACCATGGGGCTCAGCATCCTTTCCTTGCACGCCCTGATCTGTGGCGCAGGGGAGCTGCAATCTGGAAAAACATTCAACTTTTACTCTTTATCCTGCTTCCTAAGAGAAGCTGAAACAAAACCCTGGACCTGGACCTCCTCAGCCCCACTTTTTTTTTTTTTTTTTAAAGTTGTATGTTTGCAAGGGTCTGTGTGTACACACCATGAATAACAGCACCGCCAGGACTGTGCTGTATGTCAGGCCACACCATGCTCTCATTGCCTGCCGTGTTTCTCTCGGGCTGACGAGCTCCTGACTAATGACAGTCACTACTGCTTAATCAGGAAGCAATTTAAGAATAACCTTTTTTAATTAACTAGCAGAGAGAAGAATGAATAAATAAACTGTGAAACAGCCAGCTGGCTTCAGTGTCCCCAGCCGAGGGATCTGTTGGGCGAAAGAAAATGTCATTTGGGGACAGCAATGGCAGCACCAGCCCGGCTGCTGAGCAGGGCAGTGACAGCGTGAGACAGGAGGGGGTCACAGAGCTCCCCATGGCCATTTTCTTGCCCTTTTTTCCCCAGTACTGCTCTGGCCACACAGACGGATCACAGCTGTCCAGGAGGCTTGACACGTATCATTACACTCATAACTAAAACCCAGGGAGACACTTTTATTCAGAACTTTAATGCAAATATGAATAATTACATTATTATGAAGGTAGCATTGCTGTTTCCCACGCATTACTTCCATTTTTAATTCTGCACCCTTTTAACAGCAATGCTCCTTGGTGTGCCAGGCCCAAGAGGCTGCCAGCAAGAGTGCCCTGCTGTAGTGGCTGATGTCAGGGCGCAAAGCCTCAGCCCACGGCTGGCAGCAGGGGCCCCACACCCCGCAAGCGGGCCTGAGTATAACCCCAGCGAGAGGGCAGGGGCAGGCAGCTGGACTGACACTGCCTGCAGTCCCCAACTCCGGCAGAGAGACTATCAGCGACCCTAAGATGGCGCCGGGCTGGGAAGACTCCCTTCCCAGCATGCACAGCGGCCCGCGCCTTATTTTTAGTTCCCGGCGTGCTGCGCGCCCCCCTGTAGTTTGGTGGCGCTGGGCGGCAGAGCGGGGGCTCTTGGGAGTTGTAGTCTGCGTGGCTGCGCGCCCTTCGGCGGCGTAGCTGGCCTCTGCCCGCCGGTGGGTGTGCGGGCACTTGGGGCGGGCAGGGCCGGGGCTGAGCCCCCGGCGGGCTGCAGCGGAGCCCCCGGGGCTGGGAGAGCCGCGGCCCGTGGCGTGGGCCGCTATAGGGTGCGGGGAGCCCGGTCGGCGGGGAGGGTGGTGGGCTGTGGGGTGTGGCAGCGCTGGGCCCCCGTGGCATGGAGGAGTGCTGCGGGGGTGGCTGTGAGGAGCCTGCGGGGTGGGGGCCGGCACTGGGGAGCCTCGTCCCTGGGAGGGGAGCGGGGACAAGGAGTGAGCCTCACTTTTTGCAGGAGGGTGAAGAAAGTCCATCTCCGAGCGCTGGAGGAGGCGGGCAGCCCCCAGGACGTGAGGCTGAGAGCGGACGGAGTGAGGGCAGCTGCTGGGATGTGTGGTGGGAGCCTGGTACGCGCTCTCATCCAGCCCGTGACCTGCGAGTGGACCTTTCTCAAGGCAGGAGCTGCCTCTCCCCTTTGCAGCTGAGTGTGTCTGCTATGTGCAGTGAGATGCCCAAGAATTGGAATGTGATCCGGAAAGATGAGTTGTAGTCACATCTTTGTTGTTAGGTACCAGAAATATGAAACACTTCCTGCGTGAGACCTCGCAGAGGTTTATTGCTTTGCCTGCATTTGCCTTTGCAGGGCTGGCTTAGCAAAGCACAGGGACAGCCTAGCCTGCAGGACGATTTTATCCGGACTGGTAGCTGCTAGGATTTGCAGAGGAGGGGGCTTAGAGCTGTAAGGAAATGGGAGTTTTCTCCCTTTGTTTTTTTTTTCCATATCTGTTGTCTGTGGGTGACTAGCATGGAAAGCCCCAGCAGGGGTTTTCAGCATCTGCTCACTGATACAGGCTCAGCATCTGGCAGTCTGGCAGCTTTGTGGTACTGCTAGATTTTTGTGTAGGAATAGTTACAGTAATACCGAATCACTAATAATACTGAGTTGTCAATACAATAAGCATTTTGTTGGGGACAGAGCTGAAGCTTCGTGTTTCTATTTGCTGTTTTCTTTTGTAGGCTGGCCTCCATTCCTGTAAAGAAGCAGGTGCCTCTGTGATTAAATACTGATGCAGTTTTGATTGGGTTTGTTTGAATTGTTGAAGATGTCATCAGGCCTTACAGAAGAGCAAAAGAGAAGAATTGAAGAGAACCGCCAGAAGGCTTTGGCTAGGAGAGCAGAGAGGCTAGCAGCCCAGAGAGGTGGGCAGGTGGGGATCGCTGGACCTCAGGTAAAAGAACAGAGTGCAGGGAATCAGGGAAGCTTGAAGCAAGAAAACAATCATGTCAGGTTCATTAGCCAAGACCAACAGAATCCAAACAGTCCTGCGGAGCAGAAGAGCTATCTTCAGAAAGATTATAGTCATTACACTGCAAACCAACAGATGGCTGGTTCACACGGAGAGCAACAAAAGAATTATTCAGAGGACTCGGAGCAAGCAAGTGGCATTAAGCAGTTCCCTACAACGATCCCGAATTCTCTAAGTTATTCCCATCAACATTACTCAGATGCTGATGGTCAGAAACATGGACAACAAGCTTTAATTAATCTTGGTACACTCCAGCAGCCCAAGTGCTACCCAGCTTTCAAAAACCCTACAGAACCATCTCATCCTAAATTAATTGATAACGGGCACCCTGATGGTATTAAAGATTTACAAAGTCAGAGCAAGTCTGCCATAAAATATGTTTCAGCACCGAGCAGCACCACCCCTAGTGATTCAGAAATGCTGATAAACACAAGCAGACCAACAGAAAGACAGGGGGGAGGTGGTGCCTTGCAGGCCTGTGGTAAGATGCAGAAGCTGACTAGCTCTGCTGGTGCAGGCTCTACGTTTGAAGCTGCCTCTTGCAAGAAAGCAAATAATGTTACAAAAGGAAAATGTGTGAAATATGGGGAAGACCGCTTCCAGGTTGAAGTAGGGTATAATGCTGAACTCATTGCTGTGTTTAAGAATATGCCAAGCAAAAGCTATGGTAAGAATTGATTGTTTGCTGTTACCTGTGTTTTACATTGGATCAAAGTTTTAGCATCTGCTGGAACCGTATTTGCTGTGTGGTCTTAGTGCAGCTGCTGTTGGGATAGGATATGTGGTGTTAATGGGGGATTGGAAGAGTAAAGGAAGCTGAAATTGGAAAGAAATTCTGGGCAGAAATATCTTGAGCTTGGATTTAGGCAAGAAATCGGAAGTCTTGCTTTATGAACAGTGCTCTAATAAGTTTAGTGTCGGCAGCTGTTCGGAGTCTTTTGGGAATGAAGGAAGAGAAGTTTTTCATGAATTAGTATGGGAAAATGGGTCACTTCAGCCGTAGTTCAGAGTTGATGGGCTGGCTCTGTTAACTGGGTTATTGAGGGTAGTGGGGTCTCCACCTTTTCAGCTTGCTGCTTATCTTTTCTCCCTGCCTTTATTTCTTGTATTGTACTTTTGTTTCCCCACATATGTTGCTGCTCCCTGCGAATGATTGATGCATTCTTCTTGCATTAGTATTGATGTGCCCTGTGGCTTTTTTTGGTGTCAGGTAGCTGTAAGCCTGGGCATGCTGTTTTTCAGATGTGTGTTGAGAAGTTTGCATGAGTAGAATGAATTCTGGCTTGCCTGGCATGAACGTTTTACAGCACCGCTTTTTTCTACCCCAGATGACTCATATTCTGCCCTATTTTAGATCCTACTATGAAAAAATGGAATTTCAGACTGGAAGATTACAGCAGTTTCAGTAAGTAAATGGACTGTTGAATGATAAAAAAGGATCTAAGTCTTAACATCCCCTCTGCAACCTTTCTATAATTGTTATTTAGCTTTGTTATTGTCTGGAGTAATAAAAGAGACAGTGCTAGTTGAACATAATGCCCATCTTTTAGACTTTTAGCTCATAACATTTTTCTGACACATCATAGTATATTAGAAATAACTTGATTTTTGATGTAATCTAAATGCCAAGCATAGGTTTAACTTTTTCTGCAGTTGCTGAATTGCTTAGGAGCCAACAAGCTTTATCGTAGGAGAAGTATCTGCTGTGTGGGTACTTCATATTAGTCTTTTTTGAGAACTGAATGTGTTCCACTGGCTATTGCTTAATTTCTAGGTCTCTTCAAGTATTTTCTTTTTAAACAGAACTTTTTTTACAGTTTTTCCTGTTAATTTTGGGTGTCAGAAAAGGAAGAAGAATAATTGTCTAAGGCTCTGAGTGAGGCTGAAAATGAAGTTGCTTTTTTTTTTTTGACATAGTAAAGATGGTTTTATCTTTTTCCTCTACTGTCATTTTGTTCTGAAAAGATTGAGAGATGACAGAGGCAAACAGTTCGGGTAAGCTTTTCAAAAGCACATTGTATTAAAGTCAGTGATAAATCACTATTGATTTCAGTGGGAACAGAATTGGGCCTGTGTTGAGCACTTTGAAAAACCCACAGTTGAGTGCTGGTATTTTAGCTTCTCATGTGGGTTGCCACACATTCATTATTTAAGTGCTGCTGGTTTGCTTGAAGCGTATCAAGTACAGATGAGAGTGGAGTCTCAGCACCAAGGAGCTTGGAAATGAAGAGAATGGTTTTTGGAAATCATGTCATGTCAGGCTCTTTTTTTTCCTTAAACCATCACAGTTCAGCTATAATAATAAAGACAACATATGGGTGTAGATTGGCAGAGAGACAGAGGGGAAAGAGTACCATTAGTTAGTGTTGTTAGCCATGGTCTTCGACTAACAGCTGTAAAATGATATGTCCCTTTTCTCCCAGTGCCCTGGCATCATGACAGAGGTGGTTGCTAGTGATTAGTAAGATAAGAGCCCAGATGGCTGTAGGGAAGTACAAGTCTAGCTGCAAGATATGTTAGAATAAAGGGTGATGGACTTAAATTGTGACAAAGGAGAGTTAGGGGTTTGGACTAGATTCCTTCCTACGGTATTATGAGTACAGGGCATTCCTCCTAGATGAGATTGCGTATCAGAGGTCCGCATGAAACGTGAGGCAGATATTTTTAGATCCTTTTCCTTTGCTGTTTGCAGAAATGCCTTCCAATCTTTTCAGGCACATACTGTTGATCACCATACCCCTGTCCCTGCAGCTTTTTAAGTGCAAACACTGTGTTGTGACTGCGTGCAATCTGCTGCTGAATGTAGTTTTGCAGATTGCCGGCACTGGCCTAGGAAGTCACATTTTGTGATTGCTGACAGCAGAAGCCTAACACAGTGCCAGTGCTGGACGGGTCCTAGTTCCTGTACTCTAACATACTCCCTCTGCCCCTGCTGCGTTCTCTGTGCCACCACTCTCTCTCTATTCTTTGTCACTAAGTTAAAGCAAAGAATCATCATTCCCTTTAAATGTGAAGATGCCTGGCTTGCTTGTCATCAACCTGTGTTCTTTTTTATTTGTTCTTTCCTTGGTACCTGATATTTTTCTCCCTAGTGGAAAAAGTGAATCAACTTTCTTCAGTGATTCTGGCACCACTGGAAGGAGAAAATGTGGTTGGCTTGGCATCAGGCTCTCATTTCATTGGCAGTGGGGTTGATATGATGTCCCTCTTGAAGATGTGCAAGAACTGGAAGAAACCCTCAGCCCTCGTCAAAGGGAAGTGTGTGCTGATCTCTCGCTTCCGGTTTGAGGTTGATATTGGGTATTCTGCAGAAGTGATTGGAGTTTTCAAACAGATGAATTCCAGAAATTACGGTGAGTCTCTTATTATTTTGATGTTGTTGGGGCTGCTTTTGGAGTGCTGTGAACGTTACAGAGGAGAAGGAGTGTGAGAGTGCATCACTCTTGGAAATAGCATGAGAGGATACATTTTGGTGAAGATTTTGAGAGCTCCCATAGCTCTAGTATAATGTATCTGTGTCCCACACTGTGCTAGAACATCTCTTCTTCAGGGCCTATTAGCTAAGGTGATATTTCAGCACTTGGCATGTTTACATTTACTGTCAAGGTGGGATGTGAGCAGTTTGCCAGTAGAGGCCATGTGTAAGTTCTTGTCTTTATTATCAAATACCATTGGACATTCTCATGTTTCTTCTGCTTTACCTTGGTGTATAGTGGCTGCAACTGCCTGAGCAGACCGAGTTTACTAGCAGCTTTACTGATATTTTTAAGACATGTGGAGTTGTAGAGCACTTCTTATGTTGGCAGTCAGAGTTCAAAGGTACATACCAGTTTTTCCACTTGTTACAGGGGAATGAGGCATAGAGTGATGAGGTGACCTGTGCAGTGTCACAGCAGGTCAGTGACAGCATGGAGAGCAAATTCTGGAGCTCTTGTTCTTTGGGCAGGGCCAGCCTGGCTCACTCTGTCTTCAGCTGATTTCAGATTCACTCTGCCTATCCTGGAATTTGTAGGCACATGCTACTCAGAGGTACAACTGCCAGACGAGTCTGGCCTTCGTGTTACTTTTCAGGTATTGATGGCTTGCGGAGTTTCCTCTGTATCATCCTGAGCAGGTTGTCTGTGGGGTACAGAGGTATGATTGAAAGTGACTGTGTTACTGACTGAAGTCAGTTTGTTGAATACCAGATAAGAACCTTCACGCACACTCTTCATCCCCTCTCACCATGTAGAGAAAGTGGTTGCCAAAATGCTTGGACAGGTGGGTACATTACAATGGCTCATTAGGGCAGCTGACCTTGGCTTGCTTTGGTGATACCACTGATTCTAGATGTGTGCTGTTTGTTTAACGTGAAAACAAAGGGAGGAGAGTTGATTGCTGGACAAGATAGGAATTTTGTTAAAGCAGCTCTGAAATGAAGAGGTGGATGGATAGCTATGTTCTTATAGACAGAGAATTCAGACTTTAAGAGAGTTGTGACAGTATTGTTTTAACTATTGCAGATGTGAAGAGCAGAAAGTGGAATTTCTTGCTGGAGGACTATCCCAAACTGAGTGAGTAGCTGCTTTTTTTCTGGCTAGGGCTATTTTCTGGGGAGGCAAATGAATTGTAACTTCATTTCTTGGACTAAGGCTTTTCGCTCTGGGGAGATGAGTGGCGAATGAACCATGAAGCAGGTGTCTTCCTGTTTTGTCAGACATTTACACTGTTTGCCCAGGCTCAAAACTTTATAAATGTGTATTATTCATGGCAGCCCACTAGGAGGGTGGCTCTGTTTTGTGAGATTCTGTGCTGAATTTCTGTACAGCTTCTTAGAGGATGTGCCTACATTTGCTATCACAAAAATGTTACTGCTTAGAACGTACAGCAGCTCAACTTGAACTAAGGAGCTGCAGGAGAAGGGATTCCTCTCTTCCCGCTTGCCATATTTGAACAGGTAGGCATGGCGGTTGCAAGGCCTTCCTGTCCTCACAGAAATTCTGTCTTACGGACTCTCTTTAGGTGTGCTCTAATCCTCAGTGCCAGCCTACCCATAACATTTTGCTCCTTCTTGAGCATGCATCAATTCGTAAACTGGCATGGCCACCCCTTGCTCAGAAAAGAGCATAGAGCAAAACTTATCAGGCTGTTTTACTTCCAGTTCTTCCTCTTAGTTTACTACAAGACTCAAGTAGTGTGCCCAGTGTCATGCTATTTCATTTCACACCCAGCATATTTTCTTTTTCAGGTAAGAACACTAGGTTTTCAAGTCAAGTGATGATTTCTGTAACAACCAGTTCATCCACAGGTGCAGTCTGGATGCTGACTGTCTAGCTTTCACCACAGAATCATAGAATATCCTGAGTTGGAAGGGACCCACAAGGATCATTGAGCCCAACTCCTGGCTCCACACAGGACCACCCAAAAATCAGACCCTATGTCTGAGAGCGGTGTCCAAACACTGCTTGAACTCCAGCAGGCTCAGTGCCGTGACCATTGCCCTGGGGAGCCTGTTCCAGTGCCCGACCACCCTCAGTGAAGAACCTTTTCCTAACACCCAGCCTGACCCTCCCCTGTCACAGCTCCATGCCGTTCCCTGGGGTCCTGTCGCTGTCACTAGAGAGCAGAGATCAGCGCCTGCCCCTCCGCTCCCCTCGTGAGGAAGCTGCAGGCCGCCATGAGGCCTCCCCTCAGCCTCCTCTTCTCTGGGCTGAACAAACCAAGGGACCTCAGCCGCTCCTCATACATCTTGCCCTCTAGACTCTTCCCCATCTTCCTAGCCCTCCTTTGGACACTCTCTAATAGTTTGTTTCTTATATTGTGGCACCCAAAACTGCACACAGTAGTTAAATAAATATTTTGTTCATCCGCATGTATTACTGCTAGTAATCATGTCTTTGCAGACATCACACAACTGTTAGGTTTTCAGTTGATGTGTGAGGCTGGTTAGAATTCAGGTTTCTCCCTGAATTCAGTGTTTACTGTTGGCCAAACAAGAAGAGCTGCTTGTTTCTCTTGCAGAAGTGTGCAGATCTGCTTAAAGCAGAAGCAGTCTTCTTGAAGCAGAATTTCATATCCTACGAGAATGCTTCAGTGCTAGTTGATAGGTGCTTAAAGGAAAGCTTAGCAAAAAAATCTCTTCTAGAGCATAATTTGTTCCCCTCACAGGTGGAATCAAAGAACATAGTGTTGCTACAATGTTCGTTTCTTGGTAGAAGTTGACCAGTAAATTCCTGCCTCAGTGCATCCATGCTATGCTGGTGGAACTGCGGCTCGCTGAACTGAAATGTAGAACTCTGTTGTATTTTTTTTTAATGGATGCCACTTTGCAGAGTAATCCAGTCTAAGCAGCATGTTCCTAGCACATCTGCTTCTTAGTTCTGTGTGTTTAGTGAAGTTTATAGAGCGGTTTGAGATGAATAGCATTATGCAAGTACTAAGTATTACAATTATTATTTATCATTCCAGTCGGCCTGCTGTGTTTGCCTTGGTACTCATGTGAGGGTATGTGGCTGTGGAATTTGATTGGGGTAAGCTTCAGAAAGATAATAAGCAAGGTGCTCTGCACTTATCCTTAGAAAGTGTGTTGTGTAGGACTGAGCATTTCAGAGCTGAAATGCTGTTGCTCTGAGTAGTTTTTTTCCAGCACAGGCTCATGCTTCCATGGGATACTGAAGCGTGCTTAATAATTGAGTATCTGCACGCGCCTACGATGTATGCCTTAGGAATGTTAGTAACGGTTATAAGGCTGAAAGCTACGTGGTGGGGCCTTGTAGGAATGGCAAATCATGAAAGTGAGTGCGTCTTGCTGGACACTATGAAACTCCAGGACTGGGATGTTGATAGACCCTGATTGCAGTGAGAGCTGGTGATCTCACACAGCTTGCCGGAAGGCCTTTTGTATGCGCAAAGGGCCTGATCCTGTAGCAAGAGCTAGGCAGTCAGAGAAAATGCATCATCTTCCAGTCTGTCACTTTCTTTCCCACACTGTCTGGCAGTTTTACACATTGCATGAGGTATCCAGAATCCCACAGATTTAAGGAAAGCAAAACCAAACCACCACCACCAGAATAATAAAAAAAAAAAACTCTACAGATGTTCTTGCAAGGTGTAATTTGTGAGGGCATTCGAGGCTTCTTGTAGCACGTGCCTTTCTGAGTAACAGCATTAGCTTTGCGCCTGTTCGTTTACCTACGTCAGAAAAAAAAAAAGAATTTTAAAAGGCTGGTTGCCATTTCCAGCAGTGATATCTGTTAGTTCGGAACTGTTTGTAGAGGTTAATGTCTCTTTGCCTAGTTGCTCAGTCATCTTTATATAAAGGTCACTTCAGTAAAAAGTGTCTGTTGGATGAATCATGCTGGTGGCAGATATATCTTAATCACTTTCCCAGCTCATGTACAGAACAATAGCAACAGAATTATCAGTGAGCAAATTGTAGCAATTATGCTAACACATAGCTCAGTCTGTGAGTGTAATAACAAGTTTGTGCTGTACTTCAGGCAGAGAGAGTTCCTGCTATTGAAGAAGTATAAATTAAACTGGAGAGTTTAAAAAGTTTGGCCATTGCCCAACCACAAATGGAAATTTTTTCATGTGTATATTTCTTTGAATTGCTTTCACCCTTCATATGCAGGGGTCCATTCTGCTGTTTTCCTCTTGGAGATAACTGAAATTAGAATACCTGACTGGATTCTGCAGGTGTGTTTACTGCTGGTGTAGTGAGTTTTTATTTCAGTGTGCATACCTATGGTCAGTTTTGCAAACAGGGTTGTTTTTATGTCCTCCTGACTTCATATGCAAACCAACCACTAAATAAAAGTGGCTCCTTACAGTAAAGGATCTGTGCACATGCATTTGTGTTTCTAGTGTAGAAGTGTCTTTTGTTTCTCAGTCAGTGGTCAAAGATTGATTACTGAACCTGATTTCCTGGTCCCAGCTCACTACATGTTTTAAACTGGTATTTATTTTCGTAGAAACATACAGTTGGATTAAAAAGACATAATTTTCTCCTTTTGGGATGGGATAGGGAGGCTGTGAGAGAGGCTTCATGAGTCAAACATGAATCGTATTAAGGGATTCAGGTGGCTGCCTGTGGGCCGGTTCTGGCCTGCAAGCACCTTCTGTCCTGGGGAACGGCAGCACGCACCAGCTGAGTGGGGAGTTGCTATTGATACCCTGTCCCTGAAGGAGTGCCACTGACAGCGGTACAAGAGTAGGTTCTCCAAGTCTTGAGGTGCTGCCCATTTTCTTATCCAAATGTGGTGAACGAGGGGTGATGTGGATCTTGTATGGAGCCAAACCTGTGTGAATTTGGGTAACAGGAGGAGTTTTCAAAGCTGAGGATGTATGATCTTCTTCAGGTAACTGTCTCTGGTCATGTACTCAGGGGTGGTGAAGACCTCAGAGATATTTAACGCAGAATCGCAAGGTCAAGATCGAGATGCCCCTGCCTTCTAGGCTTCAAGAGCTCTTTTGTTCCAATCCATACTTTTATTCCTGAGTAAAGCATGCCCTGAACTGCCCTCAATGTGAATAATCCAGCTCCAGCTGTGTTAGTAGCAATCATCTCTGAATGATGGCATCAGACTTCCAGTTTTTATAATCAACTCTAAATACAAGGGGAGAGGATGTGATTCATCATGTGGTGCTAGAATAGACTTCAGGGAAGAGGCCAGGCCAACACCTGTGCATGATGCAGTGCTATCTTCAGCTGTTTCAGGTTAGGAAATAATGTTGTTGGTGAGATCAAGGGATGTGCCCTGATGTCCATAATGTAAGTTGTGTGTATGTTGCCCCATCTGATAGTAAACTGCTCTCTGTTCTCTGCAGTGAAAGCGTTCCAGAGCCTTGCGTCTGTAGAAATGGAGCCACTTCCTGGGACAGTAGTACAAATGTTCGCTGCTCAAATACAGAGCTCTACATCACAGACCATGGATTTTCCTGATGCTGACCTTTCAGTAGTGGACTCTAAAATTGTGACAAGCCTCATGCCCTTTCAGCGGGAAGGTGTGAAGTAGGTCCTTTTTGCATGCTGTTAGTCCTTGCCTAGAATTGTATGCTTTATATTGGTGCCCAGACTACATTCTCTTCTATGGAGGGCTCCAGATTTCTCCAAAGGCTTGGGTTGTTACTCTGGCACTCTGGGCTCTTGGTTTTTTGGTGTGGTTTGTTTAGTTTGATTTTGTGTGTGTGTGTGTGTGTGTGTGTTGTATGTGGTTTTTTTTTGAACGACACATCTATTCATTTCTAGCTAGAATTTGTCGTGAGTCAGGAGGAAAATATCATTTTGCTAGTCTTATAAAATTGTTCAAATGATACATCTGTGATCTCTCTCCCACGATTCAATATGTACCTAATTGTCATATGATTTTTTGCGAGGTTGTCTTTTTTTTTACCCAAGTGCATCTCTGTTGTTTTTTTTTTTGTTTTTTTAATACTAATACACGTGGCAAGTGCCAGGAAATGGGTCCCTGGCCACGAAAAGCTTAAAATGACTAGCTGTGTGTAGAGAGAGTTTCAAATGCCCCCGTCTCTGCCATATATAGCCATTAGTTCTTGAATTCAAGATGCGTTTCAGGAAAGTCTGTATTTACTGCTATTGAAGTGGCATTGTTGTTAATAATATTTTCTTAGCCCAACAACGGTGAACTCTGAGACAGAACATGAATAATAGCATGGAAGGTGTGCTTTAAATAATTGTATGGTCTTGAGTCTACTTGTATAAAATCAATGTCTCTAAGGTCTGGGCTAAACCATCCAAGCTTTGAGACAAGATTGTTTTGAGCTGCTCGCTTGTGTTAAACCTGGATCTTCTGCATTAGTCTTACGGAAGAACCCAGATCACTTCCAGGTGATCCGCATTGTAGGCTTAATCTACAAAGGCTTTTGTAGTTCATCAGGTACCATGCAGTGGGCTAAAGATATTTACTACAGCTGATACTCACTGTAGTGTCATCCATGGTCTGCAGAAGGATTTAATTTTTCTCTTTTCCTCAATTCTTCTAGAAACTGCTTCTTGTCTGATTTAGATAGATGAAGAGTTGTGCTCATCTCAGACACCAGGAGAGACAGTAACTTGTTTCTTGACTCTTTCTTATTTTCCCCTTTCTATTTTTCCCAGTTTTGCAATTTTAAGAAATGGACGTTTACTTCTTGCGGATGACATGGGATTGGGCAAGACTATCCAGGCGATCTGCATCGCTGCATATTACCGAAAGGAGTGGCCCTTGCTGGTGGTGACGCCTTCTTCTGTGAGGTTTACATGGGCAGAGGTACTGTGATCTTAGATGGCCAGTAGAGGGCATGTGTGACGGTTATTCTGTGTTGCAGTCTGTACAAGTTAAAATTTTAAGATGATGTATTTTAAAGGGAAGAAAGTAAAATTTGTATTCATTTAGAAGCTTAAGATGGGGGAAATTGCTTGGCATTGGCATCGACTATATGACATATGCCTACTTTCTTTTATTGGCTGATGTTCTTTTTGTGGTCCAGCTGATCTAAGGGAAAGAGGGAGATCTAGAGAAAAAATTTCCTCTGAGCCTTTGCTAACTTTGTTCCTGCAAGTCAGCTGACTCCAAGGAGGCGTTTTACTCATTAGTGCCAAAGACAATAGTTGCATTGAAGCAATTGTCTGTTGTATTCAATCCCTTTATAGCAGGACTTGCCAGTCGTTAGGCTGGAATAGAAGCTCAGAAGCTGGGATTCTCCCCTCTTTTCAAGAGGCCCCATTATCATCATCATTAAATGTTTGTCCTAATATGTCTCTTAGCCTGTCCACTGTATGATGCTGACTACTCTGAGCCCTTTATTGCTGTTAATCAGAAAGCCAAGAAAGCTTATATGGTTGGGAAATGTGATTTGTTGAAAGAAATCACTGTCGTGACTTGTACACTGAGGCTTTTTGGTTGCCACAGGCTAATGAGATGTTCATTGTGGGAGACGAATGCAAGCCAGATGTTTTAGGTTGGTAATTTCATGCCTGAGTAGGAGAGGGTGAGAGTTTAGCATTCCTTGTGATGCTACATTGATGAGAAACGTATTGGTGGGGATCTGCCCTTTTTTTGTGTGTGTGTACTGCAACCTGGTTGTTAGAGCATCCTGGCTTGTATTTTCACATCCAGTAGTACAACAAAGCACTGGGTGATGAGGACAAAAAAAAGTTTTCTGAACAAGGGAGCAATGCTCATTGTGTTTGAGATGGGAAAGAAAAGGACTTTCTTCAGAGGCCTGTGGACCTGTGGTTCAATACGTGGCCTGGATCCATGGCTCCTGTTGGAGATCTGCTGGGAGCAATCTGGGGTCTGGGTTCCCGAAGTACTGGATACCTACAGCTGAACTCCCACATCCTGCTCTAAGAGACTTAAGTAATATGAGGGTTTTATTTCTGAGTGCTTGATTTCCTCCACCTATGCCCTCCTGACTCCCCAGGAGGCCATTGTGGGAGATATTTGTTAGGATATTTGCTTTAAAATTGTCTGTGTTGCGTTGGGTACCTGAAAGATGCGAGTCTAAGGAAAATGTGTCTTAGAAGGTGGAAAAAGGTGAAGTTTGTTATGGTCTGTAACCTTCTCAGTTCATTTTTGCACAGATGTGTTCAACGTAGAAGCTCTTGTTGTGTCTCTGCAGCTGAACTGCCAGAAATTGTCTTCATCTCAGAGCTGCAGTGTTTATTTTTTGGCTTACTGGGCTCATGCCGTTGAGTGCCTTTGTATTTTAGGTGTGATAGGAAGCTAGCAAGAAGATGCAAATTGCTCTTAAATGAGGAGTGCTGCAGACATGCATTTGGATTTCAGTGTTGAAACTTTTAAAAAAAAAAAAAGACTCATCTTCTGGTCAGGGAATTTCAAAGTACTTCTTATGGACAAAGTTCAGCATCAAATGTAGGATCACTTTTATGGTGTGAATTAGGCACGTGTCCTTTACGAAAGGAGATAGCAGTACAGCTAGGAGCTTCCAGACACTTTCCCACTGCTGCAGCCTTTGGTTCAATTTTGTGTAGCATCAGCCACATATTTTTTTTGCTTGGGATCTAACCTTGCCCATGTGGGTGGCCTGTTTTGTTTGTGGGGCTTATAAGTGGTGAAGAATAGCTAGCTGTTACTGTCTCGCATATTGTTGGTATTTGACCATCTGACTACTGCATGTAGTTGCTGAACCCACCACCACTCCTTCAATACATTTCTGTAGGGACCAGATACTGGTTGTTAGAGCCCCAGCCAGTCCTCTACAGAGCAATGTCAGCAGGACTCAAATGTTGCGGAGAGGTTGGTGTTGTTGGGGACAGATTTGCAAGAAATGGTGGGTGCTCAATACCTAACAGATGGGTTTGCGGGAGGATACCTTTCTAAGGTGTGTGGAGCCTTTCAAGAGGTTGATAGGAGTGACTATTACCAGGTGTAGTTCATCTGCTGTCATAGAGCAGCTGGTGTGGTGTCAACTTGATCTTTTTTTTTTGGTAGACTTTTTAAGAAGGGATGGAAGAGTTTTTGTTGATCTGGATGTGTTGTACTTTATTGTCATTGTGGAGTAAATGTTGCTGTGGTGAGATGTTTATCTCTCAGAAGTCTGTACTTCACAGCCTGAAGTTTCCTGTTGAGTGGAAAAACTATAGATTTCCCTAGCAATAGCGTTCATTGCATTCTCTGGCTCTGAACGTAGCAAGTAACGTCAGCATGTTACACACATTTCTACTGCAGATCAGATTTTTTTAAGTAAGAAGTAAGAATAAATCAATTTTGAGCCTTTCTAGCTGCGGAAGGTGGACTTGGCGTTGTAGCCTGGGTGTTGTTCTTAATCTTCCCATTACTAGCAGTGCTGCCTTGGGAAGGCTGCTCACCCTTTCGGTGCCCTCAGCTGATGTCTGATGATGGGTGGGGTGGCTCCTTGTTCTAAGCGTTCATGTGATAATTTGTGATGGGTTTTGTGATCCTGACAGGGAACATGAGTGCTAGAATGCAATTAACCTCTCTTCTCCTCCAGGCATTTCACAGGTGGCTTCCATCCTTGAGTCCAGGTAGCACCAACATCATAGTGACTGGCAGAGACAACCTAACAGCAAGCTTGATTAATATTATCAGCTTTGACCTCCTCAGCAAAATGGACAAACAACTCAAGAGCACTTTCCAAGTAGTTATTATTGTAAGTAGTATACTAGAGTTTGGATGTTAATTATATCCTGCAAGTGGGGTATCCTTTGTGTTGTACAGCAGAGAAGTGTGAGGCAGGCATTTTTTAGGACTGAAACTTGCAATCGTGGTTGTTATCACAGCTCTCTTCATGAGCAGAAGCAGTAGGATTCTGTGAAAAAACCTTTTTGATTTCTGAGGCTCTATTTTCTGTTTTACTGGTTATGGTGCATCTTTGGTTTCACTGTAGTTGGGTATGTTCCTTACTGGAGAACAGGGTGTTGCATGTGGTGTGTCAATACAATAGTCTTGGAATTATATCTTTTTAAGGGAATTGGACTCCAGGTTGATTTCAGTGTTTATCCAGTAAGGCAGATAACAACTCAGCACCAAGTATGTGGGTAAAGCATCAAAAAATCTCCCTTTGTTTGGGTTCCACTGACAGTGTGCGTTAAGCTTTCTTTGATCACTTCTATCATTGCTTTTGTGAATTACTTTGAAATCCATTTTTTTCACCTGTTTAGGAGCCATGGTAAAAGGCATTTTTCTAGATTTCAGTTACTAAAAATTCAAAATACCTAGTGTTTCAAATCCAGCTTGGATCGATAAAGACTGAAAGCGTCTACTGTGAGTATTTCATGTTCTCAGGCTAACTGTCAACAAACAGATGCACCTGTCCCCAAAATTATGACACTTGGAACACAGCATCCCTTTTGTTTTTCAGCACCAGATGGGAATATGGGAGTAGAAAGGTTGGGGAGGGGGGAGGGATATTAAACTGCTTCTGAAGGAATTGATTTTATTTTTTCCCCCTGCCCACTCCCTGACAAGACACTGTCAGGGTGGAAGTGCAGATTGTTACTTTATGTGGGCTGCTACTTTCAGTAAAGGCACTCAGGCTCTAGGGCTACTACACTGAAACCTTTCACTAGCCCTGTGCTGGCAAATGTTCTTTCTGTGTGTTTATGTGTTCAGATTTGGACACTGTATATGTTTTTACAGATGTGAGTAGTCCTACTGAGTACTGAGCTTCCTTGCTTTTTCTTCTGATATTCTTTTGCTGACTGGGGCCAATAATGTAGCTTATTTGTTAATCACGAGGGAGAAGGCTGTGCCTGGGAAGCTAAGCAGTTGTATTGTCTTTGCATGCACGGTTGCTTGCTCATCCACATGTGGAAAGATGAGAATGTACCCTTGGAGGGTGCCGATTAGTTTTTGTGTCCAAGTTCTGCCTTGCTACAGCAGAAGAAATGAAGCCTGTTTAGGGGTGATGTCTCAAGTAGGAGGCTGTTATCCACCTGGTGAGCCCTATCAGCAGAGCGGTTGGATCCTAATTAGATTTCTTTATTCCTTGTTGTTTTCATTAACCCTTCATTTAGGGAAGTAGCACTGTATAGGCCTCCCATGTTTGCTGCATTTAGAGGACACACGGGGCAAATGAACATCATTGGTGGAAATAATGTTCCTCTTTCCCTCTCCACCCACCTCTGCTCATTTGCCTGTGATCATTTGAGATTCATGGCTTTAAGGTTTGATTTCCGTTCCTTTCGCTTGCAGCTGTGGGCTTGAATGTGGGAAGCCTGCTACTCCCCTTGCTGTCTTCAATGTGTAGAATTTGATTTGACTATCCCAGTGCTTGAAACATCCTCTGGGATAACAGGGTTGTGATATTAGATAGCTGAGAATACTGGGAATTTGTTCTTTAGCCTGCAGTTGGACTATGGATCGGAACTGTCTTAATTTTTATGCCTGTGGGTTTTTTTTTTTTTTTCAGGATGAATCTCATTACCTGAAGAACATAAAAACTGCACGATGCCGAGCCGCCATGCCTCTGCTCAAGGTGTGTATGCAATGTGACAAACCTCCAGCAGCTAAGGCCAGGCTCCCAAAGCAGTATTGATCTCTATACCAGATTTAGGAGCCAGCAGCTGAATTCTGCTGTTGTGCCAGTGGAAGTCCAAGTAATTGTTGATTCAAGAGCAAAATTTGTCTCTGGCTTAGCCACTAATTTCAATACAAATGCTAGATGGTAAAACCTAACAAAAGAACTTCAGAAGCTCCCTTGATCTAATTGTGGTACTGCCACTGATTTGTGTATGGTGATGGGGAAAAAGAGAATGTCAAAATTTACTGATTGTATTAATGGAGAGTAGAAAGAATATAGTAGTATCATTGCAGCTTATTTAATATAAATAATCATAATCAGTTACTTCTTGGCACTCAAATTGCTGCTGTGTATCAAAATGACATTACCTAGGTCCCTTCCTTGGCTTTAGTTTTGACCTCTGCTCTGTTACTGCAAGCTTCCAGTGTATTTGTGTGGCTGGAATACAAGAGCACTCATGCTGGTTAAATGTAAAGAACTAGTAGGAAATAGCAGAATGTGAAGTTAACAAGACAAGTGGCCCACAGAAGGGAGGCAATATTGAAGTATGTGATAGCAGGAGAAATGTAAATTTTGATATCTACCTGTTGTTGTTGAATCAAAGAATCAAATTGTCCCTGGTACCCTCTAGCAGATTAAAGTTACCAGTAGTTTCTAGACACTGCAGATTCTGTACATTAGAACAAAATAAATGCAGTTCTTTTTCAACAGCTATCAGTAAGTGTGTATAAAGAGAAGGTTCAATCTGTGATGGGTTTATAGCAACCAACTTTTATATGCAAGATTCTTAATGGCAGGCCAAAGGTGGTTCTCCTTGGATAATTTTATTGTTCTCCTTAAAGGCCTGACTCGTCTTCTCTTGGCTTTCAAATCACTTGAGGCTTTTAATGTTTGGAAACTAAGTAGGAGACCCAATTTTATGAGCAATTTGAAGTACAATACTTAGGTTGTATGTCCAAAAATAGTGGAAAAATAACAATTTTTACCTTGCTGCAGAATACTCAGAAAGTGGTCTCATCCTTTCCTACTTGTAGCTTTGTAAAGATCAGCTTGTCAAAATTATTTGTAGACTATAAGATATGAGAGATGGTACCTGTTAAATGGAGGTTAATTGCCTGTATGAACTTACTCAGAATTTGCAGTTTTATGCTGTCACATCACTGGTCTTACAGTATTGAGAGCTGGTGCTCTTGAAACTGAGTTTCAGTCTTTTGAAAGCGTTAAGAGTTTCATGTTAGCATCATATGCTTTCTTACCCGTGAACAGCATACAGTAAGAAGGGACCAGAACCTTCAGAGAACACTTCCTGCTAGATGTGCACATAAATAGCATTTTCCTATTTGCTGACTATAACTTCTGGAGTGAATATTTGCTGTAATAGCCACTCCTCTGCCCTCCTTGCTTTCCGATGTGTGTTTTGCTCTAAAACTAGCCCATTTGGCAGCTTTGTCCTCAGCTACGAATGAATGATGCTGCACTCAGTACTGGCACAGCACATCACAGCAATCTTTTATTTGAAAGAACAACCAAGACTTGAGAAGTTTTCATCACCTGAATACTGGATTTAAAAACTATACTGTTGTCTGTATAGTAAATAGTCAGTGGGGTAAAAATGGGAGTTTTTTCAGTGTCTTACATCTTCAAGATTGTTGGATAAGAGGAATTGATAAAGTTGCTGCTGTTTATTGTTGTTAGAAGTTTGAGAGCTAAGGATAATATTCTTGCTCTTGCTTTCCTTACATTTAAAAGGATTAGAGCAGTAGTGAGTCCTCTTAGAAGAGACCAAAAAAAGCTGTATATATAGGCAAGCCTTTGATAGGCACAGGGCTTCTGGCACATCCGTCCCTACCTTAAGATCACAGCACAAAGACATGCCAGTGCTATAACCAGAGCCTGAGGAGCCAACTACTGCCTTGTCTAGCTTCTAGGCAATCTAGCTATTGTCGGCATCATACTGCTTTAAACTTCCTTAAATTGCCATAGTTACTTATTTCCTATGAGGTATCCAACATCCTTAAGCATGAAAGCTTAGCCTTGAACTGAATTTTGGGGACAGAAAAGGGGGGGGTGGGGGGTGGAACAACAACTAGGAAATGTGATCCTTTGTCCTTACTAGCTACGAAGATTTATGAGTCCAAAATGACACCGGACAGATCTAAATTAAAATATTTCTGAGCCTCAAATTTTTCTATCCCTTCCATTGGTATTTAATGGATTCCTTGTATCTTGGTAGAATCTGCTCCTGTGACTTCTCCATTTGAATAACAAGTGAAATATAAAAATTGTTGTGGGTGTTTAGACAGAACTGCACAATAACCAGATTAAATCAATACGTTCATAATAAAGATGACTTACCTTGGGTATTAATTTTGAATCTACCTTGTTAGACAGCCAAGCTGAATCTCCACCTCTGAAATATTTAACCCTTGGTTACAGCATTTAAAGTCTCATTTTAGTTTTGGTATCTGACATTGATCATTTTTCAAAATGAAGTGGTATTTTTAACCACTCACTTATAATTTATCTTTCCCTGCTGTCTTGTATATATTGTAGAGTAAATGTGGTATGGAATTGTCAAGCAGAGCCATGTATTAAACATGTGGTCTAAGTCTGTCAGCTGGGGACTTCTAGACATTTCTGTAATATTAAAGGAGGAAGAAAAAGAAAAAACACAACTTTTTTGTGTAGTAGTCAATATTTTTTATGACATACTTAGTTGCTACCCTGATGGAGATACAGGAAAGTTTTGCTTGAGGACAGTGGGAAGTGTGACCAGAAAGACTTTTTGGTGTGCTTTTACAATAGCTGAATGTATGCAATAACCATGCTAGCTACCTTATATATAATAGATATAGAAATGTGTGTGTACCTTGCTGGCTAATTTAAAAATAAACATGTAGACATGTTGTGCCCAGTTTATTTTTATTGGACAAAACTTTGAGAGAGGAACTTGCCATTACACAAACAATATGATAGAGTGAGCTGAAATAGTGGCAGCAAAACGTTTAGGCCAGATTTCTTATTTCCTTCATGTTCCCGGTAGATGTGCAAACTTGTGGGTGTGCAGACTTGTACGTGGGGGAGAATGCTTTACCTGCCGGGTTACATGGAGCCAGGTGGCTGAGTCCGTACACAGTCTGTGCACATCCCTGCAGTATTATGGAGGCGAATGGGATTGAAAGCCATAGTAGAAAAATGTACCTTAATGTTTTGGCATATGGCAAAAATCCTGCTTTCAAGCTCGGCCAGCTTTCATGTTGGCCAGTCTGTGCCAGCAGCTGTGTGAGATCTGTCCCCAGCTTCAGCATCTCTTATGGTACTCAGGAGGGCTGGAAGTTCCTGTGTTCAAAGTGGCACTTTTGTTTGTTTCCATGTACGCCAAACTGACGATAGCCTCATACTGTTGGGCTTTGGTTGAGTCACTGTTTTCAGGTTTTACTTGTCCCTGCCCCTAATCCAGAGCTGTGGCAATCAGTAATAGGACCCACTTTGATTTCTTTTGTCTCATGTTTTGGACTAAGTTCTCCTGGACCTACTGTCAATACTCATTGTTCCTTTTACCTCTGTCCTGTGTCTGCCTCCAATGGTGCTACACCTTTTGTGCGCATTTTGATTTTTCCTTTCAAGATTAGACTGGTCCAGAGATATGAGCATTAAAGGGGGAATATACAAGCTACCGATATCCATAAACACAAAAGCCCCAGGGAAGCAGAAGAAGCAACAAAATGGAAGTTTTTCACTGATCTGTAGAGGAATCTCTTGGGAATTTGGGTGAAAAGGATTCTACATCCTTTGACCAGCCAAAATGCTGTGGTGTTTTTTTCTGCAATTGCACAACAGAGCATTGCAAAGCAATGGAAACTGGGGAAGGTCCCGCTGGAATATGGATGAGGGTGGTTTTTTTTTTTTTGGATTCATGACAGTAAGTTTTTAGTGAAGAACTGGGTTAGAAAGTGAGAAATATATAGTAGTATTTAATCGAAGATTCCAGTGGCATAGAATAGGATTATTTTTGTTGTGTTCCCTATGGGCTTTTTTCCACAACATGTGGGTAATATTACTCATGCAATTGTTCTTATTGAGCTGCTGCTCAGGCTAATAGCATGATACACATCCTGATCTGTGCAGGGTTAAAGGTCTTTGTTTCTATTACGGAAGTCCAAATATGTTGTGTAGCTGGAATCTGTTACTCTGTGTGCTTGTTTTAATAAAGAGATGCTTAAAAATAATAAATAGAATTAGGTCAATGGTGAAGGTAGAAGGTGAGGAGGGAACAGAAAAATCTACCTGTAGGAAATAAATAGCTGCTGTCTTTAGGCAGTACAAATGCATACAGACTGGATAAAGAAGCCTTTCCTTGTCACCTGCTGAGAGGAAGAACTTCATCTTGAAATCAGAGAAGCTGTGGACCCTCAAGGCAGCATCTTCAGATCTTTTCTCCTCTTCCAATTTCCCTTCCATCTCAAAGTAGGGAGGTAGTGTAATTTGCTTCAGTCATAGCTGTTTGTCACCATTTGACACACATTCTCTTTCTGGGTGTCACTTAAGAATAGGGAAAGGCATTTATATTTTTGGAATGACCACTGTAAGGATCATCTTAATAAGGATCATCTTATTAAATGCAGAGCACTATCTGACCCAAGTACTGAAGTAGACTCCCTAAAACAGGTGCAACCCTTTCCCTTTATCAAATCTTATTTCATTTATTATCCCTATTATATTAGGGCTACTCTCAGATTTTTTTCATTTCACAGGATAATGCACTCGTATGCTAAACAGTTCAAAATGATAAAGTAAGCAAAAACTGGGGACACAAGTAATTGTATAGCCAGAACCACCCCTACTTAAAAAAAAAAAAGTCAGTCTCTTAGCATACAGCAGAGCTCATGCTGTGAAATTCATTTAAAACAGAGACAGTCATTGTATGTTAATGAAGCTCTTTGCATATTCAGTTATTTCTTTGTGGTCTAACACTCCCCACTGCCCCTGATTCATTCCCCTTCCAGTCAGTTGGATAATGGGTTTTGACCTCTAAAGTAAGTGCCATCAGGGTTAATAAATCATTCTCTGACTTTCAGAAGTAATTTTTGTAAATGTTATCACAGCTGTGGAATTAATTCTTGCTGGTGTCTTGCGTGTATGCAAGTGTAATGCTGTAATGCCGCAATTGTCTTATGTTACTCAGTAAATGAGGGTTACGGAACATGTGTCCCGTAGTCAAGTCATTGTCAGAGTTCCTTTAAGCAAGCTCACAAGAAAGTAGCTGTAGGAATAGTCACAAGGACACATGAGAGAGAGAGAGGAGTGCTTCTGGTGAAGATTAATCTTCATGCCTAAATGCTAACAGGTAGCTTAAGTTATTTCTCCTACATGGAGATACATATCAATTGATGAAAACTGTTTTTGCTGTAAAGTCTTTGCTGGTCACTGCGATCATCTTTTCTGTGCTGTTGTTCCATGTTGTTCTTATAGACCTTGTAAGAAAGAGGGTAAACTCTTGCTTCTGGCACCACAGAAGGTTCATCAGGAAACAAGAATAAGCAGTGTTCAGCAGAGACTTCTCTGCAGGAGCAAATCTTTCTTGGCATCTATTCAAAATGAGTTGCCACTAGCAAAAGAAATGTGAGTCAAAGCCATTTCTTTCATCCAGAATTTAAGTAAGTCTTCAACACTTGGAACCTTTTCTGCCTAGGATTTTTTTTCCCCCCTCTCTGTCTCCTTCTATCATGGATTTTAAAACTGAAAGCGATTCTTGGGATAATGAGTCAGACCACCTATGTTCTACACTATTTTCTAGAATTAATTTCTTCAGGTTCTTCACAGCTGTTGCTTAGGTAGTGTCTTTTTTGGGGGGGTTGTTTTTTACTTCTCTTGATTTTTAAAATAGTTGATTATAGATGATGTATCACAACCTTTGGTACGTGCTAGCAGTGGCTAGATACCACATCTGTTCAAAAATAAGTTGCACACAGATGCAGCAGCTGGACAAGTTTAGAATTCAGATAACCTGTAACTTTATAATTCCCTCTTTTGATACCTATTTTGGGATTGGAGAAAGAGCAAGAAGCCCAACTGTTTTAACTACTCGGGAATTAGCGTTCCAACCTTGCCTTGTGTAGCTCCTAAGGAGCGCTCTCCAAGGAGGAGGAGCCTTGGGAATGGTATAAGATCTTTCAACACAGTTGGTTTTATGTTGCATTTAGTATGTCCGTGCTCCGTTGTGAGTACACATTGCTTGGAAATGTCCCAGCTGTGCTGTTCCTTCCCATTCCATCTTGATCTCAATAGTCCTTTCTGGAAGCAGGTAATTGCATGACCTCCATGTTGTCTTTTTCCTAGCATTGGCCTTCTTTCCAGGAGGAAAAAGTTTAATTTGGTGGATTCCTGAGATTTGGAACTGGCTTGTCTTGTTGTTTCAGAAGATTTCTCAGCATGGTTAACTCAGTTAACTCCTGAAAGACTTTTGCAAAGCACTGGATATTGTCTAGGTTTTGTTCAGTTGTCCTCCATTGTTACCTTCATTTTGAAAACTGACCCAATTTCTGCTTTATCGTTTTGTTGCCTCATGGGATCTGAAATCTTTGGGTTCTGTCACCCCTACCTCCTTTGAGTAGTGTAGTGACCTTTGTCGTGTGTGAACTAACACTTACCTTCTGACGTGTCAAAAGGCTGGACGTCTCCTCTTACTTAGTTCGATAAATATCCCGCTTTTTTTAATGTTTGTGGGAATTGTCTGATCCTGTTGGTGACCACATTTCTCATCTGTTTAAGAGGGATGGAGAGGGATGGCAAGTCCCATCTTCATTACAACCTATATATAAATATCTGATAAAGAGTCCTGAAATTAATTTCCGGTAGCTGATCTGTGAACTCTTTTTCCACCAGATTTGGTTGGCAAGTGGATGAATCAGCTGAATAGATTTGGGTGACTGGTAGATCTCGGTGAAATGATAAAAGAATTTCATTTTCTTTTTCATTTAAATGTGAATGAGCTGTTGGTACAGATGTCACTCAAGAATCTCTTCGTTATTTTAATGAACCTGCTTTAAACCATGCAGGAAATTACAAGACATTTGTAATTTAACTACTGTATGTGAATTTACAGCAGTAGAAATTCATATCTCTCACCTAATAATAGAATTGGGTAATACTGGACTTAAGAGGGTAGAAATGCAGCTTGGATGCTTTTATGTTTGTGGTGTAATTATTTTTCCCCACTTTTTGGGAACATCTACTTTAGATACTGTGTGGGGTTTTTTGTTTGTCTACCTCCCTCCTGTATCCGATACAAAGCATTTTTGTACAGTATTCTTATGTGATTTGTTATTGATTAACTCATGTTCTATCCTCCAGCAAGCTGTGCTCAAACTCACCATGGCTGCTAGGTGGGCATCTTCTGGCCCTGCTTCAGGCAGCATCATCTTTCTNGGGGGAGGGAGAGAAAAAAAGAAAAACTGAACTAAAAGAATGAAAAATCCTACTTCTCTAGATCTCTTCTGCTTTTGTGAGCAAGACGGTCTGTTTGTGGCTTGCTGTGGCAGGTTTATTACAAGAAAATTTATTTTGGATGTGAGGACGTACCTGAGAGGGGTATGTGTCATGCTCCTGCGACATCTGATGCCAAATGAAATGTTGAGCCAGGCATAAGGTATTAACGTGTCTTGTGCGTAAATGCCAGTTCAGAAAGTATTGTCATAAAAATGGATATCCCCTTCCCTTCCAGCTTGTGGATGATGAGTAAGAAACGATACAGTTTGTCCTGCTTCCTGGAAGTTTTAAGCACTGTCCTTGAGTGGATTCAGACAGTGCAGGCCAGAAGTATCTTTGGAAGGTGAAACACTCCTCCATTTAGGGTGCTTGGACAATGGCTCTGGGGTTTTCTTTTGGGGCTGGGGATGACTTCTTAACAGATGCTGCGTATGTTGTGAGCTGTATGGTAAAAGATGTTCCATTTTGCTTTCCCAGGCGGCCAGGAGAGTGATCTTACTTTCAGGAACACCTGCCATGTCACGGCCTGCAGAGCTCTACACGCAGATAATGGCTGTCCAGCCAGACTTATTTCCGCAGTTCCACACCTTTGGGCTCCGCTACTGTGACGCAAAGAAGGTACTACAGTGGGATGGTGGGGAAGTGACAAAGTGGGACTCTTGAAACAGTGTTTTATTGTTTTATTTTTTTAAAACTGGAGGTTTTTTTTTCTTTACCTCCTTCCCCTATATGATATTAAGTGTTCTGTTGGAGAAAGTCTTCCTCCACAGTTGTATTTTGAAAGCTCTCAACCTTAGAAGCTGTAGGTGCTGCAAATAAATGATGGGCCTGAGATATGGGGGCAGTAAAGCTTCATGTCAAAATCTGCCCTGAAGGGCACAGGAATAAAAAGCTAAAAACCAAATTGGCCATAGCTTGGAGAAAGGAGCCTGTTCTGACAAGAGCTTGCCAAGAGTTTTAAATGGGTAGTGTGACCATGGGCCTTTTATGCAGCTGCAGGATTAACCTAATTGATTAGAAAACAGTCTCTGGTCTGGTTTAATGACTGTTTTAACAGTATGAGGCCTCTGTTGCTTAGTATTTTGGATTTTATGCCTCTGGTAGGTAAAAAATTAAGACTTACAGTCCATCTTCATATTCCACCTTCTTCCAATTCAGGAAATGGATGTGGTCCCCAGCAAACCTTGAAAATGGGTTAACTTCTCTTATCTCTGCCAGCTGCTCAGCAGCGGTTTCAGCAAAGTCACTGAGCGCAACCACTGCAAGAACTTGGCTTTGCAGGAAGCCAGCAGTTGCAGCCCTGGTGGCAGGTCTCTGACTTGCTCTCAATACACATGGAACTCAGCTGTCCTTGGATTTGAGATCTCTAGGGTGACTGTGTGTGTTTGAACACGCACACACACACACGTGTGCGCCCCCCCCGCCCCCCCCTCCC
>VXAL01002801.1:34739-52127 GCA_013399475.1 Chauna torquata | reverse complement strand
TGCACCCCCCCACCCCCCCGCGCCCCCACCCCCCCCCCCCCCCCCCCCCCCAAAAGCAGAGTTGTTGCTTCTGCCTGTTACACAACGAGGCTCTGGGATCTGTTTTGTTGGTTGCATAGACAAAACAAGGGGAACCAAAGTCACAACTGAGTTCTAATTTGGAAAAAGAGCCCTCTAATCTGGTTTGCCCCTCAGCTCTTCCAGGACAAGCATGTAACAGTTAACGTGTGGCACAGAATGGCTTGACAGTGTGAGAATGGACATGTACTGCATAAACTTGCTTGTTCTGCTTTGTTCTCAAGGAAGCCATTTCACTTCTTGTGCCTCATTATCTCTAAGACTGGGCAATAACTTACTTTCAGCAGAGTGGTTGGAAACACCAAATGACCACGTGCATACTCAGAAATATTTACAGAAGAATGAAAATCATCAGTGTATGCCATAAACATAGTTGTATCTATTTGTGCTGCGTTTTCTAAATTTTTTTCTCTCTGTAGTGTAGCTAATATATGATGAGTTTCCATCAGGAAGGTTCATATTGCAGTCCCATTGGAAGCTGACAAGTCCCCTTTTTCCTAGATCTGAATGTCCACTTTTGCTTTCATAGCTACCTTAGCGCTGTTCTATGTCTGCCCAGATGTGCAAGATAGATGAGCCATTCATTGACTTTGGTACTGATATACTGATACCGTTGATTAACTTAAGGCCGTTTAACATGCAGAATCACAGATACAGAGCATGAGTTCTAGAACATAACAGCATTCATGTTAGCAAAGCACCGCTTTCCTTGCAGAGGATGGAAGCTTTGTATTTCTCCATCCATAGTAGGAGTCCTATGGATGAAGAGCTCAGAGGGAGGGAGAGGGCTGTGTCTTCTGCTGAGTTTCATTATCTTTGCTGAGAGATTCCTGTCTGAGCAGTGTCCAGCAGGCTTTCTAGGGGGAAATGAAAAGATGCAGTTTAATTTCATTTGTTTTCTGCAGTAAAAAGGAAGGTTGAACTGCAAGTGTAAATAGGTTTGGAGTTTCATAAACCCTTTGAGGGTAAAGTTCTGCATGACTTACTGTTGCTTCAATTACAAGGCATATGGACCTCAGGTAAGATGTGGATTTGGATAAAAGAAATAAAATTGTTCCTCACGATCCAGGTTGTAGCAGTGTATTCTGTGTAAACGAGTTTTCAACCTACAATGAAACTGAGCATGGAGGTCACAGTCAGTATCAGCTCCCCTTCAAAGCCTCTGCGGGGTTTCTAGTACAATTTTGTTTCTCTGTTTGACCTGCCTCTGCTAGACAGTTGAATGTTACTGGTCTTCTTAGTGCTCACCTGGGACATTTTGCTACAGCTAATGTCAGTAAATGATAGAGTGAACCTAGAAGGAATTTGCTCATTTAGAACAGAAGTCGAACTGCTGGAAATGAGCAGATGTGGATAGTATTCGAAGTTAAAAATGGGACTGTTGCATATCAGGTTGTTGTAGATCCACTCAGCTATGAGTAAACTAAAAGGCGTTTTGATGATTGTAGTGTTTCCCTCACGATTGTAGTGTGTCCCTCATGTTCGTTTTTGCAGCTCTGAGATTATGTTAAGAGTTACAAGCTCTCTGAAGAACTGTTGCGGTACTTTTGCTGTCATTGAAAAAAGTTCTTCCTTCTGTCCTGAAAGTGGCTGCATTGTAAGTGCAAGTGGAATTGCACAGAATGAGAGGTTTTGCAAACCTCTGTCAGGATAAAAGGTGCTTTGTAAAAATGTTTTGGTATTAATAATAAATCTGATTGCATTATAAGATTGAAGAAAAATCGACAAACCCGAACCATTCAATTTAAAACTAAAAGTTGACAACTTTCCGTTTGAAGAGAATAGATTTCATGACAGAAAATTGCAGATATCTGGCAGTCGTGATTAGGAAAGATATAAAATAAAAGTTTATCATTTTGAAGTTCAACCTCCCAGCATCTATACCCCTAAAAATGCAGCAAGTGAAATGTCACCTGCTTATTTACAAAATAGCTTAAGTCTGTTTCACAAAATACATGCTGTGAATTCATTTTTCAGACTGGGTGATGTTGGCAAATATTAAATAATTTCTGTCTGAGCACATGCTCTGAATTTGTAAGAGTTTGGCAGCTTCTGCTAACACTGTAATAAGTTTACTGACTCATGTAAGATGCTGTAACACTTTGGTAAGAAAATCACAGTTCTGGAATGTTATGGATCAAAGCCAGATGTGTACTTTGGCAAAATAAATGTCCCTCTTCTCTCTCTCTTTTTTTTTTTGTAGTAGTAGTATTTACTAACATATATTTTAGTAATTCTAAGAATAATTATCTTTAGGTGCAACACAGAACTAGTATGTTTCCTTGTTTGCAAATTCTTCCAGCAACATGGTCACCATAAAAGAATGTACTGTTGGGATTCTCTCTGTATATACTTTTTTTATATGACAGCAGATAGGGCAGAAACAGAGCCAATATACTGTTCTTTCAGTCACGATGATCTTACTCTTCTGAAATGAATTGTGCTACGTGGCTGCAAAGTTTATGCATCGCTTGTCCGTTATGGAAATGGAAAGTGGAAGGACATGGGCTGCATGAGTAGAATGAGATAGCGTGTGGAGGGTGTCCAGGCCCCACAGCAGATCTTGCTCAGCAGCCTGCTCAGTGTTGATTCCTGCTCCTTCACTGCCAGAGCACTGAGCAGTGTGCCCAGGGAGCTTTTTAAGCTGAGTGCAGCACCAAGTCCTTGTTGGCACTGCACATCTGCTCTACTGAGTTTGAAGTCTGAAGAAAGGCAGAAAGAAGGGGGCACAGAGACTGGGACTCAGCACTGTAAGCTTTCATGCAGCATGCCTAAAGCTAGTAAACCCAGCTAGACTTGAGCCAGCTTTTCATGGACGTGAGGGACCTGCATTGTACTCCTGGTCTCAGGGAAGCTGAGCAGTAATACCCACGTTGGCTTTTTGAGGGCTTGGCTCAGATCCAGGTGGGTTTATTGCCTCCAGCTATATACCACTGTGCTGTTTTCAGAGCCAAATTCTTTACTCTACAGGTCGCAATCTGGCTTTGTATCTAGGGTTTGAATTATTTCTAGCTTTAATGAACCAACTACAGATAATCAGAAAGTACCATCATTATGTAGGAATAGATTAAGTCAAATGAGTTTTAATGACGACCATAGGTGCCAGAATCTGTAGTTAGTTGATGGTTCACATCATTACAATATGGTCATAGAACTGCAGATTGTCCTGTTTATGTCTCAACCTGAAACAGGAATATTCGCTTTCAGATATCAGAGAGCTCTTAATTGCCTGTGACCTGTTTGATTCCTCCTCTTTCTGTCTCATAGCATGTTCTCATCCCTGTTAATACAGTCAGTGATATGGTTAACCGCATGTCTGGTATGACTTTTTTTGTCTCCTCCATTCTACAGGAGGGGATAGAGGGTGTGGTGAATACTTCAGAGCTTTTTCCTATTTTACTTCAAATTACGTGTTGCAGCATGTTTCTCTTGGGGAAGGCAAATAACTGGAAAAAATCCGTATTTCCTTTAAATCTGTTTTAGCAATTAAGGTGGTACAATGAGAGCAGAGCAGCAGATCAAAAGGGTTGGTGCTGAAGCCCATTCCATCTCTGTTACAGAGTGTGTATGTGTACACGTGTAGGGGTCGCTTTGGATTGTTTGAAGATCAGAGCTGGTATTTTTGGCATTTTTTTGGTGACACTGCTAGCGAGTCTTGGAATTAGAGCTGTGAGGAAGATTTCCCCCCCGACTTGGTTTTCAGTATCAGTGTAGCTGTATTTCGTATACTTATTTGTGAAACTTCAGCAAAAAGATATCTCTTTATCCTTTGAGCTATTGTAGAAACATTATTGGTCTCCTGTCCAAAACCAAGTTGTTGAAAGACACGTCAACAGCTGGGGAGTGTACTGGTTGTTGGCTTAGTTGTTCTTTCCCAGAGAACAAATGATAGGCTGTGGAGTTACTAGTAGGAGAAGTGATGAGCTGAGATTAATTGAACAGATATACATTGTCTGTGTACAGGATGTTGGAGGATAGGGCAGGTTCAGAGGCAAGTGCTTCAAGGTGGAGTAAATGAAGGGTTTGTTCAGAGGAGCTTTGAAGTGATGGTACTTTGAAGAGACAATGCTTGAGTGATGTATTTTGGGCCAAAACTTTTTTGTGGTTTTCTTGAGTCTGAGCCAAAGATGATAATGGCAGAAACAGATTATGTCAGGAAGTAGATCAAGAGACAGGTCACGGTGGAAAGCAGGCAATTTT
This sequence comes from Chauna torquata, assembly GCA_013399475.1. Classification (NCBI taxonomy): domain Eukaryota; kingdom Metazoa; phylum Chordata; class Aves; order Anseriformes; family Anhimidae; genus Chauna; species Chauna torquata. Next base: position 47,849 of record VXAL01002801.1, on the reverse strand, counting down.
GACTTAGCATTTGCTAGGTATGTCAGATGAGCGTAACATCTCTGTGAAGGCATTTGGGTTAAGGATGCTTGTCCTCGTGCTGCTAGAGATGCTTATCTTTTTCTCAGCTTAGAGCTGAGGTAAATCCATGTGCACAGAACTGCAGAGAATTCTCTAGGCCTGCCCAAAGCTACAAGTAGAGAGCAGAAACACCCCGCTGGGTGAGAATGAATAGTAGGGCACGATGCTGTGGTAGGGATCTCTACCTTTTTCCGTAGTCCTCTTTCCTGCACCTCCTTGAATACTTGTAGGTAGGAGAAAGGGAAGTTGATAAGTACCATTCTCTTGTTGAGTGGGTGAGTGGGTTAGTTTGTACCCTTCTGTCTTACCATTTTTTGCCAAATCTCTCGTCCTAGTATCATTAAGTTCTTGCTTTATCCAGTTTCCCTGGGAGTTTATTCCACTGTTGGATCACCTGCAGACTGGAAGAGTCAGTCTCTTGTAAGTTTGACACTGATAACTGCTTTGATCTTTCCCAGATGCCGTGGGGTTGGGACTACTCTGGATCATCCAATTTGGCTGAACTGAAAATTTTGCTGGAAGAGTCCATCATGATACGACGTCTTAAATCAGATGTGCTTTCCCAGCTTCCAGCAAAGCAACGCAAAATGGTCGTGGTGTCTCCTGAAGGCATTAATGCGAAGACCAAAGCGGTCTTGGCAGCTGAAGCAAAGAAGATGGCCAAAGGATATGCAAGTGTAAGTCAGAAACTATTTTCATGATGAGCCATTGGTATTTCAGGTGCCTTTATTTTACAGATTAGGAGATTTTTTTTTCAGTTCAATTGAATTAAAAACATCAATGGAAAAACAGTGTCCTATATTCCAAGGAAAGTCAGAACCATACCGCATATGAAGGCACAGTGGAAAGCTGTTGAAGGCACAGTTTTAAACAACACAAAACAGATCGGCTTTTTTTTCCTTTTAAGTGGTCTACTTTATCCCTTTGTGTCAAATACTGTTTCTTTTCTTTTTCTTCTTGTTAGTCCTTTCTAATTGTCTTTTGTACCTCTTTTGCCTTTATTTACTCGTCTTGCCTTGTAATCCCATTCAGCCTACAAACACAGCCTTGTTAAAGCTGAGTTGCAGAACACAGCAGTAGCCAAAAATATGAAGACTGTATTTTTGCAAATTTTTTTCTTCTGTGGAGGACAAATGCATTTTCTAGACTCCTAGATTTTTAATACAGTTCCGTAATAACCTGGGAGTTTTTCATTGCCATTTTAGTTGGGAAATGCTTTATCAGCTAAAACTGCATTTGTGGTATGCTTGTCATCCAACTTGTAGGATTTGAGTGGGAGGTAGGAAGGGAGGTGTCAGAAGTACGAGTATGAGTATCTGCCATGCCCAGTGGCGAGTAGATGTCACCCTCCAATCCCCTTTTGTTTTACATTTTTAGGCTGATTTTTTCCTAGCAAAGTGTATATGGGCAGCAACACACATCCCGGATGTGTAAGCAAGAAGGTAGAAAAGGCATTTCTGGGACTCACTTTTATTTTTCTTCCCTTCTGCAGAAACAACAGGAGAAGGAAGCTCTTCTCCTCTTCTACAACAGAACAGCAGAAGCTAAAATCCACTCAGTCATGTAAGCCACATGTCACTACTTCATTCTTGCCTGGTAAAATGTGTTTTTCTGCTGAGAACAGGAAAACAGTACCTTAGAGATAACAGTTCAGGGACATGAAGCATAGCCTCAAGCCAGCTTAAAAAATTGATTTTAATTACAATGCACTAAGCATTTTTTTCTCTTAGAGTTCCTAGGCTGAGCAAGTCTTCTGATTTCATTCCAGATATGGATCTAAACTGTGTCATTTGAACTGTCTAAAATTACTTGGTGTTTGGGACTTGGATCAAGTTCTCTGCTCCATACTCTATTTCAGTTTAAGGAGGGGTGGAGTAATGAAACTAAAAGTATCAACAGAATTTGAGAAAACAAATACTGCGGTAGTACTGCAGCAGGAACCCTGAGCCAAAAAGCTTGTGAGATGGATTGAGCTTTAGTTGTACCATTCTCTAAGGGTGTCACAGCCCCTATTGAAGTTCTTGGCTCTTCCACAGAGCTCACATGGGACCTCAGTAGCAAATGTTTTATCTCATAGATGTGCTTTTCACTGTATTCCATAGGAGTAATTTCCTTCTATGACTTTCCATGCCCTTTCATCCTTAGCTTTTCTGCTGGGACTGTAAAGGAGTTGCTTTAGGTCATTTAGCATGACTTTTTAATAAACATGCTAATAACATGAAAACAGTTTACTTTTCCACAGCCCTCCAAATGTAAGGACCGGCTGATGTGCACTGTGTGATTTCACAGTCTCAGACCTTGCTGCAAAATCTGCCTGTTTGACACAGAACTGTACTTCAGAGTCCCAGCTCTCGTTTCTGTAGAGGAGTTTATTCCTTTTGTGTTAGTGAACAGTTAGTAGAGTTTCTTCCTTTTATATTCAGTTGCAAGTGTGAACTGACTATAAAACCATGAAGTGCTATTTACTTGACTCTGCAGATGCTGAGAAGTAGGAGCTAGTCCACTTTTTTTTCTGAGGTTTAGAAGCATTTAAAGTACCACTTATGATAAGGTGCTAATGTACAGTTCCATCTAGCTAACGGTACTGTGTTATGATCACTAGCATCTCCCATGTCTTACCCTTGATGACAGCTTCTATTGCTGCTCTGCAGAGTCATTGAAATGACTAGCCATTTTGTAACTGCATATATGACGATGAGGTATAAAATAATTGTAGTGTGTTGGTATCTGATTGCTACATTGAATGTTCGCTTTGATATTTGTTTTGCTTTAAAACCTAGCAATCCCACTCCCATATTTCTTTCTTAAATGATATTATCATATAATTGGGATCTGAACATCACAGAACCCAGGGACCTTGCTGCAAACTGTTGATCCATGAAATTATTTTTACAATACCCTGATGCATGCATTCAGAGACCTTTTGTTCTAAAATAAAAGCAATCCTAAGTAAACATTGGAAGCATAGTTGTGTACAGATTAGCTTAATGTATTGTGATTGTGCAAAAGTCAGAAATACAGAAGAGTGAATGGATTAGTCAAAAAGTTTAGGTGATTTCCAGTTGATTGGTCTGGGATGTCATGATTAAAGTAGTAAGCAATAAATTGATTCTTAGTGATACATAAGTGTAAATATAGGCAGCTGTCCAGCTGGGGTGAAGAAAAATGAGTGGATTTTCCTGCGATGTCTTTTTCAATCTGCAGGAGACTTGACTTGCTACTTGCATTTTATTGCAACATTTCATGCTAACCTATTTCCTAGTTTCTGTAGGATGGAAAGTTTCTTTAAAAATTGTTTTGAGCAAAGCCTGTATTCTCTCAGCACATAATTCAGAGTTGTTTTGTTTTTTTTTTTCCCCTCTTTCATATAGAGAATACATTCTGGAGTTACTAGAAAGTGGGAAAGGTAAATTCCTGGTGTTTGCTCATCACAAGATAGTGCTGGATGCAATAGTTGAAGAGCTGGAGAAGAAAGTAAGTAATGACTAACTTTTTCAACTTTATCACTATTCCAGCTTCAAAGCTGTTTAAGAGCTCCCCAGAGTTATGGCTGGTCAGCTAGTTTATGAAAGTTAGGGGCAGAGATGATTTCTGCTTGCTGGGCCTCTGAATGTGCCCTTCACCAGGGGAGCTGAGCTGTCAGGGTGAGTGCATCATGGGATGCACTTTGTATTAGCTGAATGGCTTTTGTTGTATTCAGTGTTCTTTACTGATCTCCATCATCTGTCCTGGAGCTTATAAATTCCTGGAAGAGTGTTACCCTGTATGGCTGTCTCTACTTTTTCCTCCAGGCTTTCCTCAGAGAGGGAGAAGGTAACAACCCAAGCCCAGCTATGGCTGCCTTCCTTTGTATCTGTGGTGCTCTTGTGTTTTTGAACTGGTATACTGTAAGGCGACCTGATATATCTTAGCAGTCATCTCTCTGACTTAGTGTTTGGCTAATTATTCATGAGAGGTTTCTGTGGATGTCCTAAAGAGCGGTGGGTCGCACTGGGGCAGTGTGAAGGATGGTTTAAGTTAATATTCCAAACTAGAAACTACAGTGGCAGTGGTGACTTTGCCTCTGTGGCAGCATTCTCCAGCAGAGCAAGGAGGTTGGACCATGAATAGTTACAGCCCTGCATCATCCAAGCTTATCATGCCTCACCTGAGGTTACCATGGAGCAACTGAGATGTGTAAGACCCCATCTCCTCCCATTGTAAACAGAGGAAGACATGGGGTTGGGAAGGTTGTGGCAGTTGTAACATCAGTATGCAGAAAGTATTCAGCTTTTTGTTAAGCCACTTCCCTTTCCACTGTACTTGAGTTGCCAGCTGGTTGCTGTCCTTCCTGTTGCTCAGGAGTGGTGGGGGAGCAATGAACATAGGAGCAAGCCAGGTGTTATTAACACAGGAGAAGTACATTATATGCAGAGTTACAGTGCCTTAAAAATGGTGAAAGGATTTAAAAAGACAGCAGTTGCATTTTTTACTTTCTTGGCTGTGGCATGGGGAAGGGAAACAGTCCACTAAAGCATGGAAGGAGAAGGCAGGAAAGGGGACACAAGGCTACTAAGAAGTATCTTCTTTCTCTGCCTTTTCTCAGCGTGTTGAATACATCCGCATTGATGGCTCCACATCTTCAGCTGAGCGGCAGTCTCTGTGCCAGAAGTTCCAGTTCTCAGAGAAGCAGGTTGTGGCTGTTCTGTCCCTCACTGCTGCAAACATGGGCCTGACATTGTCTGCTGCGGACCTGGTAGTGTTTGCAGAGCTCTTCTGGAATCCGGGGGTATGCATCCTGGAGGGGACAGGGGCTGGATGTTGCCTGGGGAGCAGAAATGTTGGCTTTTGGGAGATGTGATGGGCAGGGGACTTTCTCTAGGGTTTTTTTTCCCTCTGTGGTGGCTACTTGTCTGTGCACCGCCAGCTGCCTGGGTTTGGACCAGTGAGGCTGGTTACACTGCTTGCTGGCTGGAGAAGATAGTGTGAAAGGGAAACATGCTGCTGTTTCTTAACTTGACAGAGCTCTCAACAGCTTGCCCAGCCAAGATCTGAATGGGTCCATCATCAATGCTGACCCTCTAGTTTCCTTTGTAAGCGATGGGAGCATGGATTTTCCTAGTCTGTTTATCCAGTTCCCTTAATCTTAGCCATGTATGTCCAGCTTTGCATCTGGCAGCAAACACCTAGGAACAAGGGTTCTGTACTTCAGGCATTGCCTTAGTATTTTACCAGTGTGTTTGACAGAGTGAATGCAGGCTGTGGACAACGCAAGTAGCACTCCATGCTGTAGACAGTTCAAGCATCTCTCCATTATTGTATATCACTTCCCAGTCTTCTGGGAGAGAGTCCTCATCTCTGAAATTCACTATGAGGAGAGAATTTATGGCATCTTTGGAAAATGCTTGGTGCCTTTTAGTTGACCTGGTGTACTGGGTAACTTCTTGGCTTAGTCTGTGTTGGAGGATGCAGGTGTTAAGATCCAGATAACAAATACTCACTAAGCACAGGAAAGATCTCCCTGTTCTCTAGTGTTTGTTATTTCTTAGCTCTCAATTAATTGTCATGTTTTTTACATAAAGGTTTTGATCCAAGCAGAAGATCGGGCACATCGAATTGGGCAGACCAGCTCTGTTAATGTCCACTACCTGGTGGCTAGAGGGACAGCAGATGACTTCTTATGGTAGGAAGTGGAGAGAAACTCTTTGGTTTTCCTGCTGCTTGTTTTCAGTCTGTCACATATGTGATGTAAGTTGCTTAATGAAAGTGCTGGTTTCCACAGTCTGCAAGGAAAGGAGCAGCAATTGCCAACCAGCGCTGCTGTGAGCAGGTGACATGGCCTGGCCACAGTGGATGTAACTAAGTCGGTGATAAGCAGGAGGAATAAAAATAGTTATCTGACAAAGAAGGGGCTGTTGAGAGAAATTCTAAGAGAGGGGATGCATCTAAAACCATCACAGCCTCCAGGTAAAGGCAAGGAAGTTTCTCAGGTATAGCCCAGAGGGTTGATGCTGGGGTACTGTAAAGTGCAGAGTACTGTCCAGTGAACGCTGCAGGGACTAGAGACAGTTCAACGTATAATGGAGCAATCTGTCTGTTTCAGTGCTCAGACAGGGAGCTGTGGAGGAGGACTGCTCTGTTGCTTTCCTCTTGCTCTTCAGTGAGCCCTTTGATGGATTAAAGTAGTGCTGCTGAGCCAGCTCTGGGGAGATGGAGTCTGAGCCTTGTGGGCTGCAGTGAGAGCTATCAGTGTACAGCAGTGCTTGTGGCTGGGGGAATCTGACATCCTGGGGGAATGGAGGATCTGGGGAATCCTTAATGGGAACTGACCTGCAAATGATGAAAAGAAATTATCTACCAGCTGGTTCATTTAAAGTCCAAAATTACTTCTTTATTACCTTATTTAAAGGAACAAATGGAGTAAGTGAACTTGTGCATTTCCCAGAATATCGTGATGGCAAATAATTATAACCCTACAATGCAGAGATCTGGAAACTGATGCATCACCCATGTTTCACAGAAATTTAATGACAGTAATTCTGTTTTTATTTGTGAAATGCTGTCCATGCAGTCATTAATGCTTAGCTGGAAGGAAGTACGGCTCTTCAAAGAAGGACAGCGGCATCCTTTTTAAAGGCAAGAAAAAGAACAAAAAGACAAGGCTATTTGGTAAATGCATTAATTGTGTTGTTGTGCTGTGGCTTCTGCCTCTTTCAAAGCCTCCAAAGTGTGGAGGTGCAGTTGGGACCTCGCTAGACCTCTTTGGCCAGTGGATGGATTCTTCTTCCTGCAGTACACTGGGAGATCCCCATCAACAGATACATCAGCATTTCTGGGGGTATTACCACTGCTTGCCTTGGAGACTGAACGCACAGGCTGTTACGGCTCCCTTTAACTGCATCTTCTTGTTCTGACTTCATACCATTAGTGTTGCCACAGTCAACTACTTTCTCTCCTGGATGTGCGACCTCTCCAAATATTTATAGCCTGAAATCATATCCTCTTCTTATTTGTTACTTATTTAGATTTGATTGGTACCTTCTTGGATTGACTGATATCCCAGGGCAGTATGCAATCATCGTAAAGAAAAGCAGGGCAGGTTAAGGAGCTAATGGGCTGTGGTAGAAAAGCCATCTTTATACCCGTTACATCTTTTTTTTCATCTACAGGTAGTAAATGACACAGTGTCCTTCTCACTGGATCATGGAATCTTGCATGTTATTTTCTTCTTTTCAGTAATATCTGTTTCTCTCTCCTAGGCCAATGATTCAAGAGAAAATAAAAGTGCTGGGGGAAGCTGGTCTTTCGGAAACCAACTTCTCCAATACAGCTGAATCCACTAATTACTATCCAAAGGTAACTGACCTGAAAGAATGTCAATGGTCCCTGGGAGAGGCTGAATGGGTTTTGGCTTGTGTACATCTAGATTGGCAGGTGATTGACAGGCTGACCTTACACCTGTTCTGCCTTTAATGCCACAGATCAGATTCTCTAACTCCTCCCTGGATCAGTGCCTTGACTTGGACTCTCCACAGACTTCCTGACCCTGCTTTCCTTCTTATTAAAGACATTACAGTATTTTACATATCTGTCTTTTGTTGACAGGAAGTAATGGCAGGTGACTCTGTATAGAGTTCAGATTCAGCCAGGTCTGAGGTCTTACTGTGTTCCAGCATCCAAGTATAGCCGTATCCCCTCTGGGCTTGAATTCTTTATGGGCTGGTAAAGCTGGGAGGTATCTAGGAACTTGGACTACCCTTCGACTGTTGATTACTTTCATTTTATATGACAATGCTTGTACAGATTCTGTCTGTTCTAATTCCTCAGCCAGATCCAAAGCAGAAGACCATCTATGAACTTTTCCAGAAGACCTTCTCTGATTGCAGAGATGACACTGATGAAGTTTTGCTCTTGGAGGCAGCTGATGCTTGCTGTGAGTTTGACTCTGGCAGTGCCTTTTCAGACACAGAAGGAGAGAGGTGTTCAGTGAGTTCCCCCAAAAAGCGGCGTATTGAGGAGTTTTTTAAAGTGTAACATAAAAAAAGAGAAAGTGGCTAACAGATTTTTTTAATTTAAAAAACAAAAGGAATCAAGTATTATTTTTGACTTTTCAGAAATAAAAGTTTGTTTTCTGTATCTCTAGTGTGTTTCATCTCAAAGGAAGAGAAGGCAGTCTGACAGCATGACAGATGAGTAGTGCACACCTGGCAGCCTGCAGGTCTTGTGGTACTGCCTTTGCTGATGACTGAATGGCCATGGGCAAGTAGCATGCTGCTTTGTTTTAGTAAGTCAACTTCCCCAGCTGTTTTATTTATAAAGCAGATAACTGTTGTCTGTCCACATAGCAGAGCTGTTCTGAAAACTACTGTCTCAGCAACTGCAAAGTGCTTTGAACAGTCAGTCGTCCACCTCTAAGAAGCATAGTCTGTATTTTTAGGAGTCAGTTCACTGGCAAAATTTGGCCCTCACAAACTGGCTCTCTGGTATTCAGTTGGGCAGTGAGGAGAAAAGAAATTGAGATCCAGACAGATCTTAACATTTTCTGGAGGTGGGGGAGAGGAGGGAGAGTGCCCAGATTTTTTTGCCTACGCAGAGCACTCAATACCTTGAAACCAAATGTAACTGCCTGCCAGTAAGTGTGTGTTGCCTGTTAGGCACAAGTCTGTGTGAGCACACTGATCTCTGGCCTCATCCTCTAAATGTTAGGACCTGCTTCATGGCACGTGCTTTTCTCAGTGGAGGGTGAAGCCTGCACTCGCTGCCAGGGATTAAGCCTGGTTGCTCGGGGAAGGGTTGGGTGTGTGTGGTTGTGTGTCTCAAGACTTATTTCCACAGATGAGTGAGGAGAGGGGGACATGTGCAGACTTCTGGTCTATTTTTGTAGGAAGCTGATTCTAGACTGAGTTGTTTAAATAAAAAGTTGTTTTAACTCATGGTTCCCAAGCTTTTGGTGCTTTTTCTGTGTTAGAATTTCATCTCCCATTTGGTCCTTAAGTTTGAGAACTACATGATACAGTGGGAGTATTAGTGGCATGTGTTTGCTTGTTTTTAATATTTACAGTGGCCAAAGGTTTGGTCTGTCTGGCGATGCTTCTCCTTGTGCTTTCTAAAACATGTTAGCTTTCAAAAGGGAAGCTTCACATGATATTTTGCTTAGAGGTGAATCAACAGCTAATGTCCGTAAGACATTCATGCTGGTTAGGACCTATTATTTACTCCCCTTACAGCTCTGTGCAGGTTACACTGAGAATGCCAAAGGCAGCACTGTTGCTTTACACAATGTTATTTTTGATTTGTGAGTCTCCATCATGCTGTCAGTGTTATGAGCTGCCGAGACCTGAAGTCTTAGCACCAGTGCCACCTAAGCAAAGTTGCTCTGTTGTTCCTTTCAGGAATTTGTGACACAATTGTTGTCCCTCGTGAATGGACTGAGTTCACTTCACCGCAGTGATGGCTCAACAAAAATTCTAGAGGCCATTTGTGATGCAGGGTTGATATAAACAGAGCCATTTGCCTTTATCGTGAGTAGTCTTTTCAGGCATCACTGCGTGGTTGTCTTTGTGTGTGTGTGTATTATTGCCACTGCAGTGTAACATAATCCTGAATTCATGTTTTTCCCACTTCTGGTCTTAGTACTGGAAGATACTTAGAAATGGGCTAGTGTTGTGTAAGTGTCACCAGGGAGTACAGGAGAAGATAAAATTTCAGAGGTACAAGTTAGCTATATTTTACAGCCATAATCTGTGGAGAGGGGTGGGGAAATAGCAAACTAAAGGCTTACATTTAACTTCTGGAGGCCAGGAGCTAACGTGTTGTGCAGGCAGCATGCTTGACTGTGTGCAGATACCAGACAGTGGCAAAAAGCCTTCTTTTCCATGGCTGAGGACGAAAAGGTTTGTGCTACAAGATCAAACTGATGATAACTGGGATATATTTTTCCTGCTTCAAAGGGTTTGATTATCCCATTTTCAGCAAGTGTCGTCATGGAAATGCCCTACAGGCCGTGTTTGCAATTGTGCTGGGTAGAGATTTGCTTTTCATTCACGAATGCAAAAGGCGCTTTGATGTGTGTGCAAGTGAAGAGGCGCAGGACCAAAGATTGCGTGAGTGGCCAGCTTGGGAAATGTTTTGTGTCTGGATTTGAGAGTGAGAGCTAAACATCATTTCTCTTGCTCTGGCAACTGGCCAAAAGATAAATACACACTTTTAAATGCTTTTAAAGCATTTAAAGGAACATAGAGTATTTCATCTGTTTCTAGGACACACGATCTTTCTACTTGCAGAGAAGGTTGTTCTGAGTAAGGGGTGAGATGTTGCCACTGCCTACTGAAAAACAAATGGAAGACATTATTTGTGTACCCATAGTGTCGTCTCCTATAGGAGTAATTCTCTTCCTCCTCGTAAAGCTACAGGTACTTCAAAACAGTATTTTTCTGAAATCTGCTGAAAGTACCCTTGGAGAATTCTGCTTCTCATAAACTCAATTTATCTTACCCATATATTGGTAACTCCCAGCCCTGTTAGAGGAATGCTAGGTGTATTCTTTCTTTGTTAGGACCCATAAAATCTCAGCTGGATTACAGAGTTACAAAGGCTCTTCGAGTACACTTGAGATTCACTATCTGTACTAGATGAAAAAGGGGAGAAGAATCTTGAAGGAAAGTGCTTTTAGTCGTTACATCAAGGGATTGGAAAGGTTGTGCATGCCTCAGCCCAATTACACTGCTAGTCTGTCATTAATATGAGGAGGTGGTTGGGATGCTGCCCAGGAGGCTTAGGATCTCCAAGGCTTGCTGATGAGAATTTGTAGAAGGTAACATGCAGCTTGCCAATGAGAGCTACAGGCAGGCTCAGGAACATGCAGTGTTCCTCAGGACCCTTTAACCTGCCCATCAAAGACACTATAGCCTTAATTTTTACATCCTAGTAATGTAAGTGGAAGGACACGTGGCAAGTTCTCTGATACCCATGGTTTCCTCTGGGTCTATGTCCTTCACCTTTTCCGTAGGATGTTGTCTAGGGTTCTTTCCTCTTGTTTTGTTTTCTGTATGTTCTGGGAGCTTTTTAGGGGAAGACCATTTCCTACATGGTCTAGTGCAGTGGAAATGACAAATATGCTGATTAGCCTACTAAATGAGGAGGAGACACTGCTGGAGCATCCACAATTATCACGTACCTTTGTGTGTGTTTGGATGCACTCAAAGCCCTTCTTGATTCAGACTCAGAACTGCAGCCTTATTGCTACTGTGCTGGAGCTGAGCTTGGATCTTGGAGCGTTTTACTGGGGCGACTGGTTACCAGTTTGTCCACCTGTCTCTGTACTCTCACCTACGTTATAGAAAGATATTTTCAGGAAGGATGCCCAACCAGAAACAACAGGTACTTGAGCAGTGAAAAGGAGCAGTTTGAACTACTACATCAGTATGTGAAGCTGAGCAAACTGGGACATGCAGAAGAGGCCAATGTGGTAGGCTGACAAGGCAAAGTTCTGGGAGCCGTGCTGGCCTGTCTGCACCCATCCATCTTCTCAGTCACTTGGAAACACGCATTTATTTCAGCAGCGCTGGGAATGGCTGTTGTCCGAGAGGGTTGGATCTGTTGTTGGCAGAGCTGTCTGTAACGCCGGCAGGTGAAGGATATGAGCATGTCTATGGTCACAGCAAACTTTAACTATGTAGATACAGACTGGAGAACAGTGGTAGATCCTCTGTCCTGGATGTGCTGGCTGGCAATTTTTTTTTTTAACAAATAGTCACAAAGCAGCAAAAGGAACTTTGTTGTTTTTTTTAATATGTTGGTATTGATGTATCCTCTGAGTCATCATTATGATGCGGATCTGAAAAGGGCAAATATATTCCTAGGATGTGTTGAATGAGATTTTTGACTCAGCAGAGGGAGATATAAATACCATTGCCTGAAGCCCTGCTGAGCCCTTGTCTGGAACACAGCTCTGTCCCACCATCGCCTGGGAAGACTCATGCAAACTGGAGGAGAGCTTGCAGGGACAAACAGCGAGCCCCGCATGGGAGAGCAAATCAAAAATGTGAGTGTTCAAACTTCTAAAACAAGCCAAAAGTTGCTGGCTGTGACCGCAGGACTTGAGCCCTGTGACCCCGCAGCAGCGGCACCACTGCACCTCCGTGTCCAGCCGTACAGCGGGAGGAGGTGGAGAAATGTACCTGCAAAAAGTACCTGGGAATGCTTTCGGCAGGTGGGCTCCCTCCTCGGGGCTGCGATGAATGGCAGCTGGCTTTGAGCATTAAAAAGCTCTCAAGCTAACCAGATTATATTTCCTAATGGAGGTTAATGGGTGGTTAATCCTGTTAGGAGCGCTGCAGATCAGCGGTGTCGGGCCACGTTTTGGTTGTGTACGGCCGCTGAGAAATCCCTCCCCAGGCTGGGCTGTGTGCTCTGCGCTTCCGTGTCTTCGGCGAGGGCAGCGTGTGCATCTTGGGCAGCTGTGGGGCACCGCTGGGGCCCTCCCGTGCGCGGTGAGGGTTTGGGGCCGTTTCTCCCAATACGGGATGACCCACAAAGGAATCTGGATAAATGTATGGGCAGGTGCAGCCTACGTGTTTTGAAACCTCTGCTGTTACGGCTGGTATGTCTTAAAATTAGAATTCATCCTCATTGCTTCTCAGTGATGGATTGTTGGTTTTTCCCCCCCTTTTGCAGCTCCAGCCTAGCTTGCTGTTCCTTTTTACTCTGACAGCTTTTTGCCTTTTTCCTTTTTCCTCTGACAGCGCGGGCGACCATAGAGCTCCGCACCCCCACGGTGCAGACAAGCCCGCTGCGCGTCCCACCCGCCCTCCTCTCGCTCGCCTCCCCCTCGCTTCCGGCGGCGGCGGCTCATAATGCGCCTGCGCGCTGCGCCTTCCTCTCTCCGCGGCGGCGCCGGGCAGGAAGATGGTGAGGGGCGCCGGGGCGCCGCGGCCCATCCGCCGCCATCCGCCCGGGGGCCGCCGCGCTGAGGCTGCGGGGCACGGCGAGGGGGCGGGGAACGGAGCGGGAGGGCCAGCGGGCCGAGCGGAGGCCCCCGTCCCCGCGCCGTCCTCGGCGGCTGGCGAGAGG
>VXAL01002801.1:0-34705 GCA_013399475.1 Chauna torquata | reverse complement strand
TGGCGGGGCGGCGCTGACGGAGCGAGCAGGTGTCTGGGGAGGAGGCCGGGCCCGGGTTCAGAGCGGGGTAGGGGGTGGCGGTGCCTGGTGCGCGGCCCCGCTGCTGCTGGCCGGTGGCCCTGAGGAAGGGGGCGGCTTCGCTCGGGTTTGGCTGCGGCCCTGTGCGCGACGTGCCCCAGCAGAAGCTGTGGGGCTGCGGGAGCCTCTCGCAGTTGACTAAAGAGCGCTGTGTTGGCGATGCTGCGAGAAGCTTTGGCCGGCTGTGTCAGGACAGAGGAGCTGCTGGGGAGGTGGTGATATCAGTGAAGTTGAAGCTCGTTCTGTTTTGCTTCCCAACAGGCTAAGCGCACCAAGAAGGTGGGGATTGTGGGGAAGTATGGTACCCGTTACGGTGCGTCCCTAAGGAAGATGGTGAAGAAGATTGAAATTAGCCAGCATGCCAAGTATACCTGCTCCTTCTGCGGCAAGGTGAGACGCTTCGTTCCCTACAACAGTCTTTAAAAAATCATTCTGTTGTTGTTGTTAGAAATGCGATGTATTGCTTCAGGATTTTTTCTACTCAACTAGTTTAGGGAAAATAATTAGGTTTTTGTAAACTTTAGGTTACTGTCAGAATCCCTTATAAAAAGACTTAATAGACATTTCAGGTGAATGTGCTCTGGTAGCTAAATGAAAACAAATAATTTTTCATTATATGAAATAGTAATGTTGCCGGACTGTATGTTGTAGGTATTTAATAAAAAAAAGACAGAATTCATGCAAAATGCTTGTTGTCCTGATAATTAAGGCATGATTTGGGCTTTTTTTTTTCCTACTTCATTAGCTCCTCAGCATACCTGAGGGAGGAAGGAACCTTGATTTTTCCACTTAACCAGCTGCCATCAAAAGTTTTACTTATGTCTATGTGCTGTATAACTCTGGATGGGGGAGAATTACTATAAGAAGCAGTCTTATCTGCTCATGTATGTGATCACAATTCACTTGAATCTGGCTTTTGACAGTTTGAGAAGCCCAGCAGCTTGTTTTTTACCCAGACTATTGATATCTGTAAAGTAAGTATCTTTGAGTGGCAGGAAATTTTAAGATTTCTATCTGTTTTTTATATTTAATGGCTTTTGCATGAGACATGAGAATGTTGGTGCCTCCATTTGAATAGGTCTAGGCAAACCTGTTGTCATCTTTGCAAGACAATGGAGGCTTCCCAGGGTGAAAAGAGTTAAGTGCCCACCACTCACTCTTTAGGTGCTGGTTCTGGTTTAGAGCAATCTCAGGATGCTCACAGAGCAAATAATGTAGCAGTGTTACACCAGTCATAATAGCAGGTGAGAATATCAGTTGTTATTACCAATATAACTCCTTAACATTTCTTCTTCCTTCAAAAAGATGAATTTTTGATGGTGCGTTTAAAAATGACCTGCCTTTATTCCATGTCCGAATAAAAAAAATATTTGAGAAGGACTTTTTGTTCTGAGGAATCTGAATAAAAACATTCTCTGATCCTTGTATGTTTTAACCAGGCTTACAGGCAGTGCTGTGGTGTGATGCTGATCTCCTCACCTGAAGTTTTTTGTTTGGACGGTAGTACAAGTTCTCATGGGTTTTTCAGCTGATGGAGAGTGCATAACTTTTTTTTTTCTTTTATTACAGACCAAAATGAAGAGGAAGGCTGTTGGTATCTGGCACTGTGGATCCTGCATGAAAACAGTTGCTGGTGGTGCCTGGACTTACAAGTAAGGCAGTGAAGAAGGTCCCAATAATGTTTGTTTTCATACAGCTGAAACAGTACAGCATTTTTTTTTAATTTAATTATAATCTTTCTAACCAGTAGATCTGTCTTGAGTTAGTGATATGTAGTTTTTTTTCAACTTTGTTGTTAAAGTCTGGTTAGAGTGTGAAGTACTTGCTGTTCTTTCCAGTATCTGTTGTGCAGCCTCTGCCAGTGCTACGTTTCATCCATGAAATTGCTGCTGGTTTTGGTGCATCCCTCCAAAATTTCGTCAACTCTCTGGGCTTTATCAAAGTAGTCGTTTTATTCTTAAAAAAAAAATGCAATTTCTGCTTCTTTTCCCAATCTTAAAATAAATCCAAACATCTGCAAATTTGGAAACAGCCGTTTATTTCTAAGTAGTCTCTCTTGTGTCTCTGTTGCAGTAGCGTTTCTTACTGGAGATGCAAACTGTAGTTCTGGTTTGCACAAGGTGTTACGAGTTTTTTGGTGATGTTGGAAGAAAAGGAGCAGAGGTGATGGCTGGTTGATCCAGCTGTTGTCAGGATGGAATCAGCTGCATGGTTGAGACCTGATAGATGTCCTTCCAATCTGTTCTAAAAAGAGCTTTGACAGCTTGTAATAAATTATGCCTCTGACCTGTGGAGTATTTTTCCTTCCCTGATTCTTTTGACTTTTAAAAAAAAAAAAAAAAATCACAGTTGTGGAAAGACACTCTTATCTTGAATTTTAAGCAGCACTTTTTGTGGTTACCACAGTGGCCTTTTCAGTTCAGAGAAACAGATGTGGTAGTTGAAAACAGGTTCAGTCCACAGAAAATGATTTCTGTGTTTTGTTTTTTTTTTTCTTTTAAAAGCATTGAATCATTATAATCCTTATTGTGATGGTGCTCTTGCATGCTTCCTTTCTTTACTGTGCTTCCCCCCTCCCATTCTGGTAGAGGACACTGTTACCCCATACAGCAGTCGCTAGGAATCAGCCCACGCACTTGTGTGTGTAGTCGATGCATGACTAGATAATTTGGGTTGAGATGTAGCTGTGAAGTTGTGTGTGCTTCTATAGACAAGGACCTACGCTTTGTTGTCATGAAAATCAAAGTGGAGTTAGCCTCCTGTTGACAGTGCAATCAGGCAAGAGCTATTTGAAATGATTAGTGCTTTATCCAAAAAATAACATTGTCGCGGGTTGTTCTTCTACTGCAGTGTGCAAATGACTCTGCTTCTTCTTTCAGTACCACCTCTGCAGTGACAGTCAAATCCGCGATCAGAAGACTGAAAGAACTGAAAGACCAGTAGATGCTACATCCAGTTCTCCTTGTGAAACATACTTGTTTTCTCCACTGTCAAGATCTGTCCCTTTAACAATAAAAGGTGATATGGAGTGGAATCATGTTCATCTTTCTGTGGAAAGTCCCGTCGTTTTTGCTGTATTGCATTTATAGCTATAACTATGGAGGCATTACTGTTTCTATCCAATAGCTGAATAGCTCTTATTACTGGTTAAGCCATTAAAAACCAATTTTCTATTCCATTTAATTGCATACTCTGGTTCTGTTGCTTGAATGCACTGAGGTGAACGTGAGGAAAACTTAAATAGCTTGAAGAAGCCTGGCACATCCTGATGTGTCCTTGATGTGTCTGCCTTGAGGAACAGCATAGAGCAAATACATGAGTGGAGGAGTGTGCACATGGAAGGGGAGAGGAGAGAACGTGTGAGGCATCGGTCTACCTTTTCCCATTCCTCCTTGAGGAGGACTTGGGGGAGCAGTGGATGTGCTGCGAGATGGAGAGAAAAAGAGCATCATTACTGGCTTGGGGGCAGAGATGGAAATGGTAAGAGCAGCTGTCATCCTCTGGTGCTGGCTGGTGCTGCTAATCTTCCAGAGCCAGCTACAGATAACTGCTCACCTCAACCTGTAGTGTTTTCTGTTGTGTGCACATCTCAAGATTAGTCCATGCAGATGTTGTCATGGGCTTGCTCTAATTCTCATAGCTGCCTCTCATGTGTGTATGTTCAAGTTCCCTAGTCCATACTAAATTGCAACAACTTGCCTTCATGTTGAGCCAGCTGTTAGGACAGTCAATCTTGGAGGAAAAGCTGCTGTTTGAGTTAATAATTACCTCCATATCATCTCTTTAGGCTATCAGGCTTGAGATACCAGAACATTTTTTTTTACTGTTGATTTGTCAGGTGAAGTTTTGATTTAGTTTGGGATTATGGGTTTGTTTTTGTCTGGATTTTTTGGTCACTGCAGCACTTTTCTTGTCCTTCGCAGTACATGTCAGAAAATAGAAGGTAAAAACCTTGATAACTGTTGAAGGAAAAATAGTAAATAATTAGCTCCAACTTAAGCTTAAAATGAATTTGGGCAGTGATAAACTAAGACTGTCATTAATGAGCCTGATGTCTTGAAAGTTTTATTCAGAACTGGACCTAAGCAGGAGCACTTTCTCAGACCGCAGAAAGCCTTTTTGTGACTCAGAAGTGAATTCAGTGTCTGTGAACTTGTTTCATTCTTTTTTTAAAGTTCAGTGCTGTAAGCTTCCCTTACTAAAGGAAGATTGTGTGTTTGGGTATCCAGTACTGAAATGGAGGTGGCAATGGGTGACTCCCCCTCAGAGCAAATGGCCTATTTTTGTATGTGCAAGATGAACACCATCGGCATTCTTCATGTGTATCTTCGCATAGCAGGATTATGAAGGAAACCAGTAGGTTCAAGAAACCTCTCTCATTTTTGCTGCTGCTTTTCTTACGCAGTGTGTCTGCAGCATTGTTCTCTGTCAGTTCAGTCAAACTGATTGCCTTGGGCGCTGCTGCTCCTGGTCCTGGTTTGTGCTAACCAGCTCTCCTGGGATGCCATCTCCAAGCTGTCTTGAACTTTATTTTCAGATGAGGTGTCTCTGTTCCCACAGGGGTGGCTTGCACACTGGCATGCCGATAGCCGAAACAGCTGAAGGAGCTGCCTTTTCTCCTGTTGGCTGCTGCTGCTGCTGAAGAGGGTGAATGGTGTGTGAGGATGGCTTGTGAGGGTATGTCAGCTGTGTGAAAGCAGCTGCTGATCTGCCTCCAGGAATTCATTAAAGGGTGCTGCCCTTAACTTCGGGTTACGTTTGTACATAGGCTTATGAAGTGATGTGGTCAAGGTGCTGCTCTGCATGTAACTGAGCCATCTTCTAGGGAAACAGAAAGGAAGGGTTGGGGAGCTGGTACACTGGATGTCCAGAAGCAGCTTAGTGTCCTGCTTGGATGTCAGGAGGAGGGATGAAGCAGATGGGGGAGCTGCATGACCTGGCAGCTCACATGGAGGTGAGGGAGCTCAGAGGCCAAGCATCTGCAGCATTTTGGGAGGGCAAGGACAGCGTGGTTTTAACCTGCATCAAAATAAAAACAATTTCCATTATGCTTGAAGTGTCTTAATTTAAAATACAAGTCCTTTTGTTAGAAAATTGTGATGAAACCATGTGTGTGCACAGATGACTTAGTTTTCAACATCATATGAAAGCCTTTGTTGGAAAAACACCTGCTGTGCCTGGGGAGAAGTTATTCTCTTGCTGTGGTTGTACAGAAGGGGCTCTGAGGGGCTTGGTTGGGTTGCTCTGTGGATGTCTGTGTTTCCACGGGAGGCACTGTGCAGCCAGTTGAGGGCAGCAGGTTTGAGAACAGGAGGGGGAAATGCTTTTTTTGTTTGTTTTTTCCAGTGAGGCCACAGCAGAAGTCCAAAACTCCAGCACCATCTGCTTCAGACATTTCTAATGGAGCAAAACTTCATGGAAATCTGCAGTGATAGGAGGGCAATGGATGTGGCTCAGCTGTCAAGGGAAAGTCACTGCTATGCCTCTGCCAGAGAAAAGTAGTGCTCAGTGCATCGAGTAGCTGCAGATCTCCCCTGCTTAAATGTGTCCTGCTCTCTTCTGGAGTTCCTGTGCCTCTAAAATCAGCACGAAGTGGCAAGTTGGTGGGCATGCTCCTGCCAAAATCACCTTTACCTGCTGTCTTGAAGGCTTGTAAGCTGGTTGTAGCAGCTGTTGTGTGAAGGTGTGTGACCAACTCTCACTGCTCAGCGGTTGAGGTGCCTCTAAAAGCACAGGTGGTGGTTGCATTTTGCCTTTTTGTTCTTCATTCAGTGTGCTTGGGGCACATTTCCATGCCTTTCTCTTCCCTTTTGTAGTTGCTGAGATATATCTGCGCTCCTCTGTGCTTTCTTCCTGAATGCAGAGGCCATAATCAAAAACACGTACTTTAATTAAAACCTGTCCAACTGACATGAAATAGCCACTCATTAACAGGTGCAGAGGATGTGTCTTCACTACCTTGACATCCCAGGGTGATTGCACGGATATCTTACCTAAGGTGACTTCTGTTCCTGCTGAGGAAGTTATTAATTCCCTTTGGGATTAGTATTTGTAGAGGGTGGAAGCTGGGCATGGTGGAAATAAGAAGAGAAGTTCAAGATGGGGTTTGATTTTTGATCTGGGCTGTGCGGTCCTACTCACATCCCTGTGCGGGCTGTGCCCGCAGAGCCCCTGTGCTACTCGTGGTCCCCCAAGAGCTCCGTGGCACCCACGTCTTCCACCGAGCAGGGGCCTTCCGTGCTGGGTGCACCTCCAGGGCTGCCAGCTCAGCATGTTTCCTCAAAGCGAGAGCAGGGAACGAGGCGGCGAGGGCAGGAAGCTGGAGGATGCTGCGGTCGGAGCGATGCTGCGAGCGGCCAGCGGGCGACAGTGCCGCGCTGCTGCTGCCGGGCTGCATCTGCCCAGCTTCCCTTCCCGTCGCGGAGCGGGGCTCGGCTCACCTGGACGCCTCCTGAGAGCTTCTTAGCTCAGTGCTTCGTGTTTCTCACACCCTCCTCAAAGACAGCATGGCAATGGTTTTAGACTGAAGCAGGGCTCTGTGCCAGAAGAGATCAGGAGGAAGGAACAGGAGTGGGGAGGCTGGGGGTGAGGGTTGTGGTCAATTTCTGTAGCTGCTCTGTCAAAGCCCTCTACATATCCTAGGAGATCTCATTATATCAACCACTGCATGATTTGACCGGGTGATCCTCTAAATGTGTTGTTTCTTCAGGGAATCTAGAGCAAAAAAGTGAATTCTTAGCAGTTTTCCTCACTGCTTGCTGTACACTTGTTGTTGAGCCTTAGTCAGGAAGCTGCACACAGCTGTGTTAGGTGCTATTGAAGCAGAGCAAGCACAAAGTGCTGGCACCTGTTGGGGGATCTGAGCTTAGGGCAGTGTCTTATCCATCTGGTACTGCTACAGCGCTGGGAATGGGAGGACGGTCGGATGGAAAGGGAGTGTTTGAATCTGGCTGTTCCGTAGATGTGGCTGAGCAGGTTGGTTGACCCTGGCTACTTTTAAGAGCACGTGGAAAGGGCGCTTCTTTCTCAGAACAATCAGCTGGTCCCATGGGAATTTTTGCAGGGCTGAGGACATACCCCAACGGGTTGGTGGCTGTAATCAAAGTGGCAGGCAGGTGTTTCAGGAGCCCACAGGAACTTGGAAACCAAAGACTGAAGGAGCTCAGGGCAATTATCCTCGTTCTGATTTCTCTGTTAAGCATTTATTCGCTTCCAAAAGAAAAAAAAAAAAGATTTTCCCCGTTTGGGCTTCCTGCTCACTAACAGCCTGTTTGGTCTGTAGGAAATCAGAGTACGAAGCCGTTGGGGCACCGGTTGTGTTAGGCCGCATGTTAAACACAGGTGAGGCCTAGGGCTCAAGGGGATGAGAAACCTCAGCCACAGGTGTTGGTTATCCCTTCTGTGTGCTGTGACTTAACGCTGGTGTGAACTTGTCTCATATGCAGGTATTCCCTTCTGGCTTTGTGTGCCTTCATTCTTGTGTGAGATCAAGGGATGCCTGTTGCCTCCCTGAGCTCCTTCAAGCCTCTTTCTCCATGCTGTGTCCTAGGGAGACTCCCAGCTGTGCTTCAGAGTCAAGAGCAACTGGTGCCGGTGAGTGACCTTCCTGGGGCAATCATGCCCTGTCCTGGAAAAAATTTCTAAGTCTCTCCCAAGCAAGAAAGGAGCTTAGTGATGAAGCTTATTGCTGGTTTTGCAGCTCAGCACGTTGGCCAATGAATCAGCCAGGGCTGAGATGTGATGTGAGTGCCACTGTAATGGGCTGCAAGCCACCATCTGATTTTACATGTTGTCCCAGCTCCCGGCTGCTGCTCATCTCACCTGGAGGTTCACCAGCTCCCTTTGGGGACACAGAGCATCGCAGAGCTGGCGGCACAGCTCCCATCAAATTGGGCAGACGGCACCTCTCTGCTTCCTGGCTATGCAGCAAGGTTCACGGCTTTTGGAAAAATGATTCCTCAAAGCATGCTGCTATAAAGTGATACACAGTGACATAAGACTGTGTTTCCAGTGGCTCAGGGTGGCAGAGAATCACAAGCTTAAAACCAGCTCCAGTGCTTTGCAAGCGGGCAGTTGCCATCAGTAACATACTCTTGCTCTGTGTATTTGATCCTTAGTGGATTTCTTTCGAGGCATGGAGTGTGGCAGAGTTGTGGATATGCCTCAGGTGCCCTTATTAGATGCCTGGATGCATTTCGAAAATGGCTGCTTAGAAAATGTCTAATTGCTATTCCACATATTCAAAGTGTTGGTTTTTTTTTCTCTTGACAAGGCTTTGGCATGCCTTGGATTGCTAAATATACTTTCCTCTTGCAAATTCTTGGCAGGAATCTGTGTAAGGAATCATGCCAGGCAGTCTCTTCAAATGTTAACAAGCTCATCGGTGTGGCTTTCCCAGTGCAGAGCTTGTGCTCTTTTTTTCTTTTTCCCCCCTCCTTCCCCCCCCCCCCAAAAAAACCTTCTCCTTTCTGTACAGTGTTGCACCAAGCATATGAACTGTGGCAGCTCCGCAAGAAAGGGTTTCTCTAACTAGAGCTGAGGAAAAATGCTTGCTTGGTGCTCAGCAGCTTGGTGTCACTGCCCTGCTCAGCCTCCTGGGGCTCCTATCAGTTGTAAATGTGGATTCTGGGGGTGCATCTGAAAAACCCAGTCCATTTCCTCTCCTCCCATGCCCTGTCTTGCTTTGCCCTCTGTTTCTAGCAAGCCGGACTGTATCCTTGCATGACAATCATAGATTTGATGTCTTTCTTTCAGTAGCCTATTAGCAAGTGAATGAGCTTGCCGTGCTCCCTTTTTGTTTCCCCCCAGTGTGTGTACTGGTGCAGAGGCAGAGCTGGAGCCAGTGTCTCTAGCCAGGCTGGGATGCCCAGACCTGCAGCACAGAGCTTCACGCCTGGGTTGAGCATCTCCCTCTGCCCAAGCAAAGGGCAGTGCCACTTTGGCATCTCGAACTACAAAAGCAAAGAAAGGGGGGAGAAGCCAGCAGAGCATTGCCCAAACCCCAGCGTCTCCCTAAAAGAAACCTCCTAGGGCTCTGGCATCCATTGATGTCTGGCTGCAAACTTCCCTTGAGCTCTACCTGGGCCAGTCTTGCAGCAGCATTTGGAGAACCAAAGGGCTGGCTCCCTCTGGAGCTTTACCCACCTCTTTCTTCTCTTGTCCTGTATTGCTCACCTCTTCCTGCTGCCCTGTGCAGCCCTGCCCCTTTCCTGACCCAGAGCATGAGCAGTGTCACTGCGGGAAAGCTTCTGACCTTCCTTGTGCACAGCTAAGGAAAAGCACGTTCAGACCCGGCTGCACCTCCGGGGCTTTGCTGGCAGCATGCTCCAAGCCTGAGGGATGCACCTGATTTCTCAGGAGGAAAGATGAACCAGAGCTGCCCTCCTCCCCTGCTCTGCTGTGGTGCGTGCTGTCATGGCTGCCCCTTGCCCCTGTGGTGGCAGAGGGAGAGCTGGCCTGGGTTTCTTGTTTTTGTGCAATTATAGGCACGTTATTGCTAGGTTACACCAGCCAAGGCTTTGGGCTGTGCTTTTGAAATGTGAATTCTGTAAAAGATTCCCTGGAATTTGCTCTACCTTAGATGTCCTCTTCTGGCCTTCAGGCATCTGATGAACAGACCTCAGGACCATGCATTTCTGTTGAGGCTGGGGATGTTAGATACCCCTATGTTCAGAGTCCTACTACTCTTCATGGCAAGAGCTGTGTAGGGGGATGTTGGGAAGCTCCTGCAGAGGAGACTGAGTTGTGGGACCTCAGAGCCTGTATTCATCCCATCACAGCCAGGTGAGCAAAGCCTGGGCAGCCAAGAGCAGACCTTGGCACAGAAGAGGCCATATATGAGATGATGGGAAGGGTGGTCCAGGCCTGGTGATGACTCCTCCTTTTCCACTTAGGTGCTTCTTTTCCGTGCTCTCTCTGCTTGCAGCTTTGTGACTTTGACCTGTTCCTGCAACATGGGCCTGTTAACCTGGGGAGCATAGGACTGCCCCTCATGGATCTTGTGGCTCTGTTGTTAATGATGACTTCTCTTTTGTATTTTGTTCACTAAAATGTGGATATTTTCAGCCTCGACTCACTGGGCTTTTCCAAAGGGACCTCTGTCCACACCAGGGAATACTTATTTATAACTCATGAATTTGGTTTCAGGAATTTGCTGTGACCTCTCTCCATTTCTTTGATTAAGCCTAAGATTGTAAAAGGAACATTGTATTCTGCAGCCCTTGGCCACCCTGAGACAAACGTCCTTCAAGTCACTGCTTTGGTCTCCCCTTCAGGCATTTCTGGAACAGCTCCAGTTCTTTGAAAGCATGAAGAGAGGACCTGACTCTTCCATATAAACATTATTTCACAGGAGATGCTAAGTGGTGGACTAAGAGGGCTGAGTCCACTTGGCTTCTTCACTGAATCTCTTCTTAGTCACCACCTACTACTGGTCTTCACCTTTGAAGGGAGATTTGGTACAGAGCAAGATTGTCTCTGATATTCTGATATTTACAAGAGGCAATGGGCACAAACTGGAACACAAGACGTTCCATCTAAGCATCAGGAAGCACTTCCTTACTGTGCGGGTGTGACTGAGCACTGGTACAGGTTGCCCAGAGAGGTTGTGGAGTCTCCCTCCTTGGAGATCTTCAAAAGCCACCTGGATGTGGTCCTGAGCAATCTGCTCTAGGTGTTCTTGCTTGAGCAGGGGGATTGGATGAGATGACCTCCAGAGGTCCCTTCCAACCTCAACAATCCTCTGATTCTGTGATCCCAGCTCAACTTGTGAAGTCAAATTGATTGCCTAAAGATAGGATCCTGGTCTCTTACAACCATGTTTGTTTCCATTCAAGCTGTTGGATGTGAAACTTTTTACTGTAATGGATTGAATTTGAGATAAAAAGGAACATTTAAAACCTTAAATGCAGAGCAGACCCAAGTCATGAAAGAGAAGAAGGGGAACAAATAAATAATCCAGGCGTTAAACAACTGATTTTAACCTTAGCCTGCTGAAATTACATTATTCTTTGTGCATGAAGAATAAGAAGGAAATAAATACAACTTCCTGTAGCAAGCAGAGGTGTTTATTTCAAAGTGGATCCACCTCTGACAAAAATGTTGCATATGCCATGACAGTCCTTATGAACCTCTGGTGAAGGCTATGTTGGTACCTATTAAATTAAAGAAGAAAATAGTCAAATGAAAGGTAGATGATAAACCATCAGGCAGATATGGAAGCCTAAAGAAAGAGGTTTGTGATCTGAGCCTATCAACCGTCTGACTGCTACCAAGAGTTTTGGTTTGGATTATCCTGGAAGCAACACTTAGCAGCTCAAGATGATGGTGGCTTTTCGATGTGGACCTTAGGCAGTGATAAGTCATTTAACATTGCTGACTTGGAGACTCCGAGGCATTAGACATGATGGTAGAGCTGCCAGTTGCGTTACTTGTTCTTTTATTTCCAAAGGGTGGACATCAGTGGTCAGAGTGGTTGTAAGTGGGGATCAGGCTACTTCATTTGGCCAGTGTACTGTCCTCCCTTTTCTTGCTACTCCCCCTTTTTCATATGTTCCCACCTTATGCATGCTCTCCTGGGGGATGTGAGGTCCTTGAGGCATAGAACACCTTGCTTTGCTCGTCTGTGGAGAGCTGAGCACAGGAACCTGCCTGCTGCATTTTACCTCTGTTGTTCAGTTACAGGATGGAGATCACCCAAGCCTTTGAGAATATGCTTCATGAGTGTTCCCTGTCATCACTGCAGGAAGATGGTACATTTATCAAGAGGAGAACTTGCTATTGCTTGCAGAAAAAGGAGTTATGTGGAAACGAAAGAGATTCTGGCTTGTGGTCTTGCCCTAAATCAGCTGCATTTTTAACATTCAGAAGCCAACAAAGATGAAAGACTCCTGGTCAACCTCTCCACTCCCTTGGAAAAAAAATACAAAGACTTGATAAATATTTTGCATTAATAAATTCCATTTGTCTTATAAAACAAAGTTTGCCAACTACCAAAGCAGGGAAAATATTTCACATAACTCCGAGTACGACGTCTAAAAGGTTGCTATGAGCCTGGTTTGAACAACTCTTTCCACAACCCAGAATGTGAAGGAATGCTAAGCTTCACCCAGGCTAGGACCAAGCTTGCTGTGTGTACGCGTGTGCTTTTCTGCTGGCTGGTTGATTTTATTGCAGTGGAAGTGGCAGGCTGGCTGCCTTCTGGTGAGCGGAGTCCAGCAGGTGAGAGGTAGGCCATGGAAAAAGAGATGAAGGCACAAATGCAGCCCAAAAGTTGTTTATGAACCCAAAACAATGTCCCTCACTGTGCTGTGGGAACGTTGCTATAAAAGGCATGAAAAGCACAGCTGTCTACTATTATTGTTTTTTGTTAATTTTTAAGAGTGGTCGTGATTAACCAGTGAAGCAGATTCCCTGGGGATGTTGCTCGGGCTGGACTACTGAGACTTTCTGATTCTCAGGGCAGGGTCTGAGCACTGGCTGTTCCTGCTAACCCAGACAAGGTCTATATGATGGTTTGCGTCATCCTGCTCTGGTTTTGTATCAGGCTGTGGAGCAGTGGTGATCAGCCACTGCCTCTAGGGGACTCGCAGCAGCTTTTCATTGCCACTTGCAATCCCATGCTCTTGGTCTTGGCTAGCGCTTCCATGCATACAGAAATACGAATTGTTATGGGTGGTAGAGGGATGGGGGATCCAAGCCTGAGGCTGGAGCTCTGGGTTCCCAGGAAACTGCACGTGGAGCTTTGCATGCAGAGAGGAGAGTGAACCACACCCTTGTCCCTCAAACCACACGTTCCTTGAGCAAGAAAGGTCTCTGAGGGAGCAGAGCACATGATTTGCAGAGGTGACAGCCCCAGGATGATGTGGGGCCAAAGAAAGATGGTCTGACTCCTCCTCTCTGACCTAACTGCCACTGGAGAAGGGATTGCAGCTGAGTATGTGGGAGCAAGTGAAGGTAGGAGGGACAGAGCTGTCAAAGGCTGGTTTCCTGGTACAGTAGTCTTACCATGGTGTTAACCAGGCTTTCTAGATGCGCTCTTAGGTCACTACGTACTGTCAGTAGTTTTAACAGCCACCGTGACCATGGGGCAGCTGAGGTCTGCCTCCAAATGACAGTCCTGAGACCACTCAGAATTTGGCACTCAGGAGCACTCCAAACCAAGTGTGGTCTTCTGGTTTTCTAGGATACATGCCCTCTTTATGGCTGACCAACCTCTCTCCAGCCTTCTTGTCAGGCCTCTGTCATTCTTCTCCTAGGTTATCAACTTGGTTTGGAGGATCCTGGGTTGCTTTTCTGTTCAGTTGAAGTCCATCTCCTGGCTGGCTCTGCCTACCCCCTTGAAGATGAGCTGGCTGCAGGTTTTCTCATGCTTATACTTGCCATTGAGTCTCCCTTTGCCCTGGGCGACCTGTCATCAGTGAACCTGGAGGGAAGGATGCAACCAAATGCTCCTGAGCCTCTGTCGGTGTCAAGGCTGGCCAATGCCATGAGTTAAACCTTGCAGAAAATGAGGGCTGCAGCAACTCTGGGTGCACCAGAATTGTTGTGGAGCTCAGCTCCCAGAAGCATCAAAGACCCCAGCCCTGCTGCTTGGGATGTGCATGCCAGAAGATGTGCCATGGCTAGAGCCTCATGGGAAGTGGCCATTCCATGTTGGGAAAACATCTGAAATAGTCGACTAAGGATTTATCCTGAATTGGGGTGAAAATTTATTTGTGAATCCCAAACAATGTCTCTTACAGAGCTGTGGAAATGTTGCTATAAAAGGCACGAAAGGCCCAGCTGTCTATGATTGTTTTGTTGTTAATTTTTAACAATGAGGGTAATTACCCATTGGAACAGATTCCCCCTGGGATGTTTGCTGGTCTTGAGTATTTAAACTATGAAGTCCTCAGAGCAGAGACGTGTCTAGGGCAAAGTGTACGTACAACACTGAAAACCACAGTGCCTTCAGCCATGGCTTGTGCAAATCAACTTTCAATTGCATGGCAGTAGTCTGGGAGGACGCGTGTGGCCAGACACGCTGTCTCAGTAGAGGGGTGTCAACTCCTGCTGGGGTGGCAGTAAGTCTCGGGAAAACCTGGAGAGCTGGTAGCCCTGAGCGCCTGAAGTTGCTCTCAGTTTCATCAGACTGGTATTTTACAGCAGAATGTCTTCGGTCAGACTGTTTCTAGTGAAGAACAATTAGCATTTGTTTTAACGGAGACTGAGACTCTTAGGAAAGAGTTTCAACAGCTGAAGAATCAGCCTTTGGTCACCAAGGGCTTTTTTCTTTTTCTCCCTCCCCTCCCCACACCCCAATAGACCATGCAAGTACCTTCTCTTTTAGGAATTGGTTCTGGAGCAAATGGAGACTTGCCCCTAAATTAAACCTCTGGGCAGAAAAGCAACACCAAGCTGGCTCATCGATTTTGTAATGCAGGGGACAGACCCCCTAGCCCTGCGTGCAGTCACGCACAGACTCCCTGGCATCTAATTAATAACTTGCAGTTAAGCAGTGGCTACTTCCTTGCATCATTTCAACACGGTTGCCAAGTGGAAAATTGAAAAGGAAGAGAGAGCCAAAGAAACGACAACAACAACAACAAAGGTTTAAAGTTCTAGGAAATTTCACTACGTGAGGTCAAAATTCCTTGCGCGTTCAAGGGCTATGCTGTTCGCTGGCAGGTGACTCTGGTTAAAATGGCAAGGCCCTTTCTATTCAAGTCCTGATCTCCTAAAGACAGCTCCTGTTTGACTGGAGTTTCTCAGCTCTAAAATGCGTGTGTATTTGGGAGGGGGAGGATGTGGGGAGAATGGGGGACTGGGTTTGAAGAGGAGTCCAAGGAGCGTTTTTCCTCGTGCTTGGGGAGGTTGCATATGCTCTGCGGGATGGGGCAAGCAGGGAAGGATGGCAGAGCAGAGCTCCTAGAACAAAGCCAGGAGGAGTATGGGGTGACACAGCTAAAGGATTTGCAGAGCAGAGAGTATCCACGCATGGGCTCACAGCCAAGAGAGACCGGGTCCTAATTTTTCTGGAAATTGAGGAAAGCATTTGTCCATGAGCCTCTCCTCCCCATTTGCCTGTCTGCAGTTAGAGGCAAGGGCTGTGCTTGGCCTGTTCAAGGCACAGAAGGGCTTTCCTCTGAGCTGAGGGTTTTTAGCACGGTCCTGTTAGAAAGCAATAACAATAACGTCTCGTAAGTTAGGTTTTCCACTCTTTTATGCTGCTAGCCCTGGGGAAGAGCTAGGGCATGCAACATTGTTGGCACAGCCAGAAGTACCACAGCTGTCAACAGCTGAATTGAGGACTTGGTTTTTTATGCATCTTCTTGCTTGAGGTTATGGGAGACGTGAGGGGAAGGGGCCCAAGGGAAGGCTGGTGTTCAGAGCATATGATGAGCTGTTTCTGCTTTGCTTGCCTTTCCTCTGTCTTCTTTTCTCCATGGAGGAAGCCTGTGGAGGCTTGTGCTTCTAACTTTTCCCAGTAGTCTTCATGAGGTTGGCAGCTCCAGGATCTATGTGGTTGGAGACTAGCAATTGTACGTGGGAGGCAGGCATAAAAGATCAGCAGTCTCCAAAACATGACCTATGAGCAAAGTCTGAAGGATCTGGAGGAGGAAAGGTTTTTTGACTTTTTTTTAATTTTAATTTTTTCTTTTTTTTCCTTTTTTTTTTTTTTTTAATACCTAAGAGGTTGCTGTAAGGAGAAAGGCTCTCATCAGTTCCCTGAATCCATGGCAGACCTGACAAGAAGTGATGGTTGAAACTGCAGCAAGAGAGATGCGAGTTGGGTGTTGGTTGTACTTACTTTGGGTCAGGGTTGGAGTAGACACCTGTGCAGGTCCCTTCCAGCTTCAGTTATTCTACAGTTCTGTGTTAGGAACAATTTTCTGGCAATGAAGGTGGCCACGTAGTGGTGAAGTGAGGTGCTAGAATTGTCAGCTCCAGAAGTTTTTAAGCTGGAGGTTAGGCAAACACTTGTCAGAAGTGGCTCTGGCAGAACTGACACTGTTTGGAGGTATGAAAGCAGATTGTCCTCCCAAGGTCCCTTTTGGCTTTGTCTTCGAAGAGCAGCAGGTCCTACTTCTCCGCACTGAGCCCTGAGGGCATCAGGCTATGTATACTCTGTTTCTGCTTGGAGGAGCTTGAGACTTACGGACACCTGGCATCAGATAAGATAGGGGAACCTGTAAGGCTGAATGGTTTCATCAAGAAAAATGTCATTGCCTGTGTTCACCCTCCCGGCTTGTGGGTTTTCCAGAGAGGGAAGGAACCAATTCTGTGGGTGACTCATGGCCTCCTTCTAAAAGACCCAGTAACACCGGGTTGAATCACTGAGCAAACAGGGGCAGCGCTGCAAACAACACCCAGAAGTATTGGCCTCCTTCCTCTGCTCCCATTTCAGAATTTATTACTAAATCTAAACCTGGGGCTCGCAGTCCTTCTTAGGGAGGTATGTTTAACACCATGCACGTATCGTCAGCCAGATCTCTTCCTCTTTGCCCTGAGCCTTTATACACGAAGCAGTGATGGGGGGGCCTGTAGCTTCTTGCAGCTTCTTGCTTCTGTGGGATTCCCGTGGGCTGAGCGTGACTGAATGGCTGCAGTCCTGGGGATGAGAAATGCCTCACACCCTGCTGGCATCAAAAAGGGATTACTGTTCCCCTGCCTAATGCATTTGTTTAGTGCCCATTCCATGAGGCTGCTTCTTGCACTGTTTTCCTTGCAGGATATGACTGTGTGTGTGTAATTAGCCAAGAGACATTAGTTTAATGACTTGTGCGTGTCTGAGTTAGGCCAAGCCCCATCTCAGATTGCTGCCTTCTCCCTCACCTTTCTCCTGTCTGGAGATTTCTAATTCTCCCAGAGCTGCACAAACTGCTCTGTCATACTCATCCTAAGGGGTTGGATGCAGACAGTGTCTCTTGCTGGCTCCCAGCCAAAGAAACCCTGCTATCACATATAATTATCTTCTTGACTCATCATGACTTTTATTGCTCTCCCCCTCCCTTTATTTTTACAAGTTTGATTTGCCCTTTCGAAGCTATTGTTTCCAGCCCTGTGTTCCCAGTGGCTCCACAGGACTGCAGTGTATCCATGCAGGAATTACTGGGGCGGGCTCTGCGGTCTGTTTTGTGCAAGAGTTCAGACTGAGAGATCGTTTTGGTCTCTTCTGGCTGGTTTCTGAGTTGAGGGGTTAGGCTGAGGGAGAAAAGTATCTGGCCAGTGGGCTGTGTTGGTCAGGAGCCCGGTGCCGAAGCAGAGTCCTTCACTGAAATGTATGTAGGTCATCAGTTCATTTTGAGGCCAAGGTCCTCAAGGTGTCCACAGCTGCTAGCTGAGTGGTAGCTTAGGTAAGGTGAAGGGGATGCTGATCATTTGGTCTCCTGAACAGTCCTGGTACTAAAAGTTTTCAGGAAAGCAAGAGCAGATCTCACAGGGAAACATCCACGCGCTGTTCTTAACCATCACTGATGGAGAAGCCTTCATATCTGTTGGTGAGTTGTGCCGATGGGTGATTCCTTCTGCTAAGCTTATTTCTAGGCTGAATTTAGCCAGTTTCAGCCGCTATACCATGGACTGCATTATGCATCTGTCTGCCAGGCTCAAGAGTCCGCTGTCGTTACCAGCTCTCTTCTCCGTGCGCACGCATTGCCTCAGCCTGGGGTTGTGTCACTGACAGACTGAGTGGCTCCCATCACACTCTCATATTTGAAGTTACATCTCTGGACCTGTCCTCCCTCCACCTTTTGTTCTCAGTCATTTTCTTTCCTGTACACTTCAGCACCAGTTCCAAAACTCAGCCCCACAAGCACGTCTGCAAAGAGCACTGATAAAAGCCAGGCTCCTCTTTCCCCATTCCTGGCTGGAGTGAAGCTTGTGCTGACTCAGCTAGCTGGCTTCGCCTCTGAGCACAAACGGATTAAGTCTCTAGAGCCATCAGTGTGGAACTGTTTGCAGTGGCCAGACCTGCACAATGGCATCTATGGAAAGAAAGGCAAGAAGATCTGGGCATCTTGTGGGCTTGCCTGTGTAAAAGCATGAACTAGCCATTGTCTGCTTAATGCCACCCCTGGCCCTTTCCTTAAATGCGCGGCAAGAGGGGTGAAGCATAATTTGGATGCCAACAAGTCACCTTACCTGCATCAACATTATCTGAGCTTCTGCAAAGTTCTGGCCTTGTGAGAGGTTTTGCTGGGCCTACAGAAGTGGCAACACCCTTTCCAGTTCCTCCTTCCATGCCCCCCTTCCCAAAGTTAAGGACGTTGAAGTCATCATCTGCAGCTCAGTGAGGAGAGTCCTGTACTTGCTCCCTTGAAGGGAGAAGAGGAAAGAAGGGCCATGGGGCCCTTGCTTCAGGGATTTCTCTTTGGGCAGTTTGTGTATACCAAGGAGCCAGCTGTGTTTGAGAAGGTGGTTTGAGATCCAGTCAGGAGCAACAGGAAGGTAAGTTCCAAGTGTCTGTCTTTTATTTCCTCGCTAATCTGCACTTCTAAAGTAGATTTGGTAAAGCATCAGCTTCAGACTTGACATCAGGAGGAACAATCTGAATTAATTTACCTATTCCTGTTTTAAAAACTCTAAGATCTATCAGTTTATTGTCATCCTGGAAAGCACCATGACATTTCTTATTGCTGAATATATTGTTCCTATTAAAGAGTGTCAATCATTTGATGTAGATAGATATAAATCAAATGCATTCCTTTCATTGATGCAATTAGTGAGCAAAAGGCGTGGGGAAATTGTTAAGCTGTTGAATTCTGCAAATTAAGGCCTTCAAGAGCAACAACAAATCCCTGACTATAATGAAAAGAGCAAAGACGTGTCAATTTTGTTTAGTTACCTGGTTGGAGGATGCACCTTCCCTCACTGACAGTTTCAGTGTGACAGGGTAAGAATATCAGATCCAGTAGCTCCTGTGGA
Organism: Chauna torquata; assembly: GCA_013399475.1. Classification (NCBI taxonomy): domain Eukaryota; kingdom Metazoa; phylum Chordata; class Aves; order Anseriformes; family Anhimidae; genus Chauna; species Chauna torquata. The sequence continues at coordinate 15,721 of VXAL01002801.1, read as the reverse complement.
ACCAAACCCATATGAACTGTCTCATCTGACATGCTTCTAAATTTCTCACAGGAATTGTTTATCTAAGAAGAAAAACAGTCCTTTTTGTGAAACTGAGCATTTCAGCAAGGCACGTCTCTCTCTGATGATTTTTTCCCTAGATTTTTCATGGGAAAATGACAAAAAAAAAAAATTTTTTTTTTTAAGAGAAATTTATGGGCCTCTGATGAAAGCTGTGGAGGTTTTGTTTCTTCATCCTAAACCTGAGAAACATTAAAAGGAGGTCAATTAAAATTACATTTGCTTTAGCAGGAAAGAGCAACAACATGTTAATGATCTTTCTTCCCTGCCAGCTTGGCTAATTAAACCACTGTTAAAAGCCCTAGAGAGGAACAAAATCCCCGTGCTTAGGTGGCAGCAAAGCTAGCTGCTCAGAAGGTCCCCCTCGATCAGCCTTGTGATGGTGCCACAACCAAGCTGGCCGAGCCTGACTCCTTTAGTTGCTCACTCCTGTGATCAGGGCTTGGGGTTTTGGCCCCAGTGGGATTCCATTGCACAGCGTGTGACCCCAGTTTGTGCACAGGCCCCAGTTCTTCTGCACCTCCAAGGGAAAGGAGGTGAAGAGGGCCATCCTAGGACATGGACAGGGAAGCACCTGGAGCAGGGACTGGACTCTGGTGCTCGTCTGCTCTGTGCATCTTCCTCCCCCAGAAGGCATCAGAAGTCATCGCTGGGTCCACTTCTCAGGGCTTGGTTTTCCCCGGGCACGTGGTCTTGGGTTCATTGCTGCTGGCTTTACTTGCAGGGTCTCCCTGGCCCATGGAGTGAACTATTCCCACTAAGATAAATGTGAACAAATCCCATGACAAGCACCGTTACATCTTTCCCCCTTCCAGACCTTGAGGACAAAGCTCCATTTGAACCTATGGCCATTTTAAATAGTTAGGGTTGTGTCAAAAGAGGGATTTATCCCTTTTTTTTTTTTTTTTTTGATGGACAAGGCAGCCCCGTTTGTCTGCCTTTAGAATCTTGCACTGAAGCTTCACAAGTGTCAGACAGGGCTGGCTGAGCCAGCGCTGTGCCTGGCCTCACTGCTGCGATGATGTTTTGGGCTGTCGATGAAGAAGTGCGAAGTTCAGATGCACACAAATACATCTATGCACATGTAATTCCTTGTCCCACAAACACCATGGGCCAGGTCACCCTGCTGCAGATGGGTTTTCTCCATGGGGCTCAGAGGAATGGAAAGGGTAAAAGGGGTGCCTGGGCCGCAGTGAGCCAGGGATGGAGGCCAGCCGTCACATGCACAGGTCTCCAGGGCTTTAACCTCCAGACCACAGCGCTCAGCTCCTTCTGAAAAAGGACAAAGCTGTTCAGCAAAACTGTGGAACTGGGAGGCTTGCAGGCTGAAATGAGTCCAAAAGACATATTAACAGGCATGAGAGGCCTGTGATGAAATAGCTAAGGTATTAATGCAGCCAGAGGCTGGTAATGAATACAAGAAATGCCCACATTTACCCAAGAGGTGCCAAAGGTCTCTTGCCCAGAACATTGTGATCCTTAAAGGAATCTTTTAAAAAAGTTACACTGCAGGATTAGGGCTCCAGGAACAAAATCTGGGCTAGTGTGGTCTCTTGTCTGCTCTGACCTCTTGACCGATGAGACCCCAGTAAGAGCTTTGTGCTGTTTAAAGAGCATGGGTATTATCCTCTGGAGCTTATCGCCCAGAGGCCGCTCAGAGCCCTGTCAGATGTAGGTGCCCCTTTGGCCCTGGGGAAAGCATGAGTCTCTCACTGTGCCCTATGGATGCGATGGAGGTACCAAAGCATGATTCAGGTAAGGCTCTGTCATCCGGTGGCAGAGAGGATCCTGAACACTCAGGTATTACCTGATGAAGTACAAAAGGCCTTCCAGTACTCCTCCCCTGTCTCTCCCCATCTCTCAGCTACTGGAAGAAATCCATGGATGCAGAGCATGGGCCAGCACAAGTTGAACTACCGCCATCGTGATTTGACCTGCACCGCTTTTTCTTGTTGGCTAGTCCCATTATTTCTTTAGTGCACAGAGGGCATGCAGATGGCCCATTGGTGCTGAGCAGAGCTGGGCTGCAAGGAGAAGATGGGAGCTGGAGGCTGATGAGCACAGAGAGCTGTTGGAGGGCTGAGCACCTCTGGTACTGGGTACGATACAAGCGCCATGGCGATTAGAAAACTAAAGCAGGTTCAATGGATCTTCCTCTAAAGTTAATTCCAAACTAGTGCACATCCGGCCTGTTTTTTGAGGAGCTGAACCCAGCTTTTAGGAGTAATTCAATGCAGTCTTGCACTTTTTTGACCCATACAAGAAAGACAGTCCCACTATTGGTGTGGAAAGGTCCTGTCTGTCCCTGAGGCTGCACCCCCACTGCTCAACCCACGTCTGGGTCTCCTTTAGCCTTTCTATCCCTTTGTAGTTGTTCTTTTTTCCTTTTCTTTTCTTTTTTCTTTTTAATATGTCCTTTTTCCCATTCAGGATGCCCGAATGAGGAAGGGCTGGTGAGAGGAGGCCTTATAGCATGGTACTGGACTGCTTGGCATGAAAACATCACTATGCTGTTGTTATTTAGTGCACCTGATGTGATAGTCCTTACAGCCATTCTTTGCTTCAGTCATTTACAAGCCCTGATTTTAGTCCAAAATAAGCTTCCTTGAAATAAAATAATCATTTTCCAGTCTTCCTGTAGAAGCCAAAAGTATTTTAAGTTGGACTGGACTGGCCTAAACACAAGGTGGGGAGGGGGCCGGTATGTTGGGGCACATTTTAGTAATGAGAGGAAGAATGTGAAAGGAAGGATTAAACCCGGTGTTTTATGTGTATTCAATTTATAAGGTGCCTTTTGCAAAATATCTTGAGCACTGCATGAAAAACCACAAAGCAAAATATTTGAAAAATCTGGACACAAAGCCAACATGTCGCAGAGTACAGCCAGGCAGCAGAGGAGAACCTGGCACCAGGCAAAGTTCTCTAACCACCGGGCATCAGCAGAAGGACATCCGTGTCTGTGGGGCAAGGTGAGCCGCAAAGGCAGGGATGTGTTCACTGCGAGCCAGCCAGGAAGGTCTCTGTGGGCAGCCCAGCAGCAAAAGCAGGGCCCTATGTGAAGGATGGGCCGGCTCAGGCTGTTGTTTCTCCTCCAAGCAGAGAGTCCTGGGGTGAAGGACTCACTGGAGATGAGATGACCTTGGCTGAGCTAGGAGGCCTGGAGGTGACCCACTGCAAGCCCAGCTGGTTAACAGGTGGTCTCTAGGAGCGGGGCTGCCCAGATGGAGGATGCGCCAAGGAGGACAACCGATGCTCCTCCTGCACCGCACGCTCCCCAGCACTGCTGCCTCTGGACTGGTTTCAGGGAGAGGCCAATTAGCAGCCCATTACAGTAATTTCACCTGGCCACAGCGTGAGCACAGATGTTCGTGGCAAGGTCTGCGTTATGGGATTTTCTCGCTCATAGTTGAAGGTCAGGGCAAGTGTTGACTCTGGCACGCCGCGGCACTGACGGCGTCTTCCAGCTGGATGTGCGGAGCCTCCCCCCGCGCCTGGAGGCTCGAGGCTCTGCTCAGCCCTGCCACAGGGCTGCCACGCCAGCCTGGCCGCGCTCCCCCAACCTTTGGGAAGCGCACGGGACCCCTGTGCAGTGAGGAGCACTGTAAGGACTGTGGTTAAGACCAGCACTTTGCAGTCACAGGTAGCTGGGTGAGCTCTTGAATGCCCTTTAGGGCAGGCATGTGACAAATATTCTCTTGAGGCTTTGGATGAAGTAAAGACCTCAGGACAAAGTTGCAGGGCCTTTATTACATACCTTCCTCAATCTTTTTTAAGAGTGACAAGGAACTGAAAAGGGGTAGGGGAGAAAAATGACCACGCTGAGAGCTTTAAACCACGCAAGACACTCTTTTTAGCATAGTTAGCATAGTAGCATAGTTAATTTCATGATGCAGCATTTCTTCTGAAAACAGTTTACTGTAACAAAAGTGAAGGAACACCTTGCCTGGGGGAAAAGTGATAATTCTGCTGTACACAAGAACGTTAATCTGCTGTACACAAGGACCTGCTGTGGCTCAGGCTGGGGGAGATGAGTGAGATCAAGCAAACATTGTGAACGAGGTGGATTTCATCACTCCCTTCCCTACAGTCAGTCACTTGCCTCTCTTGCACCAAGGAGGAGAGCAAAATGCTTAAAACCCAAGAAAAACAGCTTGTAAAACAACAGCTGTTGGCAGTGAGGCCCCAGATAGGATTAGACTCTAGTTTTAGCTCTTGTTTTTGTCAACTGACTGGAGCTCAAGCTGACAAAGTATCCCCTTGGTTGGTTAGGACAGTTGCTAAAGATAAGGCTTCAGGCAACCTCTGCTGAGGAAAGGGGTTTTGGATAGGTATCCCTTGAGAGTGGTCCAGGCTCTTTTAGGTTGCCTTCCCAGTGGGAAGAAGACCATGGTGAAGGCAGAGATACTCTAAATGTGATTCATTTTACAGTTGCATGATCTGCTTGTCCACCTGTCCATCCATCTGTCCCAGTCTTGGGAGAGAGGTGATAACAAGAATTACGAAGCCCAGTCCTCCTGTCGGGATCCTGTGTGAGAAGCATGGGGCAACGCACCCACATGGTGCGAGAAAGGCAGCACCACCTGGCTGCCTGTCACACGGTTTTCAGGTGTTATTTACAGACTGTCCTTGTCTTGAAGACTTTATCAGCCAAAAGCAGAGCTGATTTACAGCCTGATTTCTTCAGAAGTATTAGTGTGCCCAAAGCAGAGCGATACTTGTGTGGAAGATGTTAGAACAGGGGCCGATACTTGGCACTGCTGCAAAGCGTTGCCGCAGGAGCTGGTTTGCATGCAGGAGGATTTGACCTTGAACTTTCTCCTGCAGTTCAAGCCAATATCCTCTACCCCCTAGGCCTGAAAAATGTTCCTCCCCCTTGTTTTAAAAATACATTTGTTATGTCTAATATCTCTGGCTGGAGCAGTGCTACAGATTTTTACCCGCAGAGCTATGTGGGTCAGGGGTGGGGGGTGATGTGATTTCTGAGTGGTTTTAGCTGGACTCACTGAAGTCCTCAGTGCAGTTACACCAGCAGAGCTGTACTTTTGGGCGGATGGCCCATTGAGGTCCCAGGGACGGTGGCTTTACTGTCCCAGTGTGCAGTGCAGCCCTGCTAGGCTTCCTGGGCTCACACTAGGCTGTGGCAGCCCCAAGTTAGCGGTGACATCCACACTGCTAGCTCAGGAGTGGGTTTGAAAACAGGCTGAGATACCCAGAGCTTGGACGTGCTCCAGCTCAGAGGACCTGCCAAAGAGCTCAGGCTCTGGCTGGCTGTCCAGCACCAGAGCAGTGTCTCTGATCTACCCGGAGCACGTGAACCAGGTCTTGTATCTGAGCTGCAGGGCTCCAGGCTTCATGCAGAGCATCTGTTTGTGTGTGAGTAACACGGCTAGCAGGTGAATCCCATTTTGGGGACAAGCTTGGATCATGACCCCTGTGATCCTGTGAGTTAGGTGAACAACAGGGCACTGAGGTGGTGATGGAGGAGTTTGTCCACCTGTGCTCTCTGAGCTGTGTACAGAGGCTGGAGTGTTTGGTCACTAACAGGAATATCTCAGCACCCAGGTCCTGCTGCTCGCTGGTTCCCCTTGGGACCGAGCTCACGACCTCCTCCACCCTGCTGGCAGGTTTCACTGGGAATGCCACGTCTCTGCCAGCTGCCTGACTGATCCACCCCATGCAGCCCCGTGCCACTCCAGGTGCAGGGGAGGTCCAGCTGCCTGCTAGTGCCCCATCTCACCTGCTCCCTGGCCGGCTGGGGTAAGCTGGAAGGACTCCAGCGGACGATTTGGCAGGCTGATCTCTTGCAGCTCTTCTCAGTTCAGACCAACATGGCAAAATGGTTTACCAAGTACTTCATGATGCTCACTGCGCTTTTGCCCTTCTTTGAGTAATTACTGTGTTTGTTGGCAAAATGCATGTGATGACAGCCTTTGTCCTCACGTGAGAGGTTACTGTCACACTGGAAGGGCAGCATCTGCTTGCTTTTGAGGGAGAAAAGTGGATGTAGGGGGCAACTGTGGCAATTTTGCAAGCAGCCGCGTTGTGTGTAAGAAGCCACATGGTCATGTCCCTTCTCTGCCACTCCAGGGTGGGTTTTCCAGTGAATTTCCAGCAGTGGAGGATCTGCAAGGTGTCCTGAGAAAGAGAAAAGCTCCACCTGCCTGGGGGGGTGCAGATGAAGGAGCGGATGTCACAGTGCCACATGGGTCTTGCTATCAGACCTCTCCGGGTGCTTCTCACCACTATTGGTTTTGCTGTGTCTGGAGAAGCTGTTTTCCCACCGGCCATCGCTTAAACCTCATGGGAGATCTTGTGCAGGTTGCTGCTGTTGTGTGCACACAGGAATCCTTGCTGGCTCCTGCACAGCTCCATGCCCTGACCTGTCCCACGAAATTAAGAGATGCAGAAGCTATTTCCTAGGAGATCTTTTGTGTTCGTGTTCTGCTGGGTAGGGCTGGCCCACAAAAGTCATTGGGACGAGGGTTGTTTCTGCAGTGGCTAAGTGGCTGGCAGAGTTTGAAAGCTGCATTTTCTTCCCATCGCACCAGCCATGCCCCCCTCTCTCCTGCTTTCCTCCTCCAGAAGAGAAATATTTTTAGAGCATGGTGCAGCATGGGACAGGCACCCAGGCAAGGCCAAACACCCTGATGAAGGGAGAGCTTGCTGAGAGTTGCTGCCCGTTTCTCCCTGTGATGCTGTATCAAGCCACTGCAACATGCCCCTAGTAGTGTTGCTCCAGTCAAACCCACAGTGGATGGGAACTCCATTGGCCCCATACTGGTGTTGGGCTTCCCATCCTCTCTGGTAGCCACTGGTTATTCTGGTGTGAATACTGCCCTACCTGCTGGAAGGCTGGGTTCTTTCTGGGCATCCTGCAGGAGGGAGCTGTTGGGGAATCCACAGATGCGTTTTGCTGAGATGGCACCTTTGTGCCCTTTGCATGGAGCCTCTCTCTGCTGGCATTGCCTAGTTCATGTGGCATTAGAAAGCAGTGCAACACTCCTTCAGGAAGACAGACTCCCCAAATCTTGAGAACCTCAGCTAGAAAAAACTTGTTTCATTGAGATGCTGTGCAATTCAGAAGGCTACAAGTGGCAAGACTGAGAGGTTTCTTCTTTCTTTTTTTTTTTTTAAATTACCCTCCATCACTTTCTACATCAATGGAAGTTTCTAGCTCTGCCACACCTTATGTGTTCAGATTTTCCCTGCATTCTCACCTTGCAACTACTTGTGCATGCAGTCGTGCAGAAATGTAGCGCTGGACAGTAGAAGAGCTGACTTTAACCCTGGTGCTCTGGATATTGGACTGGGCTCGCCGAGCCCCTGGCATCCGGCAGAGGGCAAGCGAGCTAAGAGAGCAGTCCTGTCCCTGCAGTCCCTCCTGCGCTGCTCGCATCAGGCCCACAGCAGCAAACCCAGCAAGTTGCCAGGAAAGATCCTTTGGAATTGTTTTGGGCTCTGAGCAGATGAGATCCGCTTATCCAAACTCTTTCCCCCTTCTCTATCTGGCTGCATCTTGACATTTCTCCTGCCCTGTAACACCAGCGTTTATTCTTCGCTACGTTGCTGTCCTCATTGGTTCTGGCGCAGGCTTATATTCAAACTTTTTAGCTATTATCCAGCCTTACAAGTGTGGTTAGATCCAAGAAGCATTTCTTGTGTGATTTTTGTTTCCTGTGTCTGTTTTCTGCTGAAGACATCTCCTCCTTTCTTGGTTCACTTTGGAGCACAAGGGCTTGGATCTTGAGGGCGGATTCCCTGGAAAAGCTGCTGTTTCCCCAGCTTGCCGGCTATAAGGGAGGAGCAGTTCTGCCCTAAGTGTGCATAAACATTGCTCAGACTGTGCCTGCTGCTCTTTTATAGTGCATCCATACATTCACACTGTTACCTGTTACTGCTCCAGCTGGCAGGTATACAGTTCCATGTGTTGTAGGACAGGAGAATTTTCCTAGCCCAGTTCCCTGCTTTCTGGGGATGTACATTGCTTGCTCTCAGACCTGGCTGTAGGGATTCATCAGATTTAACTAGCAAATTAAAAAAAAAAAAAGCAAGTTTGAAGTAAAGCAGATATTTCTGTCTTTTTTTTTTTTTTTTTTCTGAGGGGGGGTGGTCTCTTTGTTCTCAGGACAAATTAGTGTGTGTACATCATCAAAGTGATTTAAAGTGTGGCTCAACTCTCAAAAGATGCTGCGGAAGAAGAGCACCAGTTGTTATGCATTTGCTTCCTTTAAAGGGTCAGACTTGGGTTGTACGTGCTGCACGCTGGGAGAGTCGAAAACACCAGAGGAAATTGTGTACTCATCTGCCATTAAATGCCTGTCGTGTCCAGGCTCCTGGATCTCTTAGGGTTTTCTGAAAAATCCCAGTGCCTGCAATGAAGGTAAGTAGGTTTTACTCCAGCACACAGCTGCTCTGGTAGGTAAAAAGTGAGTAACTCAACTATTGCCTAAGATAAGGGCTGCGTTTGCTCTTGGTTGCTCCCATAGCCTCGTGCAGCCACAGCAGAGTGCCCGCAGGGACAGACTGACCCACGGGAAAGATGGACACTGGAGGAAGAGGAGGATGGATCCGGCAGGGAGCAAGAACCCTGATTAGCGGCTTGTGGCTGGGTGGGTATCCCAAAAGCCAGGGTATCACGTGGGGTTTGGGGAGGTAGACTTGGAGCCTTTGTTTCAGAGCTGTGGGTGAAGGAGGAGAACTTGCATTTGCAGATGGTTCTTTAGCGAACGGCTCTTTTTAGTGGAACGGGGTTTCATTTGGAGCCTGCGAGAGACAATAAACAGGAAGTCCCACAGTGACATTTTTATAGAACTGCTTTGCAGAGTGAGGCTGCACTCAAAATCCAAATTTAGTTTATCTGAGTGGGAGCAGCCTTGTTTTTAATGTCCGATCACTTTCAAAGCAACGTGATGGAACTTGGCTCAGGCAGCTCTGATGTCCATGCAAATCCATGCCCTGGATCCTTCCTGGTACCTCCCTAAGAGCCCTTTGCCCTTCCACCGGGCTACGTTGGTGCTCGTCCTTGGAGACCTAAGCTGCGGTGTTTTTGTGAAGGGTTAATTAGCGAACTGTATTCTGCAGCAGAAATGACTTCATTTTAAGGTTTAAGTAGCTTTGTACATCAGGCCAGTAAAATTTCCTTGGAAATAAACACAGAGCTATAAACCTAAAATTGTGCTCTACTGTGGAGTGAGACACCAGAATCCTAAATAAAAGGATACAAACATTTCTGGTTAATTACTAACATGTGATAGCAAGTGATGAGGAGAGGCTGAGAGCTGGGTTTGTTCAACCTGGAGAAGACAGCCAGAGCTGACTGCTGTACTTGGCTCTCTAAACGGAGGGTTCAGAGAAGATGGAGCAGGTGTCTTCTCAGAGAGGCACCACAAATGGACGAGAAGCAACAGGCACAGGCTGCTGCAAGGGAAGTTCTGACTTGATAAAAAGGACAAAATTCACAGGGAGAGTGGTTAATCCCAGAGAGGCTGTGGGAGATACTCAAAACTGGACTGGACAAGGCCCTGGGCAACATTTTCCAGGTCGGAAGGGAACCTCTGGAGGTCTCCAGCCCAGCCCTCTACTTTGTACAGCACCTGTTTGGTTGTGGTGGGAGGCCTCAGGAGGTACTGGCTTGCAGGGTCACTGGGGGACCTGTCCTTGGTGTGGAAGGAGTATACAGCCTTGGGCAGAGGAGACCCATCCTTGTTATTCCTGCAATACATTTTCTTTGGCAGGCTGGCCATGTAGGCAAGGAAAGGGAGAGCTCATTAGCCCCACTCCTTGTGTAACAGGGATCAGCAAGGGTCCAGACGGACAAGCTGGGAACGAGCAGTGATGCTTGGGCAGAAGATCCCAGCAGAGGTCCTGCTTGTGGGCTGCAGGACGTTGCTTGTGTTCGCGGGGTGGCACGCGGAAACATGCTAAAGAAGCGCAGCGACTCGCTGCCGTGGGAGCGTCCTGCCGAGGGAAACCCAAACCCACCAGCCAGGCTCCCCGGCTGTCTCAGCAGGGCCGCGGCAGTGCTGGGGAGCTCACCGCGTTACCTTGGCCTGAGATCATCCAGCTCCCCTCCTCCTACACCCACCTCGACCGGTGGCATGCTTTAAAGCCGACGATCAAATATCCTGAGTTGGGGCCTTGTGTTTTTGTGCAGGGTTCTTAGTTAAGCACCGTTGTCAGTCGAGTGGCGGTGCTGCTCACCAGGGGATGTACACCTTTAGCTGCTAATGGGCAGGACACGCACAGGGCTGGTTCTCAGTCTTCCTGCCGTGCTTTTACTGAGCAGGGCCAGGGGCTGTGTCTGGAGGCAGAAGGGCAGAGCTGGTGTTGCTCCAAGACGCCCTGTGAGCGGGGCCTGCCCTCACCCTTCAGCAGAGGCGGGATGGAGCCTGCCTGAGGCCAGGGCAGCTGTGGGCTGGGGCCTGCTTCTGCAAGGTGCTGTGTCCCCCTGCTCCTGCCTCCACCTCCCCGCGTGTCTGCCACACCTCCAGCAGCGAGTCAGACCTGAGAGAGGTGCAGGCACAGTACCGGGGAACTGGGGAAGTTCTTGTCTTAAGGGCTAGCAGGGGGTTGAATGCAGCATGGCCCTGCATGCTCGCTGGTCCTGGAGCAGCTGCTGCTTCCCAACAGCCAGGAGACTGCGGGGGCCTGGGGTTTCCTTTGTGTTAGGGATAAATTTCGATGCACCTTCAAATATTTCCCTTGCCCTAGGAGAGCTCTGTGCTCTGGGTTGAGATCTGAGTGGTCTGTCTCGTCCCCTGCCAATACAAGACTGTTCCCTGTATTTTTTCCAGTGCTTGTTTTATTCATCCCTTGAGGCAAATCAAATGACTTCCCCTAGGAGAATTTGACACAGGCAGCTAGAGACCAGCAGCTGGAGTCTTTTCTTGCTACATACACGCACCACTCTTTCCTTTGCCTTCATCCTGTTCCATCGGAGCACTTTCCACGGGCTCATGTCAGCAATCCCATCTCCTCCTGGGGCTGCAGCCCCTTTCCGCTCTGCTCCCGCATGCAGTGTTGTTACACAAAGCAGCATCTCAGCACGGAGCCTAGGAAAGAGCTGTTTTCTCTCCTGAGCAGATTCTCCAAAGTTGTTATTGCTTTTCCAACAGCAAATACAAAGCAAGTGGAAATGTTGGCTGATGCTGCTAATAAAATTCTTAAGCATCTACGTGTGCTTTGAAATGCTTTCGCCCCACTGCCCTGCTCAAGGGGTACCAGACACTGGGGAAAGCCTGTCGACATAAATGTCAAAGGGATCGTTGGGTTCTCAGATTTGATCCAAATCTCCACGGAGGCCAAGGAGCAGGTCGGGAGGCTCTGTGGCTGGTAGGTTTAGGTAACGTCGTGGCTCTCACGCCACCACCAGGTCCTTTAGCCACACACTTCAAACAGACATTTGATTAAAGTAGGAATATTTCTGCAAAGATGTGCTGCTACCTCGCACTGAGCTAAAAGATCTTCCTTCCCCTCCCTCAGCTTCATCTCCTTCATCCTCACCAGGTCCTCTTCCAACAGCAATTAACCCAGTACCTGCTGAAGTCAGGGACATTTTCCACGCAAATCCTTTCTGCTCTTTTTTTATCATCCCTATAACCCGAGCCATGGTGCCTGACTGCCCCGGCTCAGTATTTAATCCTTTCTGCATCACCTCCTCCTCACCAACTGCTTGGTTTCAAGCTGCTTTTTACACTTGAGACTAATGAAGGCATCTTGGAGGCATGCTTAGGGATGAGTGAGAAGTTCAGCTACTGAGGACCACCACCGTGGCTCCATGCCCTGCCACGAACGGGCGGCTTTAAGTCTGCTGATCTCTAATCAGTGCTACAGAAACCTAAACAAACTAGCCTGGGCTACTCCAAAGCATTCATAATTACTGGGTCAGGCTCACAGATAATGAGTTTAGGGCTGCTCTAAAGACGTCTTAGATAGGATCCATGTAAAGAGAGTGGCCTATAATTGACCCTCCTGCTGACATCTGAACTCTGTCCGGTATGATGCACCTGGGGAAAGCAATTTGGGGAAGAAGGGGGGTATGGGGCAGACAGGACGCAGATGGGATGTGCTTTGCTGGGGGTTGGTGGCGATCCCCAGGGCACTGTGCTCTGCAAACCGCTTCCCTGTCGCTCACGGCCAGTTTGCCAAATCTCCGGGGAGAAAGCGAGAGGTTGACCACCAAGCACCCAGAGTACATCCTCTCAGCCTTCCTCCTCACCACCTTCCCTTCCTCATCACCTGCCCCTTACCCAGATAGCTCTGGGACGCAGGAGGCTTTTTGCTGCACTTGCCAGAAAGTGCTTTGTGTCAGCCTCTTGAACAGGAGGCCTCCAAAAATACTAAGACTCTTTTATTCTGCTTTCCTCTTTTTATTTTTATTTTTCCGTACCCCTAGAGCTAAAAATGAGGGAAAGAAAAATGCAGGAGAACACATTGTTTTCTTTTTCCCCCGCCCAGCACTGTAAAATACTTCTTAATGGTTGTGAGCAAGAGGATCTCCGGGCTGGGCCTCCACTTTGTGTTTGCGAGTTTATTTTTCTTAATTCATCCTTGACAAAGGACAGAGCCATAAAAGACCCGACCAGCACGTCTGTGGGAAAAAACTGCCCTGAAAAGGGTCGGAGGAATACTGTAGCATTTACAAACAATCCCGAGGGCTAAAGCCTCTGTGAGATGCGGCTTCAGTTATAACTTGCCTTTCGAGGAACAAGCCTACATCTGTTTGGCAATGCCATATTTTGTAGGGTAAAATAAACCCTTGAGAACAAACAGGCTAGCTTATGCAGAGGGGTAAATGCCTGGGAACAGAGCTCACTTGTTAATCCTAAAACTGTCAGCAAAGACCCACTGGAGAAATTATAGCCGGCCACGGGCACTCAAGCTGTTTTCTCCTCGCCTCCCCCCGCAAGCACAACAGCTGTAAAATCTTCTTTATTGTTCTCCTCCAGTCGAGGAGCTCCGCAGCGAGGTCTCTCCGGTGGGGGAGCATGGGCAGCATCCGCCCCGCGGTGCTTGCACCGGCGCCGCTGCACAAAGTAACCGATGGCAGTGAAAGCCGCAGAGCAGCCCCAGCACCTACGATGGAGGTGCACGAGCAGGAAAGTCCGGCTGGCTCCTGCATCGGAGCTGCGTGCCGTTTCTTTCCCCCCAGGATCTTTATGTTTAATGTCCTGCTGCAATTCCGAGCAGCCCCTTCCCTCCCCCTCCGCTCTCCCTGCCCTTCCCTCGCCGGCTCCAGGCCCTCCCTGGGGAAACCCATTTGTGCACGAGCGGCCAACACCAGGGTGCTTATCGGGAATCTGCCCCTGCCAGGAGTTATTAATGGCACACCAGCAAGCGCCTCCAGCAAAACGGGCCTCGCGAGCATCAAGCGCCTGTTGAGGAATCGGGTTTAAATCCTCCCTTGGGGAATGACCTATCGGCCACCTAAAAAATGCAGCATCGGTTCACTTTGTAATTAAGTTCAGGCCATCTCTTGTGCTTACACATGCAGAAACCCAGATGTCAGCCCGGTACGAGTCAAAGTGCCGGGCTGCTTTTACAGCCCCAGCAGAACAGAGAGCACGAGGGCACAGCGCTTGCCACTGGAAGAAAACCTACTTTGAATACTTGGAATATTTAACTGACTGCAACAGATAATTAGCCAAACCCTCTTATGCCTCCAAATATAGATTCATTAGTCATATGAAAATATCTCATTGGAACCAAATGTGAGTCATTAGTGAAGTCAACGGCAGATCATAAAAAAGGTACCGAGAGCCTCCCCCCACGAGAAGTCATGTGTGTGCAGCAAGAATAACTTGATCCGTTGTCTATGGAACATCTGCTCACAAATCCGTGCTGAAGGGAGGCTTTTGAGGGGCTGCTGTGTGCTGTGCGTCCCATTTTCCCACCCTGAGATTTGTAGGAGTAACAAATGCAAAGTCTGCGCTGGACTTTTTCTTTTCTCTCTTCTCTTCTTTTCTCTTCTTTTCTCTTCTTTTCTCTTCTTTTCTCTTTTTTTCTTTTTTCTTTTCTTTTCTTTTCTTTTCTTTTCTTTTCTTTTCTTTTCTTTTCTTTTCTTTTCTTTTCTTTTCTTTTCTTTTCTTTTCTTTTCTTTTCTTTTCTTTTCTTTTTTCTTTTCTTTTCTTTTCCTTTCTTTTCTTTTTCTTTTTCTCTTCTTTTTTCTCTTCTTTTTCTCTTCTTTTTTCTTTTTCTCTTCTTTTTCTCTTTCTCTTCTTTTTTCTCTTCTTTTTCTCTTCTTTTTTCTTTTTCTCTTCTTTTTCTCTTCTTTTTTCTTTTTTTCTTCTTTTCTTTTCTTTTCTTTTCTTTTCTTTTCTTTTCTTTTCTTTTCTTTTCTTTTCTTTTCTTTTCTTTTCTTTTCTTTTCTTTTCTTTTCTTTTCTTTTCTTTTCTTTTCTTTTCTTTTCTGCCTTTGAAAGGGACTTTCTTGAGTCACTCAGGCTAAAATTCTGGTTCTGTCATGCAAAAGGGGATTTTGTAACATGAAGCAATGAAGCGGAATAAAAATATCTTCATTATTTGATTCTAATTTCAGGCAACGTTTTTGTTGGCTTGGAGTTTTGGAGTCCCCTGCATTCCAAGCAGCGAGTGCTGCAACCAGATGCTGCTGCCACGGGGACCCCAAAAACTGACCGAGTTCCTCCAGAAGTGACACCGGGATGGCTAAAATCACTGCGAGGTGCAAAGACGTGGCTGTACGATTTAACAAGTAAAGCAAACTGGCAGCTCTTTCATAACAACATAGAAGCAGCATGATGGGTGGCCAGAGAAAGGGACCCTTGTAAAACCCAAATTTTTCTTGGGGAGATCCAAGGAGTGGGATGGGAACGTGTGCCTGGTGCTGGGACGCATCGCATGGGTTTCGCAGCGTGCCTAATGCAGCGTACCACCGTCCCTCTCTGGACTCAATGGTCCCGGAAGCAAACGTGTTATAAAACTCCATGGCCACGAGTAATCCTGTGCTGAAAGTTGTGTTACATGAGACTTTGCATTTTCCTTAATTTGAAAAGGAAAACTTTAAGCGCCACAAAGCTGACATTCCCGCTGGTGAGGGAGCTCAAACTCCCAGCGCCTGACTTTAACCATATAATCCCACACGGATGTTAACAGAGGTTTTGAGCTTCATTAGCCCAGTTGCATTCCCTTGGCTTTGCTATTAATATTTTGAACTACTGAAGAAGTGAGCCACATCTATGTAATACCCCCTGTACTTAGAAAGCTCTGAGTGATCCATGACAATGGGGCAGCAGGGAGAGGAGCGTGACGGGGTTTGAAATGGAGATTTCACTCCAAAACCCCAAACCCGGAGAGCACCCCCTCCGCATCCCCAGTTGCGCCCTCGCAGGGAAGCACTGCGGAGGACTGCCCCCAAGCCCAGGTTTTGTCCCCCCATCCCCACGGTGGGACCCGGCCTGAAACGTGGCTCCCTGGGCCTGGCTTGGCTGGGGGACAGCACCTCCGGGGCAGCTGGGTGTGGGGGGGTGGGACGCCTCTAACCCCCTTCCCGGCTCTCCCTGGGGGTGCGGAGACCACCCAATTCCGCCCCACTTCCCAGCGGGGCGGGACCCCAGCCCTCTCGCGGGGTGGGATCTCCTCCCCTCCCTGCGCTCGGTGCCTCTGGGGGCAGGTGCCCGCTGCCCGGCGGCTCACCCCCGCCTCCC
>VXAL01002792.1:0-13888 GCA_013399475.1 Chauna torquata | reverse complement strand
TGAGTCTGTTTTGCCCGTGATGGTAATTGGTGAGCAACCTTCTTGTTCTTATCTCAACCGTTGAGCCCTTGTCCATCGTATTTTCTCCCCCTGTTTCTTTGAGGAGGGGGAGTGAGAGAGCAGTTGTGGTGGAGTTCGGCTGCTCAGCTGGGTAAAACCACCAAAATATCTGAATCGAGACAGAAGAGATGTTATTTTCTGCTACGCATTCTTGCAATACCACAGACTTACATGTGGTTTGCTGATCTGCACAGTTACATGAAGCACTGCAGAAGTCTTCCAAATTTGCAGTATATCCAAACAAGGGCAACTGAGACAGACAAAAAGAAGAAGTGAGAATTCAGTGGTGTAGCTAACTAATTTAGCAACATGATGACCTGAAAAAATACCTTCAGAAGGCATTGGTGTGACAATATTGTTATCTGTTTGAAGCTTCATTTCAAGCTGGCTGCATGGTATTCTACATATAAGAGCTTTAGCTATCAACATTTTCTCATTGATCCTATCTCAGTTTGTAACCTTCACACAGCAGAAATCCTGATTCCAAACACGTACAGTGGCTTAAAGCAATAAAAATCAAAAAAAAATTAACAATTGGCTTTCACAACTTAATTGTGAAAGCTTAATTGCTTAATAATTCAGCATTAATTTTATTTGTACTTTTTGTGAGGAACATACTTCTACAATCATGATCATATAACCTCTAGAGACTGAAGAAAATATTCTCTCTGAAACTGTAACAACTTTTCTTGTGCTGTCTCACAGCAGGAGAAAATAGACATTGAACTTTCCTACCATTCTGTTTTTCCGTTCTTGAACCTCAAGCAATTATCAGTCTGCCCATGAGAACTCAAACGAAGTACAGTCTGAACTCATGAGCTAACACTGCATATAATTATAACAGTGCACTTCTCAGTATAGCCCACACCTATTAATCAATGGTTCAGTGAAAGATGCAAAAAAAAATGCAAAACCAATATGCATCATTTTATCCCCCATTACAGAAAGTGTACGTTCCTAACAATGAGTTAGAAAAAAGGCCATCCGGCCTGGCTGTCCCCCTCGGCTCTGGCTCCCTGTGCTGCTGCCCCTGCTTTCTTGCTGCCTCTGCCATACAGAGAGGGAAGACGGCAAGCCCAGCACTCTGCTGTGATACTGTCTTAAACATGTTGGTGTGAGCGATGCCTACTGTGATATGACGCTTGCTGATTGTTTCCTATCACCTCCACCTTCATGTTCCCAGAAATGTTCCACGAGAACTTGCTCCATCATTTCCCAGGGAACAAAACAAGGCTGACCAGTCTGAAGTTCCTCATATTTTCCTTACAGTCTTTTTTGACTAGTGCAACATTTGCCTTCCTCCAGTCATCAGGGACCTCCCTTGACCTCCACAGCCTTTTGAAGATGACAGAACATGGGTATCATGGATGACATGCATTAATTTATGCAAGGATGTCAGCTAATTCTCACTCCTGGATACAGCCCATCATGTGCCACAGGTTTGTATTGGTCAGGTTCTCTCAAGTAATGCCAGACTCGATCCTTGTCCGCTGGTAGTAGTTCTTCTCTTCCTTGAAGTCTTTCACTAAGCACAGTTAAATCTTAGTTTTCAATACTATTTACAGTACTCAGCAAAAAATAGCATTTTCTAAAACATGACCTGGATGGAAATACTGCCATCTCTGCCATGTAAAGCAAGTTTTTCACAGTTTCTATTCCTCTCTGTTAGACTTGGAAAGATGGACACAGCAAGTAACGACCATATCCTCAAACTAGCTAACACTTGGACATCCAAGTAACACCAATGAAAAACATGGAAGTGCTCCTGTGTCTGAATCTCATTGCAGATGTAGGTCTGAGCTTTCTCTTTCTCCAGATAACAAGCATTTTACAGCTTAGGATTTCCGGCATATGATGGAAGTTTTGAGTTACAATTTAGTGGCAGACTGTTCTAAACGTAGTTTAAAAAAATAAAAACTAAAAACACTCACTCACTGGTTTAGATAATGAACCAAAAGGGCTTAACTGGCTCTTCCCAAACACTTTGTTGGCTTTTATTATGTTTATTTTGGGGACTCAAGTGCAATGTAATGCTCCATCTATCCCTGCCTTGGAATCTTACAGGGAAAGTTTATTTCAGGAAAAGGAGAGTATATTTGTATCTTTCCCTCCTCTCAGTCCAACCAAGAGATAACTGTAAGATATGATATAGACATGATACTGTACGATAAGACAAACAGCCACAGTTTATCATATCACATCGTAACTACATAAAGCCTAAGCATGATGTTCCCTCACACAGATTCTGCCTGGCCTTGAATTTTCCAGGACAAAGAGGAAGAAAGCTTTCATTGACATTAAAAATTGCAAGAAGTATAATCTTACAATTTTTCTTTTTTTTTTTTCTTGTTATTGATAATCGTAGTACAAACTTAGTGAATGACTATTTCGGAAAAGGCAGTAATTCATTGTGACCACTGTCAGTGACACAGCATTTTCCATATATTTAGAAAGTCTAGTTTATGAACAGATGTTGTCAAGAAACACACATTTTATGTTGAAATTCAATAAAAATATGGACACACAAAATGGATACCTTTTCTACTATGATTCATGCACAGCCTCCAGTACTTAACTTGCAATAAAAGGGCTTGTTTATACCATTTTGAACATGTTATTTGCTTTAAAATAACTGTAGTTTACAACATGTTTAAAGTACACATGCATTTCAACAACTAGAGCTTTTGGTCCCAGTTCCTCCAAGAATACTCTTTTCTGGAGACATCTACATCTTCTGTCCTTGTTGCTTCTTACTGTCTAAGCGTAGCAAAAAGACAAGGCCAAGATAAGCTGTTCATGTGGACATGAACAGGACCTCCCCATGTTGGTGGTAACGAGCCTCTGTAACTCATGGAATCATGCTCTGATACCTAATGCAACCACAGTCTACAGGACATTTCTTAACCAACAAGTGAAAAAGCTGCAGCTGCGCATGGCCAAGGTGAGAGAGAACAGTGAAGACACATGATGACACATGAGTAGTCTTGCAAAGACAAGAGGAAATAGCTTGCCAGGGAAGTTTTCAATAACACCAGTAACAGAGGACTATCTGGTGGTGAAACAGAAGAAGCTTGTTGCATATCATGTTAAGGCAGATATAATTTTGTTGAAATTAGGATTGCATGACTGAGATAGAAATGAATAAAGTGTCATAATTGTGTCATGAAATTTAAATAGAAAGTAAATGTATGGCTTATATAAATGTTGCTTTAACAGATTTTATCATTTTCATTAAAGTTATTTCGTCTTAACCCAGCCCTCAAGCAGTATAGTTCCCAAATGACTATGTGAGTGTCAAACCATCCCTATTCCATGACATAAATAATAAAGTTAATCTATGGATATACATTTACTCAATTTAATCAAGTCAAACTCAACTATGTGCATTATGAAATGAAAACGGCTCCAGGGAAACACAGTTTAAAAAAACGCCCTGCTTCTTTCAGACAGTCTACAGCATATGCAATTACCCAGCAACTCACTAGGGATAGAAAACAAACAGGAAAAAGATAAATCTTGTTTCAGTTTCCTGACTATGTTCCTAAGAAATTATTTTGACAAATCAACCTATACTTTGTCTTCTCCCATAGTTTTTACCTAATCATGTTAGTAAGACTTGCAACTATGCTCCAAATAATTATACAACATAAGCACTGCAACCATCCCACAAGATTCTTCTAATTTTGTTAACAACTATGTTGTACATATGGTAAGGAGTCTTGCTCCTGAGACACTGAGTCAGCTTTAATTGTTTATGCAGGGTTTTAGCAACACACTTTGAAGCTAGACAGCAACTCTTTGATCTTTAAAACTTTGAATAAGAGACTCAAGTGTATATCCTCAAACCTGCAGGTAATCTGAATTAAGACTCAAAATGAAGGACTGATTCACATGTCAAATGAATCAGGCATTTTAAGATGACACTGGCTAACTGATTAGTCCCCACAATATGCTATTCATGAAGAGAAATAAATCCTAAGAAACATTTATCCTGGAAAATGTTTTTTTGTAACATTCTGACATAAAAACCCATTCTGTAACATACTCAAATGGAAGCAATTTCAATTCTTACTGAAGTCAATAGACACTAAAAAGTATACAACTATTCACATGACAGAAGAACTGAATTTCAGCTTTGCTCTTAGAACTTTACTCACAGACAAAAAAGGGCAGTATTTCAAAACTGCACCAGTGCATTTCACATAAATGTAGAATATTCCACTATAACTGAAAAGTAACATATAAGCCTTAGTGATTTCTTTTCTTTACGTAATGGTAGTTTGATTATCTCTACATTATTTCCAAAAGGAACTAGATTCCTTCACTTCTTTACTCTTCCACTTCTATAATTATGTCCCAGCTCCCCTCAAACCCAGCCCAACACACATATACACACACCTTTTTTAAATGATTAAACCAGACAAATCTGGGGTTGAAAAAAAGATGAAAAGGACACTAGTACAATGCTTCCTAATATTTCAGTAACATCACATAATGCTCTCGCCTCAAAATGACAAGACTGTTATAACAGATGTGTTCGTGTATTTAAAAATACACATTGCAGGTTCAAAGAAAGCACACAGAGATAGATACCCGGATTTACAAAGAGACTGTGATTAAGTCTGCAAACAACCTTAGTACAAGAAACGTGAGCTGAACTCAGTGTCCTGACATGACTCAACTCTTGATCCTTGGGGACCCTGAGATCATCTTTAGAACAAGAAGGAGGCAAGTAAGTAAGTTAGACTTTGCCAGATACCTGCAAAGTAAGCATCAGATATGCCTAAAAGCACAAACAATTACTAAGGAAGAAGGTCTTTGCAAGCGGATGGGTGGACACACACACACACTGGGCTGAGAATGCAGAGCTGCTAACCCTCTCCCAGACTCAGGAACTCAAGAAAAGTCACCCTCCTCAGTCAAGGAAGGAGACTGATTCTACTGCCTTATACTGCTCAACAACAGGAAAATGATAAAAGGGTTTAGCTGATTTGAACCTTATTATAGATAGTAGGACCCTACAATGTTATAAAATAAGTACAAAGTTTGGAAGAAAGGAGGGTAGGGCCTACACAAACCCCTAACTCAGAATGCTTCCTCAGTATTCAGTCACCTTCACTGGATGAGTGTCACTGAATTTCTCTCTGATGCGTTTTATATACTGCACCTACTTAACCATATTCCTTGCTGTTTAATCTCTTTTACATGCAACATGTGGGACAGTAATCCTGAAATCCTCAGTTTAGTGTCATCACACAACCACCAGTTGACACTTATTTGTGCTACAGATGCCTTACATGCTCAGCACTGGCTGTGGTCTTTAGCTTTTAATCATACCATGACTGCAGAACCACGCTAACAGACAGTATGTCCTATAAAAATGAGACATAATCCCTTCCTTATTTGTCACTTATTGCAAAAGAGCTGAGGAGTAGCTTCAAGTTTTCCTTGTCTGTAGCTAGTTTCCTAAATTCTTCTCTTTATTTTAATATTAAAGTCTTATGAGCCTGACAAGAGGAAGACAGAAAAATATTTCAGTTGAGCATTCAACCAAGTGTCATTGATTACGGGAGGTTATGAAAAGTTTGCATACTCAGCACAAAATAAAGCTGTATTATCAATTACAGGAAACATTATTCATACTTACAAATAACTGATTTCAAAATATAATTAACTTTAAAATGAGGACTGCATAGTTTCTCCACATTGAGTAAAATAATTGATTATTTTACTATCCAGTGAATAGAGACATGCAGCTTTCTGAATTCATCAGTACTGTCGCTTCCAGTATCCCTGCACTGCTAGCTGATGGTCAGACACTGCAGTCACACAGAGTAGCTGTGGCTTAAGATTCAAGACTTCTGTACCACACCTTGTATGGTGCTAGGGAACATCTGGCAGTCCAGCGCAAATGTGGATGCTCTTTCAATCACAAGACAGACTTAAAAAAGAAGTCTGGAAAGCACATACAAGGATGAACTGTAGTCACTGTCCATCTCAGTGGGATGGTAGTTAGTAATACAACATTGTCGCTGACATTACTAGGTTTCAAAATGAATTTCATGCTAAAAACAGTAAGATAACATGTTATAGCAGCGTTCCCAGTTGTGATGCTACCTTTGGGCTCCCACGAAAACCAAATATAAGCCCCACCTTTCCCGTACTCACTTGCCATCTCCCAACCTATTTCATGATGAACTTGTGCATTTTCAATTCAAAGTGTCTTGTCTACAGAAATAACTTGAAATTATTAAAATATATATACTGTATTATTCATGAATTTCAGTGAGTAGAAATTTCCATTATTTAAATGAAATAAAACATATAGGTTGCTTTCTTCTGGGTTTTGGTCAAACTTCCTCCAGAATACAGGAGATTTGCAATCAGGAACATTGCTTCTCTATGGAAACACAGAGACAAAACATTCTTCATTTGACTCCTTATCTCCCAACACTGTTGTCATTTTATCAGATCCTTTACTGGACAGCACAGACACATTAGAAAGAAAATTCTGACAGTAGAGTTGACAATGATTTTATGATGTCCTGTTACACATTTGAAAGAGAATCAGAAACAATTAATTTCATTTGTTCTTAATGACAGAACAAGAGGCAACACTTCAAGCTGCAGTACTGTAACACTAGCATCCCTACCAGAGGAAAAAATTATAGTCACCAGATCATTAAACAATCTGCCAAGTGAAGTTATAGACTCATTATCGCTTGAAATATGACACCTATCAGAGAAGCCGGAAGTAATAAATCTGTCTTGCCAAACTGGTAACGATTTGTTCATAAATTTCAGAAGAAGCACACTCCAAAACTGAAATGGTTTGATTAGAATATAAAAATTACTTGTTATTACAATCTGAATTATTTTGTTTAGTCAGTAATAATGAACAAGAGAAGTGCTATTGTAAACAGCCTCCTCAAAGATTACAAGATAGGCAGTGTATTTACTAAAGCCTTTCATTATAAACCTTCCCTTCTTTTCCTACTGTTTTGAAATTCGTAACTCCAGAGAAAACAATATGGTTTGGGGCAGAAAATAACATCACTTCAATTGTATTTTTTTACATATATTTTCTATGCATGTAAACAAAATCAATAGTACTTGCTTGCCATTTATCCCACTCTGTACCTTATCTGAGGAAAAAACACCAGCTGATACAGGAATAAAAGCAGCCTCAGGCAACTACTAGAGCAGTGGCAGCCAGCCAGCTGCCACAGTTAGCTCCTGCGCAGCGGGAACTTGATATTGGGGAGCAGCAGGACGAAGGGAGCTCCCCAGGGGAAGGCAGGCTGGCAGTGAGGGTGGTCCTGGCAGCAGAGCTCTGAGCATCAGGCATGGGTACAAGCCAACTCCAAGGCAGGAAACCCAAATGACAACTCAGGAAGAGAGCTGGCACCAACCGGAGACAATGTGACTCACACAAGGACTGGGGGTCCAGGGCTGGGCTGAAATGGGGCTCCTGGGCCATGGGCAGAGGAGGCCCCTGGGGACGCTGGGCAGAAACATTATGTCCTGCTGGTGACCTCAGGGCTCTGATGCTCAACTCCTGCCACCAAAATGCATCGCTTCTGATTTTGAAGACATAAGAACTTTGCGAAATGTCATCCTGTTACTGAGATTTTACATTCTGTTTTATCTCAGCTTTAAAGTAAGTTCTGTTTATGACTTTCAAATTGTGAAAATTAAACAATTTCACCACAAGTAGGCTAACCCCCATCAGCATGATGCAGCCAGTACAGTATAGAGCTATGCCGTGATTAAAATGAGTTCCTCAGCAGACTTCTGCCATGCCGGGAAAAGGCTCCTTGCACGCCTTGGTAATTTATGTAAATGATACAGAAGTCTAGAAAAACTGAAGTTAGAACTGTGAAAATATTAACTTTAGCGGCATGCATATGTGAATTTAGAGGGAAAGAAATTAGCAAAGGGTGTAACAGGCAAAGAGATTACTAAGGCAGTGACAAGCACTGCACTGCCTACTTCGCAAGCACTGCCTTTGAGCAAGTTTCCATGGTTTAGGAGAGGGAATATGAGGCCCGATATTTAACCCTAAAATTCATCAATCTTATTACAGAGATCTCAAGCCTCACATTAAATGGTTTTCACAGACAACACATCAAGATACCTGCCTGCATCAAAGCTTCAACAGCAGCCCTCTCACAAACAGAAAAGTGACTGGTGGGTTGGAGAACAATCAATCTCCGTCTAGCCCATCACCCACTTCAGTTTCAAGGACAGACAGCTCAGTTTAACAGAGAAACATTTTGAAAAGACCATGAAGAGGAAATATGTCAAAAAAATCACCAGATAAAATCTTTTGCACAGAAAACTGCTAGCTGCAAAATAACAACCAAAGTTACAAAGACTGACAATTTAGCAAGGTTCTTTCTTCTTCTTAGATATTAAAGTTAATTAAAATTAGTGAAGTCATGGAGTCATTTGTGACCTATCCTAAATGTAATATAATCTCATCTGAAAAGCATGAAATTACTCTGCCTATATATATTACTTCAATTCTTGGTAACTATTATAGTCATTCAATAATCCAATTACTATAAATTACACTGCAGAAGTAGGTCCATGCAGTAGCCAAAACAGAAAAGATTTGTGACATTGTCTGCAGAACATTAATGAACTAAAAGAAACCTATCAGTTAAAGCAAGCAAACAAACAAACAACAACAACAACAACAAAACTTGCTTTGACTTCCCATAACACATATATCTGAAAGTGTTTTGAGTTGTTGCAGAGTAAGACACTCTTGGAACTCTTTTAACATTTTCAAATGCAAGAGTCAAAGTGTACATTGAATCTAGAATGTGACGCTAAAATTGGCTTTTGACATAGTTTGGAAGATGCTAATTTTGACACCAGTACACAGGCCTCCAGCACTCTTGGAAACTGACTGGACAAATTTCAGAGAATGCAGGAACAACATATGCATTTTCGTAAAGCTCCATTTTCTGGTGCCCAACACAGAAGGACTTCGTCTAATACAAAAGAGTACGGAGCCATTTAGAGACAAGCTTTGCATACAACATTATGTATATCCCCAGTAAAGAAAAGGTTCCCAGAGGAAGGGACTGTTAAAAAAGACAAACATTGGTGGTCAGTAACCATACTCCACTGGTTCAAAATCTGTTTTCAGTTCAGAGCTTATGACCATTAACAAGAACTTCTTTAATGTTTATAAACACAAGGAATAGTTTATTTTGGCTAGAATCTAGCCCATATATATGGAAAAAAATATTTGGCATTTCAGTTTCAGATCAGAGATTAAAATTAAAAATATATTGGAGAACTGACGATATAATCTTAAGACTAAAGAGCGCAAAATGCTTGACTGGGAAGGTGGATGAAGCAGGAAAAGTAAATACAGAATTCTTTAATTTTCCAAACCCTTTCAATCAAATTTCAAAATGTAAATAAATAATAATAATAATAAAAAAAGCTAGTGAATCCGCTAACTTAGAATATGAACCTACATCAACAGCAAGTTTAGAAAAATCCATAGCAGTAACCCTCACTGAAATTAAAGCATCTCAGAAATCACAGAGATCCAATGAATCTAAAGCTGCTGCCACAAAAGTGTAACAATCCATGTGGAATGATCATTATTATAGGGATGAAAATAAGACAATAAATAATTAAGCTGTAGTTGTTAATGTAAGTTGTGAAGTAACTGCAGATGTTATTTACTCAGCTATCCATCCAGCATTTCATGCAGAAGAGATCTGCTTTGCTTTTTACTGCTCGAGATAAATAAAATAATTCAGTTATATCTAGAAAACCAAGACAACTACAGCTGTAAAAGGAAAAAAAAAAAAAAAAGCTTTGCTGAAAATAATTAAGGTCTCACATTTCTTTTTTTCTATTCTTTATATTTCTTCTCTACATTTTGCTCAATCCATTTCTTTCATTTTACATCTCCTTGTATTCTAGTTAGTTAGTTCTTCATCTTTTTGAATGCATATAATCTTTCTCCACGGTCACGGACCAGGCTTGCTTGTTTTCTGTCCTGATTTGGAAAAAAAAAAAATTAGTTTCCAAGTTCCATTCAGCTGGTTCATGACTTGAGTACTTCTGTTATAATGAAAATCCTGGACAGCATGACACATTTAGTAGCTGAGCATTCTATTCAGCTACTGTTTTAAAAGATATGATATTAAGTAATTAAAAATTGTTATAATAAAACTGTAAAGTTGGGTTTGAATTTGAAATGCAGTTCTGTCTGTCCCCAATAATACATCTTTAATAAATTTTGTCTACTTTAAAGTGCTAATATGAAAATATTTATTTATTACTGAATGCTGGCATTTTCAAGGTTTTAATAAATGAACTGCTGAAGAAGAACGTCGTACATTTCACATTATAGAAAAAAAAATTAAAAGCATAACACTAGCCTTCAAAAGCCTCCTAGAAAATACTTTCTTCTGTATTATTGATATATACCGATAAAGTTAAGTCCCTATGTTAGAAAATAAAATATTCTTAGCTGCTTTTTAATACAAAAAAGTGTCCATCTGATGTGGTATTTCTGGAATAACAGCCATTTTATTGTGTGGCTTTCTCACATTTTGTCTGGGGATTAAATTTCATTCTGTCCTTTTATTTCCAGCAATTTTGAAGGAGCAAGAGCCTTAACGTAACATGACTTTTTCACTGACAAAATCAAACATTATTATAGTACATTACCTGAAACAAAAGTACTGGATTTTCATTCTATAATTCCATCCAGGTTGTATTACTTATATGTTACCTGTTAGAGGCACCACATAGACTTATCAAATCATAGAATCACTGAGGGTGGAAGGGAGCTTTGGAGACCTCTAGTGCAACCTCCTGCTTGAAGCAGGGTCACTTACGACAGGTAGGGTTTGACTCGTAACTGCTACCCCAAGAGTCATAGAATCATAGAATCATTTAGGTTGGAAAAGACCTCCAAGATCATCCAGTCCAGCCGTTAACCTAGCACTGCCAAGTCCACCCTTAAACCATGTCCCTAAGCATCACATATATATGTCTTTTGAATACCTCCAGGGAGGTTAACTCAAGTACTTCCCTGGGCAGCCTGTTCCAATGCTTCCCAACCTTTTCTATGAAGAAATTTTTCCTAATATCCAACCTAAACCTCCCCTGGTGCCACATGAGGCCATTTCCTCATCTTATCACTTGTTGGTTGGGAGAAGAGATCGACTCGCTACAGCCTCCTTTAAGGTAATTGTATAAAGTGATAAGGTCTCCCCTGAGCCTCCTTTTCTCCAGGCTAAACAACTCCAGCNCTGATACAAGCCAGGATGCTGTTGGCCTTCTTGGCCACCTGGGCACGCTGTTGGCTCATGTTCAGCTGGCTATCGACCAATACTCCCAGTTCCCTTTCCGCCGGTCAGCTTTCCAGCCACTCTTCCCCCAGCTGTTAGCGTTGCATAGGGTTGTTGCGCCCCAGATGCAGGACCCGGCACTTAGCCTTGTTGAACCTCATACCGTTGGCCTCAGTCCATCAGTCCAGCCTATCCAGATCCCTCTGTAGAGCCTTCCTACCCTCGAGCAGATCAATACTCCCACCCAACTTGGTGTTGTCTGCAAACTTACTAAGGGTGCACCCTATCCGTTTGTCCAGATCATTGATAAAGATATTGAAGAGAACTGGCCCCAGGACTGAGCCCTGGCGGACACCACTAGTGACCGGCCTCCAACTGGATTTAACTCCATTCACCACGACTCTTTGGGCCCGGCCACCCAGCCAGTTTTCAATCTAACAAAGCATATGCCTGTCCGAGCCATGAGCAGCCAGCTTCTCCAGGAGAATGCTGGAGTCCAGCCATTCAGTTCATTTCTCACCCACACAGTTGTCCACCCATCCATACCACAATGTACCTGCATTCGTGGTACAAGAATATTGTGGAAGACAGTTTCAAAAGCC
Organism: Chauna torquata; assembly: GCA_013399475.1. NCBI lineage: Eukaryota > Metazoa > Chordata > Aves > Anseriformes > Anhimidae > Chauna > Chauna torquata. Next base: position 1,893 of record VXAL01002792.1, on the reverse strand, counting down.
TTGCTAGAGCCCAGGTGAATGACATCTGTTACTCTCCCCTTGTCCATAAATCCGTTTATTTTATCATAGAAGGCAATGAGGTTGGTCAGGCATGATTTGGCCTTGCTAAACCCACACTGTTCACAATCTACTTCTTCACCATCATGTTCATGAAATCTCTTTCACATGTTCCAAGAGGACTCGCTCCATGATTTTGGCAGGGCCCAAAGTGAGGCTACCGGCCTGTATTTCCACATATCATCCTCTAGGCCTGTTTTTAAGATGGTTGCAACATCTGCCTTTCTCTGCTCATCTGGTAGCTCCCTTAATGTCTGTGATATTTCAAAGAGTGGCCTTGCAAGGACATCAACCAGTGTTCTCAGCACCCTTGTATGTAGCCATCAGGTCCAACAGAGTTGTACAGGATGAGTTCTTGCAAGCAGACTTGGCCTTGCCCCTCACCCACTACTGGTAGTTCTTCTCCTCCTCAAATAATCCTGGAAAGCACAGAGGTCTGGGATACCTGACAACTGAAGACTGAGACAAAGAAGGCATCAGGTACCTCAGCTTTGTCTGTGTCCACTGTCACCTGCCCCATTCAGCAAGTCCCACATTTTCCTTGTTCAGTCTTTTATTACTAGTGTAGTGGTAGAACCTTTTGCTGCCCTCCATGTCCCTTGCAAGTCTAAACTCCAGCTGAGCTTCTACTGTCCCAACACCACTCCCACACAACCATACAATGTTTCTAAATTCTTCCTTTTATAGTCCATCTTTGCTGCATTTTTGCACTGAAGCTTAGTCATGAGTTCTCTGTTCAGACAAGCTGTTATCCAGCAAAGTTTACTTGATATCCTGAGTATTGCGGTGGTACTATTGCTTACAGACCTGCTAACTTTCCTGAACATCTTTACCTTTCAATGTTATATCCCAGGGATCCCACCTACAAGTTCCCTGGATAAGCTGAAGTGTGGTCACTTGATCAGGTAGACTGTAACACACTTCTTCCACAGGGTCACTCTCACTGGCCTCTTCTGATCCTGACCCACAAGTTCTCATCCAGCCTGTCATCAGTCCCATGCAGAAGCTTCATACATCTAAGCTGCTCCTTCATACACAAGCTAACTCTTCCTTCTCCATCCTCCCAACTTGCTAACGGTTCCCGACCCATCTGCCCCTCCTGAAAAGCTTATATCCATCCCTCCCAGTGCTCTGGTTGTGCAAACTGTTCAACCTCATTGCTGTTGTCCTTCTGTAACTACACACATAAATCTTGTTCCTCCTGCTTGTGCCAGCACCTTTGTTTACAACAGTGGCATTAGCTTTAATATTTGAGTTGTTACACTTAACTATAGCAGCATTGCTGCATTTTTCCTATGGGAAGGAATTTTCTCTAGCAGTTCAGCAGATAATTCTTTCAGTGGATCAGGAAACTGCAAGGATTCTTTTGAATCTACTAAATAAGTTAAATGAGTTACAGGTGCAGGACAGAGGTTATTTATTATACTTTTGAGTTGAGAATGTTTTTCTTGTTCCATGTACCAATGCAGGGCTTTATTTAAGAGAATATATATGAGATCTGGGCACAAGTAGCATCACTGCCCTAACAATTACCATATGAATAAGCTCTTCCCTCAGTTAGATGGCTTCTTCACCCTTGGATGAACAGGGATCATAGCAACCCTTTCTTACAGACTTCTTCTACAGCTCAGACAAAGTTAGAGATTGCACTTACGTTTTATCATAAACTGCAGCAAAACTAACCAAAAAGCTGAAGTAGCACAAAACAAGAAAAACCTTCATTTCATTTCATTCCCTATTTCTTACTAATACACATAGAGCAATATATAACACCAGCTCTGCATTCTGTGGGTAAGTCATCTTTTTGCAACCCTTTTAATATCACAGAATCACAGA
>VXAL01002790.1:0-51977 GCA_013399475.1 Chauna torquata | reverse complement strand
AGTAGAATTTCTTATGCTTGTGCTTACCTGCCCCTTTCCAGGTTAGCTTAAATAGTTGAAAAATGTTTTAGCTGTCTAGCTTGGTTCAGTTAGACAAAAATGTGTTAGAGAGCCCTCATTTGCTAGTGTCTGGAGCAAATCCGAGCAGCAGCAGCTTCTGGCAGAGGGGAGCTTTAATGAGCAACAGAGGGCAGGTATATCTTCCATTAGTGCAGCTGCTTTGTGGGAGGATATTGGACAGTGTCCCCACAGAATGATAAAGTTTAGGTAACTCAAAGAAGGCTCTAGAACCAAACTAGCCTGGCTTATTTCTTTTTGGAAGTAATTTTTTCTCCATCTTAAATACTGAAGTTTGAAAATGAATCTCCAACATATTAATAATGTGAAATCTATCTATCCCTCAGGATTTTTTTTTCTTTCCATTCTGAAGTTTTATTTCCTCTTTGGATTTTATTTAGGTAGAACAGTATTGTTAACAAAGAGCAACAGCTTGTAAAGCAAGATTAAAGATACTCATAATAGCAACAATGTAATCGACATTCAAATAGGTCATAAGCAGACAAAATTCTGTACAGATAAAGTGAGATAATACTCTTGTGAGGTTCTTTGTGTTTGTCCTTGTCCAAATTGGCAGGATTTATTCTGTTTCTCTAAGCCACTGTCTAAGAAGAAATTTTGGATCTGATCCAAGTTAGTTGTTTCCAGTGAGAGTTGAACTGGGCTCGTAAAAACATGAAAGGTTCAGCAGCATGCAAGTAGTTTAGAAGAAGTTGATTACAAATATTGGGAAACCCAAGTGCATTGAGTTTCCCAATGCGAACAATGGAAGTAATGTTGGATGTTTCATTTATAATGTCATTATTTTTAAGTAATTAAAAAATAAAGCATTCTCCAATGTTTAAAAAGAAAACAAACAAAACCAAACCCCAGACATTGTGTAATGGTTTGGGCGATGTTCTAAACAGTATATCTAGAATAAAATGGGGAAAAGTATCCTGTTTCTAAAAATCTGTGAAAATTTTTTTACAGCTATAAATCAGAAGAGTCCTTAAGAGCAGTGAAGCCCCTAATTACTGCTGACATTATCTCTTGCCATCTGCTTTCTGAGGCAGAATAAGAACTTTGTAATGAGGATTAGGAATGGACAATGGTGAGAGCACGCTCCAAGTGTTGCTGGAGTGTTCTCTGCTTTTCATAGTAAATCACAGAATAACTTTTTTAATAGAAGGTTTTGAATATATTGTGCCTTAACTAATCTAAATAAACTAAGAATTAAATTTTGCTGCATATTTTGATAGGGCTAGCTTACTTATAGTCAGTTAATTTATTAAACCTTTCTTAAAGATACTAAAAGCACATGAACTATCCATACTGCAGTGGACTTGGACGTCTGCACTGTCAGTATCCTCCCTTCAGACTGATGCAAGCACATCATGCAAGCATGCCCTTGGGCTATATCTACACCGGAATTAAGCCATGATTAAAATCCATTCCAAGGCTCCATACAAACATAACTCACATCCAGAGCCTCTTTTAAGCCTGGTTTTACTGCTAGTGTGGACAAATCTGAGCCATTCTCAGGATTTTAGCAGACTGCGTTCCTCTCTGGCTCTACACGTTTATTGAACTCCGTCCCAGTTGCAGTTTGCCCTGTATGCTTTAGTGGTTTAGAATAATTTTAGAAGAGAGTAATTTTCAGATTAATTCTTTTGGCTTTGGATGCCTCTCTCCTGAATGTAGAGAGAGGTTCATATTTTGTCATAACCACAGATGATCACTTAATGGAAAATTTCACTTGGAGTTGAGATTTCTCCCATGGGACATGTCATCTAACCTGATTATGACCCATTTGCAGGCCCTAGTACCCAAGGCATAATAGCATGCTGACTTGTGTTGTTTTACCCACCTCTTTGATATTGTGGTTATGTAGAAGACGGCTGCGAGCTGGGCTGTGCACTAGAAATGAGTAAATTCCGTGTGCTCAGGGGTCAATTTTATTTCTAAATAAAACAACACAGTCATGTTAGCTCAGTTTTTATATCTGATACTGTAAATTCTGCTGACTTTGATTTGATTTGTACATCTCTCTGCTGGAGCATATATACAATGTTATCCCCAATTTGGTTCATCTGGTGACAAACAAGCATGCTAGAGGATCAGATAAGATCGCCTGGCAAGCTGGGTCTTGCCCTGGTCTGCCAGATGGCCACCTCTGTTATATGTCAGTTTTCTCACTTCCCCAAAAAGAGTAAGGCCCGACGTAGGAGGAAGTTAACAAATTTTTCCATTGGTATTCCCTCAAGTGAATGAGATTTCCTAGAGATGGAAACTTCTTCCATAATCACACATCTTTGAAAGATTCCTTTTTCTTCCTGCTCCTCTTATCATGAGATTTACAATATTATGAGAAGTGAGAGAGTAAGTGAGGAAAAAACACAACCAAGGTAGTCTCTAGAATTTGTTTGCCGTGGGCGCTGGCCCATACATATTGAACTGCAATGAAATACTGCATATCTGGTGTTTCAAGTCCAAACATTGTTTTCTGCAAAAAAGGTGGTGGCACGTGAATAGTGAGAGAGGAGCTTGGTGACTGAAAGTGGTGGTACAAGCAGAGAAGCAGAAAATTTCACAAGAAGCTAATGAGAAGCTATGCTGAGGAATCAATAGAGTTGCCAGATCTGTTCAGTTCTTTTGGAGATTTTTGTGTTACTGTATGTAAATACAAAAATGACAGGGATACAGAAAGGGCTGATAAATCAAGGCAGCAGTCTCCAGAGATTACATGGAGGTCCTAACTTAGGAACCTAAAATGAGATGTACTTGATATCTTCCTGAAATCTTAGGTTCATGTATTAGTTGTTCGTAGTGAGAACTGCTCTCAGCTAGAAGATTAACGAAACTGCATTGCTCTCCACAAAGGACTAATTCCTGAACTTTTCAACAATGTGTATTTTTTGTAACAATTATGGGAAATGTAAATGCTCCTCTTAAATTTTAACGCGCAAATTTTGGACATAAAATATGTCATGATGGTGTAAAAGGCTGGGATTATTCTGAGTAAAGATCTTTTTGTAATTTTACTAACAGAGTGACTGTTGCAGGCTCATACATGTCCTACATGTGCTAAAAGTGAGAAAAAATAAAGTCCTGCAGAATTTAAAAGTGCGGCCACCCTGCCAAAATGTAGAACTTAATTTGTGGATCCCATGTAGTCTGATTATACAGGTAATACCTTATGAATGCATTACTAGTAAGATGAATGTAGCCTCTTTTTTATATTGTTCCTTAAAATTCTATTTTGAATTTGAAATGTTTGGATCTATGAAATTAAGATTCATATTTTCAGATGATGGTTGTATTTCTGTAATAGCTTAATATAAAAATCAGAGTGGACTTCATTAACAGAAAAGATGATTGTAAGACATGGCATTTTTAATATGCTGCTTGAGAACAGAACTGCCCTTTTCACTTATCTGATCACTTCATACATGTTAGCTTTCTATCTTTCAAGCAGTGGGGTGTAAGCAAATTTCAGGAATTTTTAATGTTCTTGGACTAGGCTGTACATTTGTGACCCAAGGATTAGTAGATAGAAGGTAATACCTCTTAATTTGGGGTCATGAATGCTTAGCAGTCATGTGGTGACCTTACAGTCATTACATGTTTGAATTCACATCATTCAGTTGTTTGCTTTGGTAGCTGAAGGGCCTTTCCACAAAGTCAGCAATAGGAAAACATTTTAAGAAAGTGTATTGTGGTTGTGAATTCTTTCAGAACTATGATTCTACACTACCTACTGCGTTGTGTTTTTTAATGAGTATAGAAATAGGCTGCAGATTGCATAGAGACATGTTCTTACTTTATGTCTTACAGCTAAAGTGGTCCTTTTTTCTCTCTTTATAGGTTTTATGGAATAAGTTTGTGGACTTAGAGTACTTGAAAAACAAAAACAAAATTATACCTGTATCCCTTTATTCATTTCCCTGTAGCTTATGCCTAAACACATAGCCTCTAACTAAATGATCACATGCTTACATTTTTCTTCTGGCTGTGTTCAGTCTACAAGATGAAGAGGGCTCATGTAATGTCTGTATTTTTTTCTTCCTCCATCCTGTCATATTTATATCCTCAAGCCCCTTTTAGTGCACAATGTTTGAACCCTGTTCTGAGAAAAGCATTCTAAATGGTCTTTCCTTTAATACTCACAGCTGTAGTATCTGCTTCATCCACAAATATTAGTAAGTTTACCTTTACATGACCTTTCATTGATGAGGAAATTGTATTATTCCTATTTTCTACCTGGAGAGGAGGCTAAAGATGATCTATCATCCCTGCTAATTGTGGGTGTCTATTTTGAAAGCATTAGGTTGTGACATTTTTCAGAGTATAAAGCATTCTGTAAGTTCTGAAAGAAAAGACAAGATAATGTTTTTAATTCGGGGCAGTTCTCATATGCTTTACCATTCAGCCCAACAAATAGTTGTATTTGTATAATTAGGGTATCAGAGATGAATAGGGTGACAGGGCAGAAACTGCTTAAGTTAATATTTCAGCTTAAACCTAGACAAATCTTACCCTGAGCACGAAATACAGTGACAGTAATCATGGAACTGTTTGAGAAACCTATGAATCAATTCAGATACCCCCAAAATATAGACTGTTTGGCTAATGCATACTTGCAAAAAGGTTGGTGTAGTTAACTTAGAATTAGTCGGCAGTCCTATAGGAGGAATGAAATGCAGCTTTCCAGGAAAGGTTTAGTATTTTTAACACAAAAGTCTTTTCTCTTTTAAATATCTTGAACAAGAACATAACCACTGTCTTCATGGAAAAGAAGAGGTGAGATGAAACTCTTCTCTATTGTTTTATAGGGTCGCAATGTGGAAAAGATCTTACCAGTCTTTACATGATACAAATAAATAGACTCTGGATTTTTAATGTTATTTATTTTTGGTTTACATGAAGATATGGATTTGTTTATCTTTGTCCAGTATGATTATTTGGCATTCCATGAAGTGATATGGGATGGTAAGATTGTGCTGAAGGCCAATGTGCTAACAAAGTGCATTGCCAAAAATCAACAAAGATGTTATATTTCTGAGGGTTTTGAAGTCATATTTTCTCTTAGATATGACATTTCCTGTGTATTGCTCTTAAACTAAAGTGAAATATTCAATGTACTTACCCTTTTTCCATAATGGGTTAGGGGTACAAGAAAACATACACAGATATGGGTTAGTGGAGTTTTTTCTTCTTGCAGTCTGGGTGAGATTGGTTTGTTTTGACAGAGGAAGATGGAAAATAATTGGTTATGTGTTTTCAGAAATTCCAAGAGAAAGCAGAAATTCCTTCCAGGTGAGAGTAGATGGTTGTTTTGATGATGATTATGATGATAATGGTGTTTAGATTGGAGCGGATAGTAGTCTACATAAAGGATTTTGGTTTTTCCAAGAAAAATCTGGAAATTTATCACTCAGAATGAGTAATGTGCAGCAAGGCAAAAGAGGGTACGTTGTGACTTATGCTGTCAGCTTATGTGTTTTCTTAGATGAAACATATTTTATTGTGTAGACGTATTCTGTAGTCTTCTATTAACAGCCACAAACACTGCCAGAACAGATGAACTGAACAAACATAATGAATCTGCCAGATCCTTCCCACAAAGGTGAATGTTCCACCAGAAATCACATTAACCTGGAATTCCTGAACTTTTCAGACTTTCAGTTTTGATGGGAAAATTCTTCACCTGCAGCAGTTGAGAGGTCAAAAACATTGTAAAAATTCTGGGGTCTCTTTCTGCTGGATAAGAAAAGATCTGTGACAGTGACTTTCAAGCATTTTTTTTTCCTGGGACCCTATAAAATTTTCCATTGAAGGTGCATTTTCCTGTATAGCGAATTTAAGCCAACTGACAGTAAGCCAACTGACTTTCCCTAATTACCCTTTGTGGTCTCTTAGAAATAGTCCGTAGACGAAAGGCATCTGCAAACCACAAGTTGAAAACCACTGATTTAAGCAAGTGGCAGTAGTTAATTGTTCATGTGTCATTGTTAAAATGAGCATCAATTCAGTCTTGTGATGAACCGTCTTTTCGCTATGACTAGTGATTATGGTTTTGCAATGGTGTAATTGCTAGTCTAATAGAGGTACCTGAGGTTAATAGCAGAGATAAGTAAATATCATAGAATGATTTCCTGCCTTTATCCTGGTAAGATAGCAAATATATTAACAAATCCCAACATTCTTCCAAATTTATTGTGCCCTTAAGGAGGATATTTGAGCTTTACCAGTACAGGACAGAATCCATGCCAGATAAACCCTAGTAAACATAACTTTCAGGTAGTAGTTTGTTTTCAGAGGATTATCTATGAAAACTTGTGCAAGGCTTTGGACACGTAAAGAGCTACAGGAGCTTTTATTAACCGTAATAATTCTATAGAATTTAACTTGTTGATACTGAATGTAGACCTGTATGACATAGTTGCTTGCTTTGGTTGAAAAACAGTGCTGATTGTGAATTGTGAATGAGTCCATGGTCTGCAAAAATGGCTATAATAAATTATAACACGTGTCATGCATATTTTTAATATGTTCATTTTCCAACCAATTTTTGAGCTGTTTCAGCTCAGAAGTGAGGCTTTTTCTGTTACTGAATAAAAATGAGTTTATCGAAGTGGAGAGGAACATGTGGTTACATCTGTGTTCGGTATCTTTGCTCCTTTAGCAAATATTGAGATTGATTTTAAAAAAAAAAAAAAAGCAGAAGAGCAGAAGAGGAGGGAGATAGAAATGGCTGCCAAGTACAGCCCTATTTGCAGGGAGGCCTGCTGCAGATCTCACACTCGCGTACCTCACAGGAGAACGTGCTGGTTCTGCGTGCTGGCAGCGCCTCCAGACCCAGGACAGATGTTGATTTGTTTGGGGCACGTAAACCTGGGCCTTGTAAGCCACCTAGAGTGGGACGGAGCAGTGTGCCACCCGCCCTGGTGAGCCAGTCGTCGTGACGGGCACCGAGGCACTAGACAGCTGTGCAAGAAGTAAACTCGGTTTTATTAGTGCAACGTGAGAAATGGTTTATCTCGCAGGCAAACATTTACATCACTCATGTTAATGCTTGTCCTTACAGACAGAGTAAGTGCTTGTTACTTTTCTGGGGAGGAGACTCAGGTACTAGGAAAACTGCTGAGCCCCCCGCCTTTTGGTGGCAGGTATGGCCGTTTTTAGTGCTTCTCCAGACATTGCAGAGGATAATCAAAACAGTGGTGGCATATAATTTACTCCAAGGCATTTCATTATTTAGATGGCTGTGGAATGACCAAATCCAACTGGTATGCAGGTGGTGATCTGGTAGTTCTGAAGCAGATGCAGTTTTATAATGCAGGTTTCAGTTCATATACTGGAATGACTTAAAACAGCTATATTTTTTTCCCAGCAAGCTATAAATGAGTCCTTGGTTTGCAGTTGTATTCAATTATTTTAAACCTATTTACAATGTATTCTATTGTAAAGCTCTGACCTTTGATCTCCAGAATGGGTGCATGTCTTTTGTGGGAAGCAGGAAGTCTTGGGGCAAGTGACACTTGCAGCGCAGTTTATTTTACTTAGACTTTGATTCCCCCCCTCCCCCCTGTTTCTAGAACTGAAGACAAATTTCTGTTTCTATTGGATTATAAACAGGTTCTGGATAGCTTCAGCTGCTGCATAGTGCAGTGATATTTTAATTTGCTGGGTAGACATGTTTACTGTGTACTGTGTAGTTTATGAGTGTTACCATAAATGAGGTAATCTTGCATCTTGGTTTCCATGTGTGAAACATTACATGAGCTAATGCAGCTGCACCACTGCTTGCTGGATATTAGTAGACTTTATTTGGACATAAAGTTTATACTGAACTGCTTTAAATATTTGTGCTAAAACTGGTAGTGCTGCTTTTTTAATGTGTTTTATATGACACTGACTGATGCCAAATTTCACAAAGCAACATACGAATGTATGGTGGATTTCTGTTTTGTGCCCCATTGTTCTTAGTAATGGAGATTCCAGAGTGGAATAAAATTAATGACAACATTTTTAATTTATGTTCAGTTAGTGTTTCAGGGACTGGTTCATATTAAGTATACGTAGGAACAGTAGCTTCATAGCATACTGTAGCAGTCTGAAAAACATGCATGTTCTCTCCAAAATCTGGATTTGGAATTTGAAGTGACACGTATGGGTTTTGAGAATACAGAGAGAGAGAAAATTGATTTTTGCTCAGTTTGAAGGAACATGTACAGATTTTTCCGTGGTTTAGTTTTATGTAGCAAAGATCCTTGAATTGTTGTGTTTGTATAAGTCTATGATTTTAGCATCTCTGGCCATGTTCTTTTTACTTAATTAAAAATATTGCACATTTTCAGTTTATGTAGCTAGTTAGGAAGGTGAAAGCTGTAATACACAGTAAGCTATAAAATATGTCAGTGTATTTTGCTAACTCAAGTATTAACACTTGCATGTAATTTCTTGTGTTGAACTGAATTTATGTTCATTTTTACAAGTCAGAATAATGGACGTCTGTATAAAGTTCATTTTAAAAGACACTAAAAATTGTTTTGTGATTAAGTACTTAGAAGTAAATACTAAAGAAAGAGGTATATAGATTTTTATAAGCAACTTCAGAAGGGCTTTCCCCCACTTAGTCTGCATTCTGAAGATCTCTGACATTATCTCACACTTTCCTCAAAATAGAATTGAAAATTATTGTTACAACTTCTTCTGTAACACCTGTTTCATTACCAAAGTTCATCTTTAAGCACTCACCTGGAAAAAGTTGTTCAATGAGCAGGGGATTTGTGGAAACCTGGTTTCCCACGTACGTGTGTCCTTTGTTTCCTACACTTCAACCCTCAGCAAGAAGTCCAGCTTCTCCCATGCCGCTGTAACAGGAGAAGTGCCACCACATTTGGTGGCTACTCAGAAGCTCCATTGCTGCCAACGAAGTGGCCAGTGTACATCTGCTGACTAACGAGATACAGCCATGGGGCTATTAAGGATGCATCCTGCCTGGCTGTCCCTTGGTGGGTTATCTGTTTACCCCTGTTGTCTGTGTCTGAGCATGGACTTTCAAAAAAAAGCTGTCCAAATGGCATTATCTTTGAGACTCCTACCTATCTTGCAAATATGTTTGAAATAAGCTAGAGATTTCTATGTTACTAAGGGAGGAATAGGCAGACAGATGACTTGAGAAGGAACTTAGCACCTAAGGCTTATTTCCTCAGGGAACAGAGTTAAAAATCAAATCTGAATTTAGGATTTGAAGTCATTGTCGTTCCTGCATAAGCTGAATTGACCACACAAGCTTTAAATCAGCAAATGTTTCTCATGAGTTTTACAACTGGTTTGTACCAGTACTTGAATCTTTGTTGTATTTTTTATTTGTTAATTTCTACTTTTATGATGGATATTATGGATATTTTTTTTGTGTGTAAATTATACTTTATTTTCTTACAATAATTTTGCTCCTTACATGTATTAGTCATTACGATACATCTAATCAGAGGAATGTGGAATTATTTTGTGCCGTTGGAAAAAAAATGACTGTATGGCATGGTTTTGATTTTGTTTTGCCGAAGTCCAAACTTTTCTAAAGGGCAAATCTTTGAGATTTAGGCATTGAAAAAGAAGAGGCTCGCTATACCTGTAGAATTAATCAAGTCCTTTATAACAGAAACAAGTTTTTGATTTCTAATCATTGTTAATATTTCTATTTGATACCCCTGTGTGTGTTGAGATTAACATAAGGCTCATGTAAACTTAGTTGCTTCTTTTCATATTATTATTACTTATGTGAATTTTAGAAACAGTTTGTTTCCCTTGAATGGACCAGCAGCTGTCAGGCCTTTGAAAATATTTGTTAGTGTGTGTCTCACTCAATATAATGGGAACCTCCCACTGTTTTATGTAGTTGGGTCTTTAGCTTATATAGAGAAGTTAGTCTACAACCACTTTTTACTTGTTTCCAGTAAAACTTTTTGATTTTTTTTTCCATTTTTCATCTCCAAAACAAACAATCAAATGAAAAAAAACAAGCTTTCTCACTTTAAATTTTACAGTTGTTTGTGTTTTTCCTTAAGGTGCTGCTCTTGAAATTATTAGCTTGCAGGTGTCTAGGTTTTATCAGTTATTAATTTCTAAAGGAATTCTCTAATTCTATGGAGAAAAGGTTGAAAAGGGGAACTCTGAAGCCTAAAAACCTTCCTAGGCAAGTAATAATAATACCATCTTTTGAGGTCCAAAATTTTTGATAGTGATTTTCAACTCTTAGCTCTTCCTTTACAGTAAAGAATGACTTGTGGCTTTTTGGGGCTGGCAGTGTAGCCCCGCTTCCTCCTCCTCCTCATTGCCTTGTGCAGACTTTCTGAAGGAACGAAGGTCGCTTTCTTCCATTCCTCCCTTTTCCCTGCTCCAGAGAGTGCCCTCTGCACTGCGTCTGCAGCGCAGTCACAGCTACAGGTCAGACAGGATTTGTGCCTGATACAGGGTACCTTGTTCTGCCGGATTTACGTGGTTAGGCAGCTTTCTCATCATTGTAATTCTGAAATTTCCTGCTCCTTGGCCCATTTCAAGGCTTTTTGCTGTGTGGTTTCTTATTGCCTATGAAGTTTTGTACAGAACTAAATGCTAAACATTACATTGTAATGTGTCGTCTCATGGCAATGAAATGACTGGAAAGCAAACACTGAAACACAGAGCAGCTGATGAAGTTTCTGTCCATAGCTGAGTCACAAGCTTTTAAGGGGTATTTTTTTTCTAGAAACACTTTTATTTCTCCTTTTGTGTGTAGAGTATAATATTGAATTTCTTACATATCCTGTGCTCAGGACAAAGAAGATAACTGCAATACTTAAGAAAAAAATAACACAAATAGTTTTTAAGAACCTTTTACGATTTAGTATTTCTAGGTTTCCAAAGTTCAGAAAAATATTTTATCAACTTCTTAACTTTCAGTTTGGGTGCAGAAACAGACATAGTTATGTCAAACATTAATCTGTACAATTTTAACTGTCATCATGTCTTGATAAGCATAATTTTCCCCACATATAATATAATGTCACTTGGACTTTTGGAGCTCTGAAGTTTTAATCTTCCTGTCTATCTGTGTATGCATGTATGTTTGTGGGTGCACTAAGCTGAGCATTTGCTTTCAAAGTGTTCAGTATTGCCAATAATCATACACTAAAAATTTCATTTTAGCTCACAACAATAGGGCTTTTCATGTGTAATTTGAAGGATAAATCAGTAATTATGCATTTAATTGGCTAATAAATCTTAGCACATTTCGCTTATTTTCTGTATTGCTACGCTAAATCTTTATAATGTGGCTTGTGGTTTTGTATAAAAGAAAACTAAATGGATTATATTCAGTGTACATACAGTGCATGAGTGACATAAATATGTAAAGCCTTCTGTGGCGTTTACTGTGTTATATGAGAAGCTCCTGTGATTACGTGCTTAAGGATTTCATAAAAATGGATGTACTTTTTAAAGGAGGTAATGAAGTTGTAGATTTTGCTTGGTATGGTGTATATATTTGGTATGTAAATATAAAGACATTGTGGGTTGCTCAAGCTGAAATGAATTTACAACAAAACACACAATAGAGCTTTTTGAAATATATGCATTTGTCATTTTCGTTGTGATAGTATTGATTCTCAGATTTTTATGATTAATCTTGTTAATTTTTAAAATTCTTGAACAGGAGATTTATTTAAATGTCTTAAAATATGAGAGAGGTTTTATGTAGCAGAACCTCTGTGTGTCATTTCCATTAACACTACAGTTTATGATAGTTCAGTATTTTGAGTTTTCATTTCCTTATGAGTTAGGCCGTGGAGAAATTTGGTATGTTTTGTTCTCATTTAGAGGTTGGAATTTTCCAAAACTATCTTGTGAATAAAATAACATCAGTGTTGTCACAATTAAATGATTAATAAAGACCAGGTTAGTTACAAAAGAATAAAATGTAGAAATATGGAGGCCTCTTTCTGAGTCACATTTAGACTCTCTGGAAAGGCTCTGGTCATTTTCTGGTTTGCCTTTGTGCAAGGAAACTGGGGAGCATTTTTGTTCCCATGAAATTTGGGATAAACTCATTAGATTTACAAGAACTTGAGGCGTGAATTACATTAAATCACACAATGAATAAATTCTTTCATCTCAATGGCAAAGCTATTATATAAAGTCAATGAAAGTTTTCCATTATTACTGTTTCAGGAACAGTTAACAGGATACTCAGTTAAGCAGAGTTTCAAGATTCCTCCATGTATGTGCATGCATGCAGAGAAAATTTAACTGGATTTTTAGTTTTTGTAAAAAAGAATACTGAATATAGCTTGTGATGATTCCAGTCAAGCATCCTGGATGCTTTCATTTGTAACACCGAAATTGTTGTGGACAGCACAACTGTTACTGTCTAGCTGATTGCATGCGTCAGGTCAAACAGAAAATCCTGACTTTGTCTGAAGGATTTCTGAGTAAGATGAAGTTTTTCTGTGTGTGTATTACTATAATAGAAGTTTGTTTGGAGAGAGAAAGGGAGGGTTTTTATTGTGTTTTTTTTTTTTTTTTTTGGTTGGTTGTTTTGTTCTTAATCCAAATTTTCCAATGAATTATTTTATAAAGCAATTTACAGATTTTTTTTTTAGGTGGAATGACAATGGAACAGTGTTTCCAAACAGATTTTAGTATGTGTGTATGCATGCTAAGAGAGGAAGTAGAACACACTGTATTACTGCATCTCATAAAAAATCCACCTGTATGGTGTGGCTGCATGTATGTCCACTACTTTGATGTTTTGATTAATTATAAAATGTCCACTTGAATTTACTGACATCCTGGGGGGAAAATGTCTTTGGAGAAATGAGTGCATTGTAAGCTGGGCAATTAACAAATGGCTGCTAGTATTGCATTAATAAATATTTGGAATATTCTGCATTAAGGCTGATGTACTCAATCAGCACTACTTGTCGTTTGTGCAAGTCCCTGAATTAATACATGAGAAACTCAATAAGACCAATTTGACAGAGAAGTTCATTTTACTTTGGATCCTTTTGTAACAAGCAAACATACCCTATGTGATCTGGTGTGGTAATAATTCTCTTATTAGCTTGTCACAGAAAAAAACATTTTTCAAATATGACTCTCTAGCTGTAGTCATCCCAGGTATTACTTGTGACAATAAAGAACGGGAGAGTAAGACCAAGGTGTAGTTCTTTCTAAGGAGCACTTAGAAAGTTTTTACTTTGATCCTCACAGCTCTTGTAATCACTTATTCCCAAACCCACTGTAGTTCAAGGGCAGGCGTGTAACTGAATCTGGAATTGAAACCCAAACATTTGCTTAAACAAAATGGTCACCTCCTGAATCTTCTTCAGTGAAGGTATAAGGAGAAACAGTCTCCCCATGTTGAGTTATCACATGCATCATTAAGAAAATGTATGTGGCTTCAGTAATTTATGATTGTAAGGCAAAAAAGAGATTTCTGTTCAGAAATACAATCCACTGCAGTCGTAAGTAACCAAGTCGTATAATCCTCCTAATGAAGGGTTTGATGAATAACTGTTTTCCATTTGCCCACTGTACCAATCCTGAGATTGTCCCATCACCTCCAATTTATTTCCTATGGGCATAATATTATACTGTGTTGTATTTAGTCACAATGCAATGGAAGAAAATGTGAAAAGAGTGGGAATCGATCATTAAGATACACACTCTGAGCAAAGAGCAGGTCTGTTCTTTGATTAATAAGACTGCAATAACATTTATAGACAGTATACTCTTACATTTTGATGGTATTTCTGGTTCCTTTTCTTAGCTTGCAGGCTAGAAGTTCTTGGCAAAGCTGAATATACAAAATAAATATAAACTGCATGGCAAGGATGGGTCCCTTAGAGAAAGAGAGAGGAGAAAATGATTTAATGCAATAATGATTTTAGCTATACACAGGCATCCTTTTTTTGTCTCGATTTGTTAAATTACCTGACGTCTGCGTGTGTAATTTAAACAAAATTTTGTTCTCTACTCTTTCTTCCTTTTGAGCTATCTTCTCAGGGAGAAGGATGATAAATGGAAACATAAACACAGCATGAGAATGTGAACTAGTTCCCAAACATTTCAGTGGTTTTTATAAACAACTGGTCATTGTTACCTTTTTCTGGATTACAGTTTCCTTTAGAACAACAGTGCTCTTCAGCTGCATTACAAAGTTGATTCTAAATGTTTTAGCATAGTTGCTTAAAGGCTTTAATGTTTAAATAATGGTTATATAATTATACAATGTTTAAACAATTAGCTTTTAAGTCTAGCAATAAGCCCACATTTTATACACATACTACCAAAAATGATAGTGAAACTGTGTTTTAAAGATACAAACTGACCTCAGAGTGAGCAACCACAGTTTAGAGACATTTGTTTCAATTTTAAGATTTTATTTTTAACACTCTTATTTTCATTTTGAATGTGGACAGTGATTCCCACCGTTATCCTTGGTCATCCTGTGAACACAGAAATTATCAGCTGCTGTTTTTTTTTTTTCTTTCTTTCTTTCTGCATCCCATATTCAGCATTCCTTGTGCATTGTGTGCCCTCTTCTCCCCGATAAGAAGTGCCAGCTTGCATCTCTCTGGTCTACATAAGCACAAAGGGTTGTCAGAGGCTTGAACTAGAGTGCCTTGGAGGGGTAGGATTAACATCATAGTGCGTTATTTGTCCCCTAAGCCATCGTGGCAGCTGTTGATTTATATTTTGAAACAATTGAAATAACAAAAATTGACACTATAAATCAAGATACTGCTTAGTATTTTGTTGGAACTTTTAAAAAGTATGCTAATACTTTAGGTCCACTGTTTTTGCTTAAGTCATGGTTTGATTGCATTTTAAAACATATCATAGAATTACGTTTTTAATCTTTATATCTTTATGAACTGTGTTTACACAGTGATTAAATGAAGATTTGTTTCCGTGTGTAATGGTTTAACACAGTAGCAGAAGGTCTGTGGATAAAAATTCATGCTTTAAAAGTTAAATACATTTTTTCTACTTTATAGGGACATTTCAGAAACCATATTTTATACCTGTACTAGGTTTTAATTTTAGATACTGTACTTCTTTAACGACTTTCTAATTTATACAATTTTTGTTTCACTGTCAAAACATTTAATTATATCATGTCTTGAAGGTGTAAAGCTGTCAAATAAATCAGAGGCTCAGTATAAACATTTGGTGAATTGCTTTTGCTACCATACTGTAGTTGTTACTGGGCAGTTAGTGGAACTTTTTTAAAGCATTTACTCAGCAGGTACAGGACAACACTGGTACAATGAATTGCTGATTGCTTGTAAAACAGCAGGTAGTAATGCCCTCACTCTTTGTAATTCTGCTTTGTAAAATGATGTGGCGAGATAGCGTGGCGGAGAAAGCGAGTGTGCAGCGAATCTGTTTACTGCCTAAGGGCTGCTGGAGATTGCCAGTCCTGCTTCCAGAAGTGTACGGTTGGTGCACATCTCTCCATAGCGCAAAAAAGAAGTTCCCACCGCTAGAGGGAAGGAGCCGCGTTCAGGCTTTAACGTTTGGACAGCGTGGGCGTGGAAAATAGGAAATGCAAAGACTGGATTTCGTTACGAGGGCCTTACTATTTGTCATTAAAAAAAAAAAAAAAGACACCACCCACACACACATCAAAACCCAAAACCCAGCATCCAACATGCAGGTATTCCAAAAATGTTTAAACTTCAGATGCAGAGAGAAAAGCATTCTAAAGCATGGTTTGTTTGTTTTTTTTTTACCAATATTTTGCTCTGGGGTTAATGCAGCCTACAGGCTCGCCAAGATGGGGGCCGGACGAAGTAAATTAGTTCTACTTTGAAGCTTTTATTTTCTCCTCTTTTCAAAATGAATGGGGAGGCCCTTGAATGAAAGCTGCTTTTCATTAGTGCCACCAAATACCTATTTGAAAGGAAGAGCTCTTTTAACACATACAAACACGAGAGTAAAGGAAAGCTTCCTTTTTCTACCAGAAGACCATCGGCTAAACAGCTCCTAGCCTCTCTTTCCAGTCAGGTGGCTTCAAATCAGAGTTAATTACTCCAGTCATTTATTCTAATCACCCTCTTCGTATGGCCAGCAGCCCTCTGTCACGGGGTGGCACGGTCTGAAAGCCACCGCAGGGTACTTGAGGCTCATTAGCGAGGCCTCTCCCTGCCTGGCTCGGGATGTGCCCCCGCCTGCCGCCCGCTCCCCTCCTTCGGCGCCCGGTAACCCTTGCCTGCCTGCTTGCCTTTTGCTCGCCTACGGGAAGCGAGCAAGCCTGCCCGGAGAAAGCCAGAGCGAGCTCGTGTTCGCAGGTTTGTATAAATGCTGCTGCCGCCGCCGCCTCGAAACACGAGTGCTTTGCCAGATGTGCAGAAATGGGGCTTTTTCTTGCAGAAGTCTTCCGCAGCCCTCCCCGTGCCATCCCTCCCTGGGGTGCGGGTGTGGGAGCACCCTGCCCCGGCCATGTCCCGGCTCCAAGCTGCCTTCTCACCTGGGCTTCCTGCCCACACCGCAGAGCAGCGGTGGCCTTGGCCCCTGTCAGATGAGTCGCTGGCCTCTCGTCCTGAATCAGGCCAACTGCAAGCTTAATGCTTCTTTTCCTTCCACCCTCCCTCCCCCCTCAACAATATTCCAACAAGATTTCTTTGCTATTTGGTATATACCTGGCATTAAAAAATAAATAAAATAATAATAATTAAAAAAAAATGCAGCAGCTTGTCCTCCAAAATAAAGGGTAAAATTGAACAAGCATATTTTTTAAAGACAGTGTTAATTTCCCTTATGCTCTGCCTGTAGGTCAAATACAGACCTACGTTACAGATATTGGGCTAGGTATCTAAAACACTTGCAGTAAGTCTATGATACGGCTCTAATGGTGAGGAACTAGGAGGACCTTCAGCTTCCCTGGGTAAGATCACTCCACTCAGTCATGGCTTTGAGCAACATTGACTTTAAGACAAGGACTTGATGTTATCCTTAAGCTTATCTTACTCAGGCTAGTAAAGCCTGCATGCTGGAGGTATGGGTTTTTATTTTAAAAAAAATCATGTATGAGTGTTACCTACAGTTAGAGTAAGTAGTTTTATTAGGATGTTAGTTGGTTAAAACCTTGTAATTTGGTTGTTGCTACTTAAAAACATTTTGGTGGGTTTTTTTTTTTTTTTTAGATTTGTGCCTTTTTCTGTACTGGGAATTAATGCTATAGATCAGTATCTTTACACAGCAAACCGTAAAGCAAAAAGGCTAGACCTGTCTCTGGGAGTTCAGCCTCTGAACTAGAAAATTAATTGGAGAATAGGAGTTAATACTGGCTTATTGCAGTACAGTTTTATTTTATTTTTACATTTTTGTAAACCAACTTCTATGAAGTAAAAAAAATATATTATTGATTCAAGGGAAAATTTTAGTTTTTTCTGGGATCTTATTTAGGTTATCACTAGCAAAAAATAATTCATTAAAATGTTAACAATGGACCATATGCTTTTTCAGCATGTAACCTCCAAATGTTAATAGAATTCATCTCCTACTCCCTTCCCACTAACAAGGTTCATGGCAGAGCAATATAAAGGTTATGAAAAGTTTGCTCTCAACTGGCTATAGAATGTCTATTGCACTTGGAGGTGTTTACGCCTTGATTTCCTGAGTGTGCTCAATATACTCAATATATCACTAGTTTATTTGTGTACAGCTGTTTTAGTGAAAATTTGGAGCAGTTTAGGTGATAGAAGGGAGTACAATCAAGAAGAAATTAAACTAGCCACAAGACACCATTGTGTGTATAACTAGTTGAAACTCAACATGCAACATGTGATGAAATTAGAATAAGAAAAGCTAGATTTCACGTTTCGTAAGGAAGGAAAATGTAAAAAACGATTTACAAATATGATCCCTTTTCAGATTGATTTCCTTTAAGCTTTGAACCTGACCCCCTAGGAGCTCTTTGTTCTGCTACAAATTCCAGCAGTAAGCAAACTACTCCCAGAGACTGGGAGACAGCTGAGGGGATCCACTGGGACAGGGCATGGCTCACAGTCAAGAGTGGGACAGGGTCCTCCATAATCAGGAGACTGTGGAAGTGCTTGTACTAGGGGATTCGATATAAGGTGAGCTGCCTTTGAGTACCAGCTTGTCTGGATCCAGGCTTCCTGGTAGCCTGCTTAGCAAATTTGCCAGAACAAGATGTTAAATGAGAACCTGCTGTGTTTGGGCAAGTTTGCAAAAAGCATGCCATTTTCCAAATAGTATCTTCCACAAATCTGAACGTTTTCTTAAATGCTGAATGTAGAAGCTGTAGTGTGAGGAGAGAAAGGAACCAGTCCTTCCAACATTCCCTTCCCTTTTATTTCTTGTGCTGAAAAAAGTCTGTTTTCAAAGAACAGAAAAGCTTTGAGATCTGTAGAATCTTGTACTGATAATGCCTTTAACACACAAATTCTCCCTTTCTCTGTCATTGTTAAGTAATGTTTCTCCTGTGTCATTCCAGTTAAATGCCAGCTCTGAGGAGTGCGGTGTCTTTGCCAAATATACCTCGTATTGTTGTAAATCCTAAGCAACCACACAGAGTGTCTTTATAAAAGATCAGGACTGCTGATAATCATTGCGAGGAAGCAAAACCCATGCTTATGTATGCTTTAGCCCCAGAATGGGTTACACATTTGTGCACGTGATGATATAGTGCTGTTTCCTATTTTTGTAACTGTTTGATTTATTCATATGTGGTACCCTAATTGCCTTTGCAAATCTGTTCTCCAAAAGCTCTTGAACACTTCTTATTCTGTGAAGTCAAATGACAAGATCAAAATGGCTTGTCTGCCTGACTTGCATCTAAACTGTGTTTTAAATTTTAAATTCCTTGACCTTTTGTCATACTATTTCCTAATCTCAAACAAATTTTTCTAGAACATTTTTTCCCAGAACTGGCTTCAAAGACAAATTGGATTAGTCTGTACAACTCTTCTAAGATGTTTGCTTGTGCTGTTTGCAGTGATCTGAAGACCATGTGTTTGCAACCATTTTTGTCTCTTCTTACATGCATACTAGTACTTGTTGATCATCACAGTTCTTGTGAATTGCATATACAGCTGACACATCAAAGCACAATATAAATGCTGCAAGCTGTTGAAACAGAGCGCAAAAATAAAGCAACAAGTGACTTCTAGGGATTAGAGAGTAAATCAGAAGGGAAAAATGTATGAGCACATTTAGATGCAAAATACATAGTAAAAAATCACCAGTGTCTCCCAGTGTGAAGTGTAGTGTGCTGTTGTTAATCAGACAGTATGTGTAGGCTTAAACTTTAATTTGAGGATTAAATGAGATCAAAACCTGTAGCGTACAGCCTAATACTTAACATGAAAGCTGTTTCAAGTGTAGTTTTGTCTGTGGTCACATAAACCTTTTCTGCATTTTGATCACGTGAGTTCAGTTCATGTTTCAGACATTTTCCATAACTTCATGACCTTTGCTGTGTTCAGTAAGTTTCCCCATACATTAGATAACAATTATGCAAGCTACGTATTCATTTAGAAAAAGTAAGCTAAGACCCCAACACTGGGTAAGTGTACTCTGGCCATAACGTTTTTCTGAATTTCAGAGTTTGATCTGTTTCTGTCTTCAGTGAGACTTGTTCAGCCTCGAAGGCAAGCGATTTGATGTGGTTTAATGTTTTGTAGCGTGTGTTTTGCAGCTCTGTTTTAGAGAGAAAGAATCTGTGACGTTAAAAGGTGAATCTCTGTTTACCTTGACAAACGTCCTTTTGGAAGTGTGCAGTACTCTGGCCTTTCGGTTTGCCTTTGGCTAATACTTGACATTCGGAAGCAACTATGATCACGGTGGCAAGGCACGAGGAGATGCCATGCAGAAGTCCTGTGGTTAGGGGTACGCGAGTTAGCTGAAGTGTTGGAAGCGGTATACCTGCATTAACCTGACAGAACGGATGCGTTAGCTTGGCAGCATGCTGCGCTAACCCGATGCCACAGCCTTGCTGCCAGCTCAGTCAGCTCTATCAGTACCCAGTACTGCACTGTGAAATGTAGTCGTATCTTGTGGGATTTTGTTGTTTGTTTTTTTAATACAAAACTTCATTTAAACTAATTTGACTGAGCCAACTGTCAGCTGTGTGGTTAACAGTCTGTGCTTCCATGGGTAATATGTTCCAGATCCAGGCTGTCAGTCTTCATGCAAGCAAGTGCTGGAGGAACTGAGAGAGGAATGGCTGAATTTCAGGGAGGAGGGAGCTTCCTGCCTCCTTTCGGTGCTGTATGTGAGGATTTTCGACAGGGATTCTCATCCAGACTGTCTTGGACTTTGGATGTTGCTGACTATTCTGGAGGAAGAGAATCCTCCAACAATGTAGGAGGAATTTTAAAAACAGACAAGAAGTGCAGGGGCAAGGAGAGGAAAGAGGTGGAAATGGTGGAGAAATCACCAGCATCTCCTGCTGTTATAAATACTTGCTCTTAGCCGTATTTGTAGCAAGAAATGGTTATGGTTATCTATACAGTTGTGGTTAGATTTTCTGTGTGTCTGTGGGGAAGGACAATTGCAAGCCCCGTACATCAGTACTATCATGCTTATGAATAAGGATAGCCATTTGTGTGATTCTACAACTGTAATTAATTATGGCTTTTTATATATTATTTTTTCATGTACAGGAATTTAATAAAGCCCTTCTGATCTTTTTTTGTTCCTGTTGCAATTCTTCTGAATCTGTTGGCTGAGAAGAAATCATATTGTTAGGAAGGGGCCATTCTTGGTATGCCTTTTGAAAAGCATCTGTTTTCGTACGGAGCCAATTGGCTGAGACAGGTTTTGCCCACTCTTTCTTTCAGTGGGGAAGGTAGTATTGTCACAACCATCACTGCTGGAATATGTGAACAAGTGAGGTAAGGCCAGCACGTGAATTTATAATTCATTAACTGTTGAGTACCGGGGTGCATGCTCAGTGAAAAAGATATGCCGATGATATGTAATGTGAGCACATCAGCCCTTATTCAAAGTGTGACATTATAACTGCACTGCTTTTGGCACTCATATTGGCTTTCTTTAACCTGCTTTCAGTTTCTTTACACTACAGTGTCATCTTTTGAATCTTGTTTTTAAGTTTGGCTTTGCAAATATTCTAATAGCCATATGCGTGTGTCTTCTTACAACGGATAACGTAAGAGATCCTGCAAGCCAGGCAGAATGCTTCACTTCGCCCTTCTGAGTTGTTCTGCTATGAAGGCCATGAAGTTGCTCATGAGTAAAGTTAAGCATCTGCATAAACTGCTGACACCTGGAGTTAGATGTCTAAACTTTGAAACTTAACAAAAAAAAGGCAGCATTTGGTCAGTTTATGTATATACTGTTCATTTTTAAATTGTGGTAATTTTGCCTTAAAATATTGCTCTCAAATTTGCAGGTAATCACGGGTATGCTTAGCCTGTTCCATATACTAAGAAGTACTTTTTTAAGGGTGATCACTCCCTTTACAGAAGAACAGCTAAGAATGCTGGTTTTCATATTCACCTAAGTCTTTTATTCCTGCACCTAGTGATAGACATTTCAGTTGAGGTTAAAGCTCAATTTCAAAGGAAATGTAGCTTTCATTTTATAAAATACGTAACAGCTCTCTGACTTGTCCGTTTTAAATTACAAAATAACAGTTGTGGATTGAATATAGAAATGGCCAAAAGAAGTACTCAAGATTTTTAGCTAAACATTTAACTAATTCACCCTTGTTTTGGTAATAACTACATAAATTCAAGTGGGATCTTGAGTCATTAGATTGCAAAATATTTTTGTTTTTGTTTACATGCTGCTTATGCAGAATGTATCTCACCACAAAATTCTGTTTCATTAAGTTACACTATTACACAAAAATTCTCTGTTGTCATTACTTAGTACCTTAACGATAAATACAGAGAAGTAGAAAGAGCAGAGGAAGGGAGGTAATGTGGGTAGTAATGGTGATAGGATGACGGTTGGACTAGATGATCTTGAAGGTCCTTTCCAACCTTGTGATTCTGTGATTGTGAGGTTTATCTTCCAGAGGTCTCCTCAGTGTGAGCTTCTTCTCAGATTGTAGATATCCTCTATTCTATAAGATCAGTCTTCTTGTGTAAAACATGAGTTAAAACTATTTATTAAGATTATATTTTCCAGAGTTCTTTTTCTATTTTATCATGGTATTGGTGACCAAGTAGAGAAATAAAGTAAAACGCTAACTTTGGTTATAACAGTAACGAAGTATACATTGGCAGTGCACTTCTGGGCAGCATTTTAAAATAAATGGAACACAAATTAAAGGGGAATGAGATTGTTCATGTAACTTAAGCTGTGAAATAATTGCTCGCTGTCTGAAGTATTTAATTTTTAATACAAATTGCAATATATAGTAAATAAAACTCTATGTAGTATAGTATAGTTGTAACAATCTGCTTGCAACCGTTATGTAGCAGCAAGTTAGAAACCAGAGATCATGTAAAAAGTGTTGTATCTGTTTCATCCTTTTGAAATTTGCATTACCGCATGCAAAATTCTGAGTTTTCTCCTTAGTATGCCTGCTGTCCTCTTCCTCCTGCTGATATCTTGAGGCAGGCTGGAGTTCAGTATCTTTCTAATAGCTTTTTGTACTCTTCTTTTCTCAGCCGTTTTCCCAAGTGATCAAATACTTTTTCTGGTGAAAGAGTGGTTGGTAACTTACTTTTGAATACTAACGGTTACTGAGAAATGTCAAAAGATAAAGCCAGCACTTCAAGAGTTAATATGTTATTAGGAGGACAGGAAATCTGGCAACTATTGCAGAAACTAGACCTAATGGTGCACACAAACAATTTGTCAGTCTTGGTAAATGTGAATAGCTTTCCGCAAAGTGGCTGCTTTTGCTTTGTTTGAACAGCCTAAACTTTTCCTTTTTGGACTTTAAATCTTAGAAGTGAAATGTGATCCACATATTGAATCAAAATCATTTAATTCAAAACATATTTTGATTGGAACTAAGTTGACATGGAAAGAAACTTTAGAATAATAATAAAAAAAAGTTGAAAGGACTTTCTATCATATATTTAGCAGGAAAATTTGAAACAGTTCTAATTAGGCTGAAAAAAACAGCCTTCTTCATTGTAACTTACAAAGGTCATATATCAATGTTAAGGCAGCGTTACCAGCTAGTGTCTGAAAGCCTGCACATGCAAACGTAATTCCAGTTGTTTGGTTTGTTTTTTCTATTTTCAAATGTATGTGCACACATATACTTCCAAGTCAGAGTACATACTTAATGAGTTTGAAGTAGTTACCTGGTACTTCAGTTATGTGGGTGCTTTGTAGCGCTCAAGAAGAGTATTTTTCACATCAAAATTACGTTTGTGCTAAAAATGTGTGAAATCCTAATTCATGCTTTTCTGTTCATACATTAATTTTTTTTAAAGCCTCTATTATTTTAAGTGTTTCAAAGGCAATTCCTTGCTCCAAAGAGGAATTAAAATATTTGACCCCTTTGAAATAATAGGCAATTATTTGTACTTGAGATTTGTAATTTGCCAGTGTAGTATAGTCCTGGATTTTTTTTAATTGAGTGAATAGGAAAGATTATTCATGTTTGCAGTTTTGTTGTCTTATCTAAAGTTTCTACTTTCATTTTAACTACATAAAGCACATTTTGTATAGGTAGGTCTTTTTTTCCGTGTCTTGGAATAAGTGTTGCCTGAGTGCTTTAATCAGCATAGGAATAAAGCAAACAAATCTGTGGTCTTATATTTCTAAATAGCTTGATTATGAATAGATATCTGTGCTAGTGGAAAGAAATACACTTAATACTTTCAGCATTGGAACATCCCATTCTCAAGTATATATTCATTTTTAATAAACATAGTTTCATATGCTCTATGTCCTTATACATGTACAGAAATAAAAGAGAAAGAAAAGTAGAGGGCAAAAGCCCGTGGTAGTTACTTCACAGATACAAATCTTGATTGCAAAGGTATAACATTGTTTGGGAAAATATGTAATAATAAATGATCAGAGTATTTGTTTTTTTTAAATAAAAGAAAAATCGTGTCTAATGTGCTAGTTTTGTATTTCTGTTGCTCTGACTGTGTTTTGCAAATTGTTTTTATCAGTGTTGCACTGATAGTCTTGAGCAGATTCTTCTCCATTCATTCTTTTCAGAAAATAGAGCATAAAAACATGCACACAAAATAATGCATTTCAGAGAAATAGTTTTAATTACACTTACTTAGTGATATCGGCTTATACATTTGAAAAATATTTATGAATAAACAAAAAATTTGTGATAAGATCAAAGCTTCAGTTTGTTGATATTTCTGAAGCGTCTCTACCTTGGGAATGGAGAATTGAAAGTTACTAATAGGTGTTTGTGTTTGACATCTGTATACTGTACTTTTTAGCATATCTCAAGTATTTTAGTCTCTGCCTAATAGATCTCATTAAAGAAACAGATATCAACCCCAAGACAGTTTGTCAAAGTTAATATGAGTCCCTGTGGACAGAACTGACAATTTGTGTGGGGCTTCACGTGACAGTCTTTTCATGGTCTTATTTGCTCCTTAGCAATTGGGCATTAGTCACTGATTTATTTTACACTAACTCAATGGGACTGAATATTACTGTGTTAGGCTGGACATTTTAGAGGATTTTCCTGTTTTGCGCATTTTATTGTGAGCACGCAGTGGGTGTAAATAATGTACTCAGCCTGCAGTGGGAGTGCTGGCAAGTGATTGGGTAGCTTTAAGAGCAGCATGGGAAGGATGCTAGTATCCCATAGCTGCATACCATATTTAACTTGAGCCTTAATGAGCACTGTCTGTCCTAGATGCTTAAGTAATCCTAAGTGCCTAGCATTCTGTACCCATGGTTTAGTTTTGCAAGAGGCAAATGCTAACAGTAAAAATTTTTGAAGAACTCTTTAGCACTTAATATTTATACACATTGGAACTTCTTCACTTTTCAGATTTTTTTTTAAGTGGTGCCATCTTAAATAGTATATACTGGTGTGGCTATAAAGTGCATCACACACCGGTACACTGTGTTGTTTTCCTTGAAAATCTGCTTTATTTTTTAATTAGTGTACAGTCTGTTAACTGTTGTTCCTCTATCGATGGGACCATAGCATAAGCACCTCCCTGCAACCAGGAGCTTAACTGTGAATCTGAACTGACAGGCAAGCTTATTTATCATCTGAATTTGTGCACTATATTTGGTCTGTCCTTCAGGGCCCTGGGTGTTGAGGTTGACTGTAGTCATTTTTTTGTTTAGCCCTTGTATCTGTGATTTGGCAAATGAGGAAGATGGTCTAAAATGGTCTAATATGGAAAAAATAAATAAAAGAGAATTATCTAGTTTTGAATCTTTATAAATTACAAGTGTAAATTAATTTTAAACTTGAAAAAGAGAAGTACATTCAGGATTGCTACCAAACATTCCATGAAAAAAGCAAAGAGTGTGTTTTGGTTTTGCTTTTTTTAAGAAAAGTCAGATTTAGCTATCTGTTAATCTGAGGAGATTGCAGAGTGATATTCCTTTAGTTATTCATGTCCAGGTGCTTTGTGAGTGTAATATAGCCCATTACAAATCTAGCTTTTGAAGAAAAGGAAAAATGAACAGCCTCTGCACATACTAAACATATATATTTAAAAAGTCACAAGCCCTTAAAGCTATTTTTTCCTGACACTATATAGTTATAATGATAACAGTAAGTATGTTCTAGGGTTAATTTTTTTTTTTTTGCAGGATAGCAAGAAAATTAACTCCTATCATTGTCATTTGCTGAGCCCTGTAGAATTTTATGCCTGCGCATTGTAGTATTATGGACACTCATGAGACTCCTGACTGGTTTTATCTTATTAAACAATTTTGAAATCATTAATTTTTAATTGGCCTGCTTGTGGTTTTTTATAGTTTTAATTGTGTGTCTGTGTATAAATGTTTCTTTAATTTCAAAAAAAGAAAAAAGAAAAAAATTAAAAAAAAAAAAAAGGGGGCATGAAAATATCCTGTCTAAGCATATATGTTATAGGGTATTTCCATATGATCATCCAAAGAGATACTATACTATATGGTAATTCATTTTAAAGAATGCTTTCAGCAATTCAGTAGCTGGGAATCCTAATAAAAAACAATAATAAAAAAAAAGAATGATATGAAGTAGGAGATATGTACAGGTCTTTTCTTGATTGAAAGTTCTAATTAAGTGAATCGAGGAAAATTAACTGAAATTAGCTGTCAGAAAGTCACATTTAAATGAGTGATGGTCTGGCGTGGCAGTAAACATTTAAATGATATAAATTGCCATTTAAGTGTATGGTTTAATGTTTGTCATGCATTAATATGACACGAGACTGCAGTGACAATCAAGCAGCTTGCTCTAATTTGAACATATTTAGAGCTTTTGTGTGGTGCGCACCACACAAATTAAGACAATTGCTGTTTTTATGTGTCAATTTAAATGTTGTTTTCAGGCATCAGTTAATGAAACAAACCCATCATTTCTGTGTGCAACTTGCAGAGTGATTTTCTTGGTTTTCAGATTAATTTCAACTTCCTCTGCTTAAAATTAGGAATTTCCTTTAGAAGGAAAATGCTATTAGTTTCTTTAGATGAAGAGATTATCAGACTTCATTGCATTGTTTCATCTACTCATTAAAATAAGAAATATATTGAATCCTCTGTGTAAAACAGAGAAAACAAATCCTGCTAGTGTCTTAATCTAGGTGAATTAACTCTTTAGATTACAATGATTTTTTAAGTTATCTTTTAATATATTTGTGCTATGTCTAATAACATTAAGGAGAGATTCATTACTGTTTGGATGCTTTTGTCTTGGGGATTGGAATGTAACTGGATAACATCTTCAGGAAAGTGGGTTCAGCATACTAATCTGTTTCTGTATAGGCTTGTATAAAAGACATGTACAAGAAATGCATAGAAGTAATAGCAGGCTGATATTCCAGCATGTAAATGTTTTGTACCCTAACACCCCTAGTTAGTTGAGTTTCCCCAAATCTATCAGTCTTCTGTCTGTCTGTCTGTCACAATCAGATTAGCATGCTGTTCTTAATAATTGTGCAGATCACACACACAGAAAAACACAATTTCATCTTGTATCATCATAAAAACATAGCCTGGCTGTCCGTAAATGTAGAAATGCTTTCCACTTACTGCTTTTTTCTTATTCCCACTACTATAGTAGTGGAAATGCACTACTGTACACTAGTAATAATAATATTCATTACTATAGTGTAAACAGCAAGGTCTTACAGTCGGTGGGAAGTAGAGTAAGGTTAGTCAGGTGACCCTGGCATCTCTCACAGGGCCTTTTTTTTTTTTTGATAGAATTTCTAAAATATTGTTATCAATTTCATAGTGAGACTTGTTAAGATAATTGTGAGCTATTCAAAATATGCTTCTACTACTAAAAAATGATGACTGTGTGTCGAACTCAATTTTATATATTTTTTGTGTGCTTTTTTACAGGCATTAGAAAGTGAGTTCGTTTCCTGCCAGCTTCACCAGTGGATTGATCTGATTTTTGGCTACAAACAGCAAGGGCCAGAGGCTGCTAGGTCCCTGAATGTATTCTACTATTTGACTTATGAAGGAGCTGTTAATTTAAGTTCAATAACAGATCCTGTATTGAGAGAGGTAAGTTTGTACTTACAAATGTAGAAAAGGAAAATCTTTGTTAACTACTGGCACTGTTGAAAGTGTAACTCCATGTTGTTTACGTCTGCCAGTGAATGTTAAAATCTTTGCTTTCTCTTGTGGTTTGGCTACAGGCCAGTCAAATGCAAGGTGCCTGAACTAGTCATCACAGCATACAAAATTAGAGAACAAGCAAGCAAGTTGTTCTTAAACTTTGTGCACCTAGATTCAGCACACCAGTATGAAAACAAATGTTCAAGGACTGCTTTGTTTGTTCTGAGGGCAGTCATTTTTTGTCACTAATACAGGATCTTAACGGAAGAAGACTGTGAGCAATCTTGATTTGGCTTGCACTTTTGAATTAACTTTCACAGTTTTAACAATTATCTTTTAATGCAATCCTGTATATGGAGTGCACATCAAGCACTGTAGTTTAGTAGTTTCCGTTATTTTCATTTGACTTGCTATCAAATTAATACTAATTTGTCCTGTGTTTTTCATAAGCAGAAGTAAATATTTAAACAGTGGAAGGATTGAGCCTTTTATGCAGACTCAGCACCATTCAGAAAAATCTATATACTAAAATATCATAATTTATTGTGGGCTTAAAGACCTCTCCCTTCTCCATCTAAACAGCTGTTTTCCAAAAGAAAAAAAAAAAAGAGGGGATGGGGAGGGTGGTTTGAGCCATTTTTGATAAATTTTACCTCCTCTGTTCAGGCAATAGACTGGAACCAAATGTAACTAAGTATATTAATTATAGAATAAATGTAACTGGTACTTTGCAGTAAAATATTCTGAGTCACTGAGAGCAAAGTGATAGGAATGCTATTAACAGTTTTATTTAAAAGGGTGGCTAGATTTATATCAGCAGGAAATATGTTTGCAAACTGTTTAAAAAAAAAAAAGAACAATGATATTTCTGTTTACAGATATTAGGCTTGAAGTTCACTGTAGAATTCTAGACTAATCCTAAGCTAAGTTTTCGTCATTTATTACTTGTTGAAAGAAAGTCTGAGAAGTGATTGTTATTTTCAATAATACTATTTTTTCTGTACATACCAGCCATCTGACTGTTGGAGCACTTGACAGCCTCTGTAGAGAAAGTCACATTGTAGCAACAGTGTGGGTTGTAGCTGGCAGGTGGGTGTGGTGGAAAGGCTTGGGGGTATGCAGGGCATGTAGAGGTGCACAAGGACTGGCTTAAGCCGCAAAAGTTATGGCTGGATGTCAGTGTTATCTGGGTTGCAGTCAGTCTGCAAAGAAAATCTTGGCCCACTTGGAGCTAGAATACAGACATTGCACATCATTGTGTTCAACTGAGCTAAGAAAAAAAAAATTGGAATGCTTGACTTTTAAGGAAAATGGTATTAACAAGGTTTGAAACAGTTATTGACCCACAGGGCTAGATGACACTCTTCACCCTATCATTTTTTTCATTTCATTGATGATGCTTATCTTGTTTCCTTGCACACTGACAAGGAAATACTGTTGCCTTGTAATAGTATTTATTAGACTCTTGAAGTGCCAGGTTTAAGTGTGAGCTCAAAAATAGTCTGACTATTGTGTGAAATTCATATTAGCTCAGTCTTCATTCTTAATTTTGATGCACTTATGTGAAATATAGGTTTGAGTGTATGTCTTCAGGCATTTTGTATTTTTTTTTTAATGATTCACACAATATAACATAAATGTAACTTTTTACCAAGGTATGTATTTTTTAAAGATTCCACCTTTCTCAGAAAGACTGATTTCTCAAATAGTCAATGCATATTGGTAGAGAAAAGCATAAAAATAATCTCTCTTCAAAAGAACATGAGATGATGAAGCTACGAATTGAAGTAATAATAATCAAAAGAGCAGCTTTCCAGACATGTTTTATGTAGTTTTGAATTTTTCTAGAACAGCACTATTATCAATTTAACTGTGATATGTTTTACTCGTGTCATAGCTTGAAAAAAAAAACTAATTTAAGCCCAAGAAAGTTACAAATCTGTTTGGAAGTGTGGATCTTCTCAGAGAGGCATTTTTTACTTTTGTAAATATATTAATACATTTTGTTACCAAATCTTTTGAGTTTGTCATTTTTTTATTGTACGTCACTATGGTGCTTCTTGATTTATTCTGTACTGCCTGAAATGAGTGGCATATAAAAATGAAAACAGGAGAGGGAGAAAAACAGTGATGTTGAGTTTATAATAATGGAGTAGCTTAGCAGCAGCAGAATTTTGAAATACTCCTGATGGTGTAAAAAAAAATGCACACTGATAAATGCAGACAGCAGAGTGAATGTTATCTGTAGTACTTTTATTCTGAGTTAATTTTACTTGAAGATTGGTCCAATGAGCTATTTTTACTTAGTGTTTTTCAGCCTTATTTTTAAGCACATCAAAGGATATTCCAACAGTAAAAAGATTCCTGTTTAGTGAAGTATCCCTTCCTACTTACATGTATTTTGTAATAGCATATTTTTGTATTGTATACATGTGTATATGTAATTTGAAATGGTACATACAATCAGCTCTGGTATGATATTGATAACCGTGCAAAGAGATTTAATGAGTGTCATTACCAGTGGTGAGCTATTCTGTTTTTACTTGTGAGTAAAGAGGAAAGTAATAAAAAATCTGCTTGTGTGTATATCTATGTGCATAATCATTCTATATCTATGTGCTAAATGAATTTATCATGCACCTCTGACAGCCTCACCTTCTTCCTGCTTACTAATCCATCTCCCTGAGGACCTACGCTAACATTCTGTACTGCCGAGCAGCTTCAATCAGCATTTATTTTTCTCCTTCAGTCAGCTTGCCAGAAAATATTTCTTCTTCTCTCCACCAAATTCCTGGTTAGAGGCCGAATGAGTTTCTGATCTGGACAATTAATAGTATTTTTAGGCAGGCATGACACCACAGATTTACTATCTGTTTATTAAGCAAGTATTAAACCAGAAATTTTATTCTAGATTTCTGGGTTTTGGAAAGGATGCTTTCAGCTTTTTCCTTGCGATAAAGTTCAAGGTTTGGGGCTTCAAATCTTGAAAGTTGTAGTGGAAAATGTATTTTTCTTTGCAAACCTAAAACAAGGAGAAACGTCTTTATGCTCTGAGAGTTGCAAGTTACCAAAGCTTAGGTATCATATGGAAGTAATAGCATGTGTTTAAACGATGGCAATTTTTCCACTAAGATGGTCTCTGAGAATATATACCACCAAGCCTGGACCACATCAGTAATGAGAAGCCTAAGATGCATATGTTTCTGTAGTATCTTCACAGATATGTGTATAGATATTGGTGACCTAACTCATCAGGAGAGGCCACACACAGAATAATAGTGGAAGGAGCTGAGGAGTGGAGGAGTTCAGGTTAATGCAGAATTTCCTTAGGTCTCCTAAATGGCTCCAACTGGCACCTTTATTTTTATAGGCAGTCAGGTTATATATATTACAAGAAGGAAGCACTCGTCTAGGAAGGAAAACTACTTGATTAAAACCATATTCCAACTTTCTTTTTTTTTTTTAACTGAAAATGTAGAACTTTTACATCCTCTCATACTGCTGTGAACAATTTTTTCCTGCCATTCTTTCTGCCTATGGGAATAAAGGATGTAAAGTATTTTGAAAGGATCTGACTGCTATAATCGAAAATTTTGAACTAAAATGCAAACCATGGGCCACATGCTACCTTTTGGCAGATAAACCCTGGGGAGTGCAAAGCTTGCATAATTCAAAGGCAAATCTCAGGAGGAGGGGAGCAGATCAAGAGAGGAGGGTTTGAGTTGGAGCCAGTGGGGGAAGGGAACTACAACGAGGAGAAGCAAGGCAAGAGATCCAGTACATCTGTTGGCATATCTGTGCAGAAGTTGTCTCTGCAGAGACCATTCCTTCATCCTCTTCTTTTTTTCCTCTAGCCATTTTAGCAGCATTGTCATTGAGTCTGATCCTTGGACTTGTGTATCTTGCTGAAAGAGGTTTCAACTGCAAGGGGAAGTTGCTGTTAGCTGACAAGCAGTAAATACCACATTTCTTTCCTGTGGAAAATACGGTATTTGCCAGCAATATATATATGCTATATTACTACCTTGTGTTGACTTGTGTCTTAAAAACCCCATTTTGATCTGTGGAACTCACAATCATAAGATTTGCTGTGGAAGGGCTTTTTTGTTGCCTGTATGGAAGAGGCAAAAAGTCACAGTACCACAGATAAATGTCATCCAGCTGTTCTGGAGAGAGTTCGCAGCACCTTCTTATCACAAATTCTGCTCTCTTTTTGAAACAGCTGTCCAAAATTAAAAAAAAAAAGAAATAGAATTAGTTCTACACCATTCAGACCAGCAACTCATGAAGGGATGAAGCACAATATATAGAAAATAATTTGTATCTTGGACTGATTTGTATTCCATTACTTTCTTGGTCAGAAGAATAGAAATTCCTATTGTCTCTGCCATAGAGTAAGAGAGGATCATCATGAATTTGGGCTCCACTTGGAGTTTATAATTAAAAGCCTGTTTCTGTATGCATACCCCTATATGGCTAGCATAAACACTGGACAAGTTTAAAGAAAAGAGATAAAGTTAATAGCCAGAATGCAAAATATTACTTGTAGAATATATTGATTTATTACAGGAACCCCCCTCAGCCTCAGGAGGTGTACTAAATTTTGTACCATACTTACCAAAAAGCACCTAACCATATTCTTTGAATAATTTTTAAAATATCATATGACATGATAATTGTAGGCAGTAATTAAAGAAGACTGATGATTTTATAATTAGCAATAATAGTTTGAAAAAGGTGAGAGTAAGTCCCATCCAAGTAATATCCCATGTACTTTTGTTAAGAAGTGATTTGCATTTAGCCTGAGATGATTCAGTTGTTTTATACTTCTTCCTTTGAAGATAAGGTACCATTTTGTTACATGAAAGTAGTCTGTTTAACATTAGGAAGCACAGCTTTCTCCATTCTATCGACACCTTTCTTTCTACTGTTGATATTTTATTTCCATATGAACTGAGGAGTTTCAGAAATTGTGAAAAATCAGCTTGGACATAGCATTTGGTATGTTATTTGAATGTGCCACTTCTGATTATATAAAGAGAGGAAATAATTCTTTTATTTTCTGTTTTAAGACATATGGCATAAATTATTTAATGGATAATAGCTTTTAAATGTTGCCCCAGATTAATATCTTTGGGTAAGTTTTATGCATCTTAGACCTATCTCTTATGAGTCTAATTTTATTTTTAAATATTTACAGTTTGAGAGACTTCTGTGCTTTCCAAAAGAAGTTACAAGGATGTTTAGTTTACATGACCCCAGTTTCATGACAGCAGTAGCAGATCTGATATCTTATCCCAGAGAAAGCATTTTTGGCCTCTCTTTTAGCTATGTTCATGGTGGGAGTTAATAGCATATTTCAGCTCTAACTCAGCTGGAAAACTCTGACAGCAGTGAATCTTTCACAAAGTATAAACACAATTTGTATTTATAGCATAGTTAACATTTACTAAATAGTTGGGAAAATTATCAGTCTGGTTTTAGCAGGTTGGGCAACAGCCTTTGTTGTGGCTGTGATGAGTTTTAAAAAGTAGGATAAAATGGTTATAAAATACTGCCACAGAGCAGTAAATTTAAATGTGTTGAATTCAGTAAGTAACGAATTTATGCAGGCAAAATTCAAACTATTGTTGAAACAATCTTTGAATCATCTCTGGCCAAAAGTGTGTTGCGCAGATGGTATGCTTGACGTTGTACAGCACAGGAACAGTGTGAAAAGCCAAATCAATGTTAAGACTTGGTCTAATTCTATTTGAAAATCAGTATAAAAATATCATATGCAACCAGAGTTAAGAAAAATATATTTAAAGTAAGCATACTGATTTCATGGCTAAGGAGGGGTGGACTTGTCAACTGCAAGCAAACCCTGATCTTCTCCTCTGATGGAAGGTGGAGAAAAATAGTGTAGTGAAGATAGAGCCTCAGTTGCCATTGTAGGTGAGCAGTTTCCCCTATGCATGAAATGAGCTTGTCAGGACATTGGGATTCTCCAATGAAAAGATGAGTATTTTCTTCTGGTAAAAAGGAATATTAAAGTAATATGAGCACCATTACTGCCACCGGTTCATATCATTTACCTATGAATTCTCACAGCTCTCACTGTGACCTGTCTGTGGTGTTTGAGTAAACAGGCAAACTGAATATAATCAAGTGTTTGCTGTGATATCTGGAAGGTGTGGCACTTCTTTGATTCCATTTAGCCCAGAGTTTGACATGACAAATGGGGTTTTATTGCCCTTTGTCTTAACTTACATATTTACTACAGCACTTAGAAACAAACATAAAAGTATTCAGCTAGGTTTCAATCCAGAAAAATATTTGACCTGAATGTTCTCTTCGTTACAGAATAGATCCTAATTTTATTTGATGCTTCTGCTTTTCTGTCTAAGAGGAAAAAGGGTGATATTTTACAGTTAACTGAAGTAGGACTGAGATGCCAGATGTACAAGGATTAAAGAAATAAGAATCAAACAACTGCTTTAACTAGAAGTAGTAAAGCTTTATGGAAAGAGGTAACTCATGTAAATCAGTTTTTCAGCTCCGAGTGCTTTTTTTTGCAGCCCCTGATTGAAATTTAAAGGGTAGAAATTTTCAGTGCAGTCCCTTCCCTCATCTCTTCTTGCTTGACCTGTCTTGTGGATCTATCAGAGCCGGAGAGGTCTTGAGAGGCCCTGGGCTCTTTATGTTTTCATTTGTGCCTGGCTGGTCAGTCTTAGATAGATGACATATTTGTTGGCCAATGTTAAAGAAGAACAAGTAATCCAAAAAGTAAACAAAGGATGGAAAAAAGNACATGAAAAGAGGGAGATATACTAGTGTATAATAGCTACAGTTCTTATACACTAAGTCATTTAGCCTTGAATCAAGCATGGAGGCAGTCTACAAACATTTCATTCTTTTGTGTCACCAGCGTGCTTAGATTATATGCAGGTTCTTTATGCAGTCCAATCAATATCTTGTGCAGCAGTTGGAAACTAAAAACTTTTGTTTGGAGTGTTTTCATTGTATTTGCTCACTGTAGTCTAGTGTATCTAGCTCCTGAATATTCCCGTTGTGTTTGTGGATGATGTATTTGTCTACCAAACTGTATTGTATTGGTTATGTTTGAACAATGGCTGCTTTGTGAGTGAGAAAGCTTGAGGTTATGCTGAAGATGCTTTTCCTCAATCAGTGCCCAAAAATCAAGCCTCAGTTACACATTACATTTTATTACATGGAAAAAAAGAAAATAAATTAATTCATTGCAGTAGAAAACTCTGAGATAATATTGTACCCATACTTTGAAAACAGGTAGTTTGATCTTGTTATGCCTTAGTTTAAATAAATATATTAGCTTAGCTTAGCAAAATGAGTTGCCTTGTTTCTTGTTCACACTTGTTACAGGTTCTGACAAGTGATCACGCAAGATAGTTTTAAGACCACTACATGCTGAACGTATACATCAGTGTATTAACCTCTCTCAGATTTAAATGTTTTATTTAATAAATAGAAATGGTATCAAATTTGGAGAAGTTTCATAGAGTGCTAACAGATTGGAACAGATTGCTTTCTTCCAAAGGAAAATGTTTTATATCAGAAATCAGCTAAGTAGCTAACTAGACTGTGTGTAGGAAGCAAGTTTTAAAGATTATTCTTTGCTTTTTCAAAGGGTGAATGAATAATGCCAGAAAATGGTGAAGTTTCGAAGTAACACGTATGGCGATGCCACTGCTTTCTATGTAATAATTACTGATTTTAAATGAAAGCTACGAGTTATTCTCTTGAAATCTTCAGCTGCTGTAGTGAATAGAAAAATTAGGCAATTTTGATTTTGGTGCTTATGTAAAATGGAGACTCTTATATTTTTAAAAACTAGCCCCAGAGGTGCTTAGGATTTTGCTTGTACTGAATCTAGTTTTAATTGCAGGTCTTTAAATTTGTCTTAACTTTCTTTTTAGACTCTTTTCCCTTTTTACTTTGTCAGTCTCTTTGAAGTACTTCCAGACCTGTTTTTCTAGTTCTAGTTTTTTTATCTGCCTCTTTCCAGTAGCCAGAGATTTAGGTGTTTTGAATGAGCACATCAGTGCTCCAGACAGAGATACTGTTTGAAATTATCCATGAACCCAGTGCCTCTGAACATTATTGAGTGACATTTGTTTCTGTTGGTTGTGTCTGCTCTATCTAACTGGTTTCTTTCAGATTGGCAGCTGGGATTACACTGCAGAAGACGGACAGCTGCATGAACTGGAGATTTCAGTGAGGCCGTGCTAGACCTCTGTTTAATATGCCTGGAATGTATATATTCAGATTGGAGCAACTTACGTGGCCCCGAGGGGGGATCTATTTATATTTGCACAAACTGTGATTACTTCCTGTTTTACTTTAATGACTGCCATGTAATTGTCATGATGGTTTGTCAGGACAAAAAGGCTTAATTTTCTTGATTCTAACAGTTTAAGAGCTGGGTTAGTGTTTTTGTTT
This sequence comes from Chauna torquata, assembly GCA_013399475.1. Classification (NCBI taxonomy): domain Eukaryota; kingdom Metazoa; phylum Chordata; class Aves; order Anseriformes; family Anhimidae; genus Chauna; species Chauna torquata. The sequence goes on along the minus strand of VXAL01002790.1, from coordinate 15,755 downwards.
TTAAAGCTGTGGTGGAAGGTATCCTACTCTGTGCTCCCTTCTGCACTTCTCTGCGATGCAAGCAGAAGAAAATATTCATATATTGAATCTCAAATAGCTTTGAGACAAAAAAAAAAACAACCAAACCCTGTGTAGGGAAAAGCCCAACCCCCAAGTATCTGTGGTAGTTTAGATTTAAAAAGTAATGAGTGGTTGGACTAGTAACCTAACTTCCAGACAACTACATTATTTTGAGTAGATATACAGAAGTAACAGANTTGATGATTTTCATTTCTTCATTTTTATATCGTTTTCTTTTGTGATGTGGCCTGTTCAATTTTGTTACACATAACTCCAGTGAGCTACAGCAGACAAGCGTTGTGCGCTTTTTTCTTCCTAACAACTTGCTGGTGTACTCTAGTAACATCCTCCTCTGTAGCTGGTTGGTAGTATTTCTGTCCATGCTTCAGCTCTGGAGCCATGAACCCATGTTACTTGAGCTGAAGTAGTAATGGCATTAGTGGGCTGCAACAGCAATCTTTTACACTCTATTTAATTAATAGAGGGTATATCACAAACATTTTGTAGGCATGCTTAATGATACTTAGAGAACAGTATATAACTTTTGATCTCTTAGTTTCTTTTCTTTAGCCTTTCTTCCCTCCTTGCTCCTTTCCCTCCCCTGCCATTTGTTAGATCACAAACCAAGTAGAGGCAATTTTCCTTAAAACAGTACGTTAAGTGGATAGTGCAATTGATAAAATAAATCATTGAAACGATTCATTAAAAAGGGGCTGATTTCTGAAGTCAAAATGAAAGAAGGATTTTCTCTTTTGGCATGAAGAAATTAGGTCTCTTGTATTTTGAAAACAGTTGATGCAAGTGTGTGAATTTATTGTATGAACGTGAGTGCTGTATTTATTCCCTGGGTCAAGTGTAGTGCAGTATCCCCAGGGCAGGTGTACAGTTGGCAAGCGTATACGTTGTCTGTTTCAGAAAAGCATTTTGCCCATTTTTCACAATCTTGATCTAATGGGAATTGTTATGAAACAAGGGGAGAGGGTACTACAGTGAGCTTCTCTTCTGTAATCTTCAGCCTGTTTTCAGCAATTTTATCTAATTGGTATGAATCACGCCTGTTCTCTGGCTAGTGTTATCTGGACTGCAGTCCGTGAGGAATTGAACTAAGAACCATACCATAGAAGCATAAGTGACTATCTGGTCAGAAGAGGTTTTCTGATCACTTGTTATCAGAGCTCGATTTTAATCGCCATCCCATGGGGAAGGGAGCTAGTCGGTTAGCTGCTAAGCCATTCTGCTTCACTGTCTGGGGGGAAACCTGTCAAATGGTCTGTGTTCTCTGGTGCTGCAAAGCAACATCTGGGTGGAAGGAAAGGGAAGACAAGTAATCATAATTGCGTATCACTCAAGCCAATAGAAATCACTGAGGAACATGTGTGTAAACCTTTTTGAATATTGAAAAGTGAGGTAGGAGCGGCAGAGAGCCAAAGTAATTATTTTTGTGAGGGCTGTTATTTTCTAGACGTAAATAACGGGTAGAAAGAAGGAGGATGAACCCAAAGCCTTTTCTGTCCCTAACACACATGCTGAAAGATTATGTATTACTATGCATGAGGTTTTTTCACCTGGGCTTTCAAATGTTTGGCATTTAAATCCTACTAATTTGAGAAGTAACTGGAAATACTCACATACAGATATGTAAAGACACATTGACAGAAAGTAGCCTCTTTGTAACGATAAGAGTGTAACCTGTAGCTGGGCGTTCGAACTATGCAGTGCAGTTTAACATGGGTATGGTGTGCTGTTAGACTCTTCAGATGGTTTGGTGTTTTGCGTCTGAGCATGCATGATGAAAGCCACTCTGAGCTGGTTCTCTTTAAGGGTCTTTAAATCTAGAGTTAAATGCTATATGTCTTGCCTTTTAACTGTATGGGCCTTCACTTCAGGATTTGAGTTCAAAACTAAGACCGTTTCATTCTTTCTCTGTGACACTCACTGCAGTTCCCCCTCCACCCTCCCTCCCTCATATTTAATTTTATAGTTCTTTCAGACATAAACATGAAAAAAAAGCAATTTTGACTTAGTTTCTGAGTGTTGCTGCAAAGAAAAGTAACAAACATCTGTTTTTACCTTAACTGCATCCATATGTTCAACCTCCCCATCACCCTCCTTCCCAAAAAATTTACAGCCGTATTTGGTGGGTACTGCATACTGTTGAATTAACTTGCTTCACAGTTAGATTAGAGGGTAGGTTCAGAGACTGAAAAGATCTGTGTTAAGCAGTGGCCAAAAACTATATTATAGCTAAGGCAAGTTTTCCTTTTTTCACTCCTCCTCTTTTAATTTGCTTCCTTATTCCCCCTCTCCCCTTCTCACCCCTCAAGATAAGAGGAGATAATCCAGGAGATTTTTTTAGGAGTACGTTATTGTGGGTAATCAGGTAACATTTTAACTTGTGAAATTTGATTATGACTTTTGTACTTACAAATTAATTAACATTTGAAATACTGTATTTATCATATTAATATATGGTTTGAGATGCATACTGTGTGGATTATAGTAAAGAGTCAGTTAGCTTGTTTCATTTTATTACTTCTTGTTGTGTCATCTGGAACAATTCTGGCCTTACTGAAGTTTTGTTTTTGTAGAGGATTAACAGGAAGAAAGCTATTTTACTGAGATATTTGGGAAGCAGTGAAACAAAATGTTGAATGATATTATCTTGTACTTTGCGGTATGCAGCATACTTTCAGAGATAAGAGTGTGCAAGTGAAGATATCTTTCAAACAAAGGTTATTCCTTTCCAGTTATACAATGCCTTTAATAGATGTGAAACTAGTTGTGAAAATTTCCCAAATATTTGTACCTATAATAACCTCAATTGTTGTATGCTCCAAAGAGATTTAGCAATGTGAGAATACATGCCCTTCCTCTGCCTCTAGAAGAGGCTAGCCGTCTGTAATACTGACTAATGCTATTAATACATCTTTCAAGAAAATGAAGTTAGAAGCTGGGCTATAATTTGTTAGAAAGTGAGTTGATGGCTTCTTGACTGATAGTCATTTTGTTGTATATTCTCAGGTAAGTGGTAGTTTTTTTCCTTTATCTCAAAGGAGATATTAATTATCTCTCTGACAAAAGCATTCTCTGCTCCTAGCTGATTTTCTTTCACAGGTTAAATGAAAGTCTGAGTGATATCTGGTGACTAAAATGCCCCATATTTCTCTTTCTCTTGTTATGTAAATTGAGAGAATGTGGATTGATTCTAGCTCTACCACCATCGCATGTTTCTGCTGATGGAGGGAGGTCATCTTGCATCCTTCTGTATGTGATCCTACTGACTGAGACACCATCAGAACATGTACTGGTGACATCTGGATAGACTATGAATACAATCTGGGACAAGGAACTAATCGTTTGGGGGTGCTAGTACATTGTCTGTTAGTACATAATGAGGAAGTCATAAAGAAGAAGTCTTGAAACTAAAAAAAAAAAATCTTTACGGTTTTGTTAGTAATGAAAGGGAATGCAAGAAGTTTTTATGCTCAAGTCTAGCTGCTATGTCTAGACATAATTGTCCAAGTGTTGTTGCCTTGATTTTTTACTAAAGTTTTGCAAATTTCTGTTGGCTCTCTGAAGATATGCAGTAGAAAGAACTTACAGTTATCAATATCTGTGCCTGTACTCTGTGTACATTTTTGATGTTTTATCAAACTTTGTTACCTGTGGTAGGATGTGATCTGAATGTAGATTTTTCCATTTCCGTTGGCTGAAAGGAAAAAATTGTGTCAGTGGGCCATTGTATTCCTTGAAATGTAGGCTGTCTTATGTTTTGGGAGGACCAAATGGAACCGAATGAGTCTGGAAGACTTGTTTGTGCCTGTGCTGTAAATCCCAAACTCAAGTTAGATTATAAACATGGATGTAGAAACAGACTATTACAGACTGAACATTGAGAATTTTTGGTCCTCTAAGGTAGGCTTTGGCAAAAACATTGTTCCATTGGTCAGCAGTCTGTGCTGACAGAACACCAGTTGTGTGAAAATAGGCAGTGGCTATTTACTTGCAGGTTGAGCAGAACATTTTATACTTCTATTTAAAATCCCAAAGGGATTCTCCTCTGCCCTGAGGCTGGCTGGGAGATGAACAGCTGTTCTGCTGCTGTTGTGTGGTCTGGGAGTATGATAATGATGAGCACCAAGTGTGTGAGTAAGCAGTGGAACCATAACTGTATCTCGTACAGTTTTTATGTTACTGGATGGCGGTGGTTTCCTCGAGGTCTGGGCTGTGGAAAATAGTGTTCTGACCACTGATCTTTCACTGACTGAAGCAATTTTAACGTCTGATTTTTGTTTTACATCAGTATGTGCTCTTGTTATGACGAATGTATTTGAAATGCTGTGCATTAATATGTTCCCGTGCTTAATTTTTCCTTTCTTAGTGCTGTCACTATGTAAGTGAGTATAGTTTGTAGAGGTAGCAGTGGGAATTAAAGGACACAGCAAATTTAATGGATAACACAAAACTCTGACTCCCTTTAAGTGCTGAATATGGGATATTTGGGAATGGAAGTTTCTGTATTGATTGTAAGTCCATGTAAAAGGAAGTTAACAAATCTGAAGCTTATTATTTCCTCATCTTATCCATTCTATTTTCAGCTCTATCTAAAATAAATGCATGGGAGTTTTGCTTCAAAAAGTATTTTGTTCACTTTGGATAATATATAGGAAATATTTTATAGGAAGTAATAGATTCTATAGACTCTGAAGGTTTGCCCTAAAGATTTTAATGTGCACAGAATAACTTGCATAATGTGCACAGAATAACTTGCATCTAGGACTGTCTGCATTTTTGGTTCCACCCTCATTGCAAAACAGAATTCCCGTTTGCTAGTAAAAATGGCCACTCAAACTGCAAGTAAATGTAGGCAACCCTTTTTAATCTGGAAGTTTTGATACTAACAGCTTTTTACAGGGAGGGTAGAGCTGCTGACCAGTAAGACGTTAATGACTCTTGTCTTAAGGGAACTCAAATTCTATGCCCTTATGATTCTCTTGATACCTTGGGTCACGAAAACTCAGATTTGAATTTTAATGTAGCATGTTTTGTCACCAGGAAGGGGACCCTGTTGGGCTTACTGAGCTTTAGTGTTTCATGAATCTGATGTTGCTGTTCCTCAGAAAGTACTCATTGAATCTCAGCATTTGTATGTCAGATTACACCCAGCTTTTGATCAATTTACTTATTCACCAGTTCTTTGAAGATTAAGGTGCTTCCCAGAGTGGGCAAGAAGTGCTAGAATCTGTCCATAGAGTAATTCCAAGTCCTATTCTGGCAAGTTTAGATATTTCAAAAGCCCTGCCAAATGTAATAAGGTCAACTGTTTTGGATGGCACATTTCCTACCTCAGAGTATGATTATTTTGGTGATCTGAAGGCCTCAGGTGCATTCTACTTTTGCCATTGTTATTTCTGTAATAGGAGACCACTGGGTGTCCTAGTACTGGTCTTTATTATTATGTAAAATAATTGTTTGTAAGAATGAGATGAGCATAAGCGTTGAATCATGAAAAAGAAGAATCTCAGAGAGAAAGAACAAGCACAGTGCTATAAAAGCTAAAAAGCAGCTAGTGGTTTTGTTCTAGCATTGAAGTGCCCTATTTAAAACACTTTACTGAAGGGCCTGATCTCCAGAACTTCAGAACTTTGAAGAATAGTACTTGCTAATGCCTCACCTTAGGTACCCAGCATCACTAGACACTTTTGAGAATGTAGGGCTCGATGCACCATGCAACAGAGTAATCAAAGTATCAGCCCATATGTGAGCTGTTAGCCCACAGCAAATACAAGGCATTTTTACTTAGTTTAGCTCACAATGAAAGAGATTTAATCTAAAGTGAATTACTTAAGATTTTCTGTAGGATTAGCATGATCCTATGGATAGTTCAAGAGCTTGGCTGACAAGAAATAACTGGTTGAATTTTGACTGCTTGATTTTATATTTGAACCAGTGCACCAATGGGTGGAAACATGGAAAACTAGTTGGAAATGTATAGGCAAGAGGTATAAGTTCACACATTTCAAAATAATTATCTTTAGACAATGGCAAAGCATCAAGTGGTATTTTCATGTATCCCCTGTGAAGAAAATGATAAAGCATGCTGCTGAAAATACAGATAAACTTTTTTTTTAAAATAAATGCTGCGTTATATCTTCACATTCTCTTTTAGTTGTGTTTAATACTAGTCTTGCTGTCAGTTTAATGCATCCTAATTTTTTTTGCTCTTTTTGAATAAAAATGAAAATTAAAATAAAAGTTTGGTGTAGCTTTCATTGTAGTTCTTGCTGTGAAACTAGGTGATGGAGTTTAAACAAAAAGTAGAACACTTCATGCATAGAGAAACTTTTAAAAAACTTTTGTGTCTGAGTTATGATACAAACAGGATAAGCCAGTGTTAGAAAGGAAAAATGGAGCCAATAAAGAGGGTTTCTGATTATAATAGCTGGTTTCTGTTTAATATCATTGAGCAGGATGAGGTTTCGCAGAGTTTCTCATGGAAATAGCATCCACAGTACTAAAATGATTACCTCATTCTTAGTACCAGTGCCAAGCACTTAGCCCCACAGTGAACACACGGGGTTGATTTTCAACATGAAATAAGCCAGAAGTGTGGAATGACATTTTCAGGTGACAGTTACGGTTCTATTGCCTGTAATTAGCACCTCTTAACATGCAAACCTGCCTGTGCCTTTTCCAGGCTGTTGAAGCTCAAATACGAAGTTTTGGACAGACCCCTTCCCAACTGCTCATAGAACCACATCCTCCAAGAAGTTCTGCTATGCAGGTGGTAAGTACTGTGTTAACTCTTTGTGACCTGCCATTTTGTTCACTTCCTTTGCTGTTTTAAAGTTACAGTACCTGCTAGGTTGGATTTCTTTTATGTGGTCGTGGAATTGTGTTATTAAAAAGAGCAGATGACTTATGAGTTTGTAGGACTGTGAGTGTATGCAATGCTTAACTATTTTTTTATTTATTGCTGTAAGGATTGTATTGATTTCTAGTACAGACCTTTTTTGTCAGTGTAATCTAAGAACACTTCATCAGTTTATTTTGTTAATACCATACCTGTACAGGTGAAAGCCAGTCATCATGGAGACAATTTAGTTAATCTTTGGCAGATTCCCCAAGAAGCATGGATTTAGGAGGTGGAACTTCCTTGTCTTTTCCCCCAGGCATAGGTTTTCCCCTAAAACCAGGATTACTAGGAATTCATGAGCTGAAACTTACATAGCAAAGAATGTGACTAAATGTGTTTTGCAGTAAAGCTAGGGTGATAAAATCCAGGCAGTGAGCATTAACATGCTTTCCCTTTTACCTCTACTTGTGTCTAATATAATTTTATTATACAAACTATTATTTTATTGCTGATTACTTTCCATATCATGTTGTGTGCAGTCCTTGGGTCTAAAATATCGTTTGTGTTGTCATAGATCCAGAACTAAGTATGTTAAGTGATACTGTGACAAGTGGAGCAAATGGTCTGTTAATTCACAAGTTTTTCAGAAGGTTACATTCCCTTAAGATGGGCATTTTATCCTGAAATATAGGTTAAAAAAAAAATTACTTCCTGTATGTTCTGTAAAACATGATCTATATGTCCTACACAGGCAGACAAAGGTTCTTAGATTAAAAACATATCTGAAGTGCAAATGGTTTTAGAAAAATTACACAAAAATCAGAAATCTGTCCAAAGTAGCTTACAAACCTTGCAGCATAGCAGTCTAAGAAATGTAAGCTTTCTTGTCAAGTTGAGCTGCTAGCCCTTCTCAAATACAAATGTGTCGTGTTGTGCATGAGGCTTGCTCAGCTGACTGTCCTCCCCAACACCCTTTCTGCAGCACGTGCATATTACCTTTTGACAGCTGTTCTGTAGACAGGCTTCTGCCCTGGGATCCCATGTACTGGATGGACAAAGCTGATTGCGCTGATTTGTGATCTGCTGGGCCGTTGCACCTCCCACGTGGTGTCCCACGGCAGGAGGGAGCCAGCAAACCAGTGCAGTGACCTGCGGTGTGTGCAACCAAGGGGCTGTCTATCAGAAGAGCCCTGTTAAAAGGGGTGCTGGGGAGCCCAAGTGCCCTCATTATATGTCTGTATGCTGTATGTGTCCCCCTCTGTCATGATGCTGTGCACTAGACACTTGCGCTGACTTATGGAGACTTGTTTCAGCAAGAGGAGGAACTTGAGAAGTTGGTTCTTGCCGTGTTTGTCAGGCCCATTGTTACATAAATAAATCTAATGCCAGGAAGCAGTTTCTGTGGTTTTATCATAATATTTTCGTGATGCTGAATTAGTAAAGATTTAATATGTACTGGAACAATTAAATTCTATGAAGAAAACTGTTTCTAACTCCTGTGGGTTTCTGGGGGCTGAGGTACACACAGAAACAAAACCTTAGTTCTCCACTTGCTTTGACCAGTTTTGTGGTTATTAATACATGATTTTATAATAGCACTGTGTTAAGCATTTTAAAAGCAGTATTCCTGGAGCTGAAATACAGTAAGGATGTTTTCTCTGTCACAATTCTAAATTATTTCAAGTTGTATTATTTCCTGAGTTTTCTGTTTTCATGTGTGTGTGCACGTATGCATGAATACAACCGAATTGAAAGCTACCATGTGCTGTGTTAAGTGCACAAGCCATAATATACACCAGGTGTAGTAATTAGCAGTCACACGAAGGCTGCCTATTTGTCTGGGTTTGCTGCTGTTGCTGTATCCCCTTGTGTTTTCAACCATCAGATAGCTGGATTTAATTGAGGCCACATCAGATGAGGCATTACTGACACCTTTAATTGAATGAGCATCCAGGGAGGATTAACTCATAATATTGATTGGCTTTTAGCCACTTGCTCAGAAGGGTGTCTGGGTAGCTTATTAGTTGCTTTTATTTACACCTTTATGCAAAGCCTGTAAATAGGAATTCATAGAGCAATATGTTTTTCTAAGTACTCTTAATAACTTTTTAAAAAGGAGTGATAATAAAAATGCAAATGTATTTAATTTTTTTATTAGTTCTGTATAAGTATACATTAAATGTATGTAGTTACATACACATATATGTAATGAAATACTGCAGGTGGAAAATAGCCAAGAACACTTCATTAGTGTTCTAATTCAGCTACTAGAAAAATACAAATACTAGAAAAATACAAATACAATATGGCTACCGGTGACTAAGATGGTTGTATTTCTACATTTGAATGGAGTTTTCTTTTTTAGGATTCACACTATCACAAACCCACTATTATTGCATTTGCTTATCTTCCTTAGGCTTGACATCCAGATCTCAGGTCCTTGATATTTTGTTTCGACATTCACACTGTTATTAGAGATCTTAGTTAAAAAAAGTTATTAATCTTTTGAAATTATTAAATTTAAAAACTAAAACCTAAAAATATTATGTTGAAAATGAGAGTCTGGATTCATTCTTTCCCATTAGTATTTCCAGAAACAACACAGGATAGTGTCTGTAATCACGTCCACTTTATGTTCTTTACAACTGCATTTAATTATGTTTGTCCTTTGAAACACATTTGCAGTGAAGTCTTCTGCTTTGCATTCATAAATCTTATTTTTGTACACCAGAAATATATACAGAACATATATCTAGTCTATGTGTGTATCTGTTTATTTTAATGTGCTTTTATGTTCTCATCTGGCTTGTAAAGAATTGTAGTCTGCCAGTTTAATGCAATTTGAGACAATCTCTGGGAGCAGGAATTTCTTTTGCTCACTCTTTTTTTTTTTTTTTTTGTTCACTCCTAGTTTGGCACTGCTTTTTCTTGACGTGCTATTTCTGTAGATATGAAGTAGAATTCTTTTGGCAGATATAGGTGATTGGAAACTTTCAGTTTAATCTGCAGTGATCTGCAGCAAAGTTTGTATGTAGACATCCCTGTTCAGCAAGGCTCACAACTTAATTGTGTACACGAAGGATTTCTGTCTAAAACGGTTGTTTCCACAAGCCTCTCCACTATTATTGCGTTTGCTTAACTCTGCAGCTGCTATTGGATCTTGTGTGTTTTAATGCAGTCTTCCTTCTCTTGTCCTGTCTTCTCTTCTCCTCCCCATGTTTTCTTTTCCTGTGTATTTGGGCTCTTGTTGTGTGCACTCAACAGTATCTCCTCCTGCAGAGTCCACTGATGTTCACAGACCAAGCTCAACAGGATGTGATCATGGTTCTAAAGTTCCCATCCAACTCCCCTGTCACTCATGTGGCAGCCAACACCCAGCCTGGTCTGGCCAATCCTGCTGTGATCACAGTTACTGCAAATAGGCTATTTGCTGTAAACAAGTGGCATAATCTTCCCGGTAAGTAAATTAAAGTAAGTAGCATAAGAAACCACTGCCATCAAGCAGTATATCTATTGGCTGCTTCAGAATTTGCTGCAGAACTGTTTTAAATTTAAAGTGTGAAGTGCAAGTCCAGTTCATTGACACAGCACGCTCTTCACATATGGGCTTAGTTTCTCCTTAAAAAGGTCATCTGGACTATTGTGTAGTGAGATATGTAGCACACAAAAGGTGTGTAACAACAAACGTTTTTGAAAAAATCTCTCTTTCCATGATATCAAGCAATATGCAAGAAGACAAAAACGGTATATCACTACTTGACCATAATAAACCGTCACACTATTCCTCTTCAATTTGTTCTTCAAACAGATGATGGAAACCCGCACCATATCATGTCAAAGAGAAGTTTTAAAGCCACTCAATGAGAATTACAAGATAAAAATAAATGGGAAGTCACTATATTCTGTAACTCAAACATCCCAAAGTTATTAGGTGCTTATGTGTTTGTCAATATGTAAGGAAAACAACCATATCCATTTGCATAACAACCAATCAAATTAATTATCCTTTAAAAAATGTGTTGGACTTGAGAATATAGCCGTTCTGTTTTCAGTTCTAATGTTCTCTAATCCTGAAGGGACTCATCCTCCTTTCCCTGGCTATGACAGTCTCAGGCCCAAGCCCTGATAAGTAGTTTTATTTCTCTGCTGTGCAGTAAGTCTGGTCAAAGGCTTTTCAAAAAAAGGAAAAAAAAAGAACTTCTACTCAAATAACTTAAAATAGAAGATATTTGCACCCAAGTAATACTCACATCACTGAAAATCCTGCTAAGAAATCTGTACCCGTGGTCCTTGATTACATTTTGAAAAAAGCCAGATAACTCCCACACTTTTTCCTAATTCTTACAAATTACCTCTCAACTTTGTGCAAATAGAAACATCTATGGATTATTTCACCCACCCAAGAAATGCTTAAAAAGAAAGGTGGGAAGGAAGGAGGGAAAGGAGACTTGTCTAGATAACCGCTTATGAGCAAGAACTATTTACAGGGCTCTTGACATTTGTTTGAAAGGAGGTTGACAATATCCTCTCATACCTTGGATGTGTGACCTTGGGCATATAATACTCAGGCTTTTAAAAAATGCTCTCTGAGGATGTGCAACAGTCATGGGAAGAGAAGAGGTTCTAAAGTGGTAGGAGTTGATTTTGATTTCCTCATAAGCCTGCTAGTTGGCGATCTGTGAACAAGCAAGCAGTTGGTGAGAGTGGCAACTGGTTGTTGAGTGTAGTAATCAACTGTTGTGAGTTGAACAAAACCTTCAGATTTTTTTTCCCCTCTCCTCTGAAAGGGAGAGCAGTAATCTGTGCTTCTGAGTCACTGTTTTTTTATTTGGAGGCATTTTATGGTTGTCCTGCCTTTACAAGATGCTCAGGAAAACCTACAGTTTGAGACAAAAACCCCAAACCCAGCCAAAGAAAAACTGAAACCCAACAAAAAACCACCGCACCCCACTTCTTTGAGAGCACACTGATCAAGCTTGCAGGCTGTTAGTGGTATACCACACTTAAGAGATCTGGATATGGACACCTGAAACTAGCTTTCACTATTGTTGCCTTCAAATTTTATACCAAATTGGGATTTGCTGGGGTTAGAGGGCATGTATCATTACTACTCCTTTTCTCTTGCTGTGGGCTTAGCATTGTCTTTACTAATGAGGCATCGTGATAAGAAAGTTAAGTTGCCAATTGACCAGTTGTCATTGATGTGTATTAAAAACCTCATTTCTGCTTTTGAATGTGAGTTTGGTGGCTTTACTGATGTCTAATGGCACTGGTACCCAACAGAGCGCCTCTATTTTGTTACGCAGATTTCATATTTTGTTTTGAATTAGTGCTTCATTGCAGCAGAGCTTTGACTTCCCAATTACTAAGGAAACCATTTAGTTGATACTGTTTTTTACATTAAGCTATGGAGAGTAGTTAGAATAATCATAGAGGTAAGTATTCAGCCATTATGTTTTGTTCCACTTCCAAGAATGTCTTGGGCTGTTTGGTGGGGATTGCTTGTTTGTTTTTAGTGAAGCAGTGGAAAAAAAGGCTTTTTTTTTATTTAGCACTGAAGGAAAGTTCAGGAGGTAAACGTCTCACCGGTGTGCCAGGTGCTCAGATGAAATGTAGGTCTGCAGAATTATGTATTAACTTCTATGCAAACTTGCAAATAAATGTTTTTTGGTGATAGATGAATCTTTAAATACTGCATGACTATGAGATTTCCCTGTCTGCAGCATAAACTGACTTTCTAAAAAAATGTCCTTTGTACTTTACTTGTTTAAAGCAGTGCTTTAAAAAGTAAAGGGGAAAATAGTATTTGCTACAGTCAGCAGATGGTTGTCACATTTTGTTTTCAGTGTTCTTTACCACTTAATTTTGTTTTGTTGCGATAGGAGAGGTTGCCAGTAAAGCATCTGCTAGAGCTTATGGCTCAGGGCTGGAGCTGCTGCTGATGGCATACATTCAGAATAGCACTAATCTAAAATAAATGTTTAATAAGAAGCCTGTGAAAGCACCTGGAATTTTTTTTTTTTTTTCTAATTCAATTGATACAGAAAAATCTTGGATGGTTAAAAAAGAGCGGACATAGCTTTGATTTACAAAATGTATGTGACATCACATATTAAAAAAATGCAGAGTTTTAAAATCTTCTTTCCTGAATTGCAGCTCATCAAGGTGCTGTACAAGACCAGCCTTACCAGCTGCCAGTGGAAATCGATCCTCTCATAGGTCTGTCACTTCCTTCTCTCTTTGCGATTCATTAAGCTCTGTATGGTGGCCCTGAAGTGTAGATTACGGTTGTTTTTCACTTGCTGGTTGCTGGGAATGGAATTTTCCTGATAAACCATTTGCATGCAAATTGGAATGCAATGAGCTGTGGCTATGCTGGTATTTCATCAACTCCCCCTCGTTGGTTTGCCTAATTTGAACAGGCCTAGGACGCGTGTCAGTGAAAATTAATATGGATGCTGTAATAATGTGTGATTGAGAATGTGCATGAAGTACTGTCAGGATAATATTGGATCTTTTCATCACTCAGACTTGTTGATGAGCAGGAGCGAGGCACGTTATGATGAATTGGTGCACTGGTAATGTGATGGAGCTCCTTTGCTGCGGAAATTTTCATAATAACAGTGGGGTTCATAACTGCACTGTGTTGTGAAAAATAAAACCATGGTGCCAGGATTTCATCATTAAAGGAGATCAATCCTTTCTTCATAGGCCTGCTGTTCAGGCAGAGGGGATTAATGTGTAATTGCAAAGCGGTTTCAAAGTTGAAATATATTGCCTGCTCAGTTTTAGTATTGAGATATTAGTATTCATTTTTCAAGGGTATTGCATCTTTTGATCACCATCACTAGTTAAATTTGTGTATGTTCTTCTTTTATTAGAAAGGGGTGGAGAAATGTCTCACTTTTATTTAATGACTCAGTGTAATAGATTCAATTCTTGACTTTTTATTATAGAGGTTTATTAGTTTATATAGAGCTGATTTTTCTATTAGCATGGTTAGAGTTTGGTCAGTTCTTTCATAACAGACCCATACTTTGGGGAGTGTATACTTGGACTGTAACTTGGGAGCCTGTAGCACAGCAAATGGAACCTTAAGTGTGATCCAAAAATGAAAAAGCCAAACAACCTAGCCTCAAAATACAAACAAGTTGCACAACAGTTCACAGGAGCAAAAAAGAGACAATTTTTCTTCTCTCCCCCATCTCTATTATAGTACAGCCTTAGCAATGTTTTTTAAACTGGCAATTTCAGGATGGTAATGTAAGTGAAAAAGAAATAAAGCAAACAATTTTAAAAGCATGGAACGAACAGAGCAAAAATGAAACTTATCTAGATAGGGTGGAATGACCGGTTTGTCAGCCAGTGAGAATTAATTTCAAAAATGAGTATGCTCATCAGTTGGTACTGCACGGTATCGGTCTGTAGATATAGACTGTTGCTGTGTAGCCTTTTTGCTAGATAAGCTCTGTGATAATTAAGTCAGGAACACTATGAGCATATTAAACCATTTTACAGGGCTGATAAAATTGAAATGTTTTCCCAAAGTTTTTGAAGTCAATTCCCTCTGAATAATGCAGTAATTATAATTTGTAATGAGTAAAACGTGCTGTAACTCTGCTTTCCTTCCTGAAATAGATTTCATCAAAAAAAATGTCTGGAGCAGGAAATGTATATTCTTCTTTAAAACCTGCAATTTAATTGATCTTAAAAACAAATAAATATCACAGTAAAAAAAGCCAAACCAAACAACAAATCATATTGGGCCTGTCTGATGATTTTTCTACACTTTGTGAAGAACATGAAGAAGGAAGCAAATGTGTTAGTATCATTTGCGTATTTCATGATTTTCAAGATTAAAATACCATTTTCAGGCATACCTTTAACTTAAAATATACTTTGACTTTTCTTCAGTATAAACACCTTTAAAATTAACATTCATGGTTCTGAAAAATATTTTAATATTCTCTTCATACGATAGATCTCAAATCAGCCTTGTGATTACATTGGACATAGTTTAAAAGGTTTAAGGGTTTCTATGTCACTGTTAAGTAGCATCATTGGGTACAAGCAAGTAATTATATGGATAATATTAAAGATTCTTAATTGTGGCTAGGCACATTTACCTAGAAATGGCACCTAAGAGGACTACAAAATTACACTTTTATGGTTATAGCAGGATTCTTGTTGCTGTCTTAGTCATAAGGAGGGATTCATGCTGTCCTCATTTTCCAATTGCACAGGATGTAGATTGTAGACCTTTTTTTAGGTGAAGCTTTTTGAAGGTCTTAACTACACTGAATATGTCGATCTGAACGTTTCTTTGGTTTTATTTGCCATTATTTTGTCATAGTGATATAGAGCGCTTCACTGTGCATTTATTAAGCACTGTTGTTACTCTTTAAGTGGTCCCAGCAGTGATTGAGGCCCTGTTATGTGTTACCTGCAGAGAAAGTAGCAGTACCTTACAAAATTATTTGCTACCCATATGGACAAGACAGTTATCAACATTTTATACACAGTGAAATCATAAATAAATTAAGGATTTGATACAGAGTAAATGCGATAAGCCCAAGGCTTAGGGGATAGTTAGCTTCTGAGAATGGAAAGAAGATAACAAATTGTCGAGAAGAGTACTAGACCAGTACAGAGACAGGTCCCACGGACCACCTGGAATGGAAGTGAGGGTGCTTCAAGCAGTTGGCAGACAAACCCAGACCCAGGAGAACTTACTTGCCTGGTATGGGGGCCAGGTTCCCTCAAGAACAAAGCACGTTAAAAGTTCTCCCTACAGGGTAGGATTTTCATAATATATATCTGTTAGGACCTATATATATAT
>VXAL01002787.1:14383-40145 GCA_013399475.1 Chauna torquata | reverse complement strand
GTCATGGTCACTCTGCCCAAGAGTGACCAGTTCCCAGTTGTTTACTGTAGCTCATTCTCTGATGGCGGCCCTCATAAAGCTAAATTGTTTTGTATAACTGTGAGAAGTCTGGGGTGATGTTGGTTTTCCCTTCTCATTTTCTGTCAGTATAGCTTCAGCATTTCCTGGAGAAACAAGTGGTCAGTGGGAAATCCTCAAATTTAGGATTTGGAGGTTTGCCAACTTTGCCTACTCGGTGGCCTTTTTTGTGACAGACCTTCTTGTGACACTTGGGTAAGTTACTTTATCTCAGATTTTCAACTATTTAATGGAAATTGGACTCTAAAATATCTTTGTGATTTTGTTTATAACACTGCAGCTCAGAAAGCCAGCGATAATCACACATTCCTATCATACAGCAGTACCTGGGGGAAAAACGTGAAAAATACAGTAGATATTGCAGCACTGTGAATCATCAAAGTATCAAGAGACTTGAGAAAACCATGCAATAGAAAGTGGAAGAGATCACAGATTTTAAAAATAAATTGAAGGAATCACTGAATTTCTCTTGTCCACTATCTTTCAACTCAAAGGCTATGATAATGGAAAATTATACTAAAAGAATCATGGAAACGGATAAAGAAGAAATAGAAAATGCTAGAAATATAACACATGACAATAATCAGGGTTAGTTTTGTCCCATAGTGGTCCAAAAAGACATACTAGAGTCTGTTTTCATCAGTTAGAACTCCAACACCTTGTTTTAACACCAGCCAATATTTCCTTGGGCATATCATCTAGGATTGAGTCATCTGTAATTTTCTTGTGTGTCACAGCAAAAGCATGACTTGGACATCACCTAACCAGCTACTGGATGTGTGACAACCACATGCAGGAAATACACTATGAGCACAATGTATCTGTGGGTCAGGGGATGCTGGCAGCAACTCTTCTCTGCAGTTTCCAGTGGTACCTGGACTCCTAGCTGTGTTAGAATCATAGAATCACAGAATCATTTTGGTTGGAAAAGACCTCTAAGATCATCTAGTCCAACCTTTAACCTAGCACTGCCGAGTCCACCATTAAACCATGTCACTAAGCTCTGAATCCAAACGTTTTTTGAAGACCTCCAGGGATGGTGACTCAACCCCCTCGCTGGGCAGCCTGTTCCAATGCTTCACAACCCTTTCAGTGAAGAAATTTTTCCTAATATCCACCCTAACCCTCCTCTGGCATAACTTGAGGCCATTTCCTCTTGTCTTCTTGGTTGACGCTTAGGAGAAGAGATCAACCCCCACCTCACTATAGCCCCCTTTAAGATAATTGTATAAAGTGATAAGGTCTCCCCTCAGCCTCCTTTTCTCTAGGATAAACAGCCCCAGCTCCCTCAGCCGCTCCTCATTAGATTTGTTATCCAGACCCCTCACCAGCTTCGTTGCCCTTCTTTGGACNGGGCAGCTTTCCAGCCACTCTTCCCCCAGCCTGTAGCGTTGCATGGGGTTGTTGTGCCCCAAGTGCAGCACCCGGCACTTTGCCTTGCTGAACCTCATACAGTTGGCCTCAGCCCATTGGTCAGCCTATCCAGATCCCTCTGTAAAGGGACACAAATTAATTATGAAATTAAATTAAATTAAATTAAGCCCAGAAGAAACTAATGTGATCAGAGGATGGAGGATAACTTCCTCCAAATGTTACAGTCTTTCTCAAAACCAGTTCCTTCATAGCACTAACATAATAGACTTGTTCATTAAACTAGGTAAGTATGTTTCTCTCCAGCAAGAGCGTGAGCATGAGTTTAGGAGATAAATCTCTGCTGTTTCTTATTTGCTGTGTTTGCTGATGATAAGAGGTCGATAGAACAGGTCATGGCAGACTTGCTGAAATATTCCTCTATCCGTTGTGAGACACTTGACAAATTATTAATACCAGAATCGAGTTGTACACATCTCATCAAGGACCAAACATGCCTATACACTACAGGTATAACAGAAAGGTAGCTAACAGTCCATCCAGAAAGTGTGCTAGGTAAGCAGAATACCACATACTTTACCTTGCCACAAGCTTTTATGATTCTTCATAAAAAAATATCATTACGCAATAGTTGTGTGGTGTTTTTTAGCAGTCAGGGCATTGAAATAGCATTGATTTTCTTTTGTAGTAAGATATCTGTGTCAGAGTTAGTTACTTTGAATTCCCGTTAAGGCTGATGAAAAGAAAATGAGTACTTCCAAGAAAGAACTCATTTCCTCCAAAAGCAGAAGCCATATGAATCACATCCTAAAAGTGCTTGTTTGTTTCCATCACCTATAGAGCGAGCATTGAGTAACTCTCTCAGACATAGCTGTCCACAGGAGGGAAAGCTGAGGCAGTGATTCCCATCCCTGGGGAACAGATCTAGGCAGGGTTTTGAGGATCAGTGAGCAAAGGACACAAGGTGCTGGGAGGCATGTGACCTGAAAGAGGCTGGAGTGTTGGTGGAGCTGTGACAGAGGAGTTTGATCCAGGCTGTAGAGGTTCCATGTGTACCAGCAAATTTGTAAAACATTACACAGACAACCTCCTGCTGACTTCCACGTTTGTCCTCAGTGTCAAGCTTAACTTTAAGATACTAACTGCTCCGACGCCATTTGTCTCTATGCTGGCACTGTCTCTGTTCACGACCTTGGTGGCATCCCCAAGTGGCTCTAATTACCCTTCTGCCTGCAGCAACTGTAACCGATGCTGTGTGTGCATGTGTGCAGGGCAGAGGCATTATTTGGAGATCTCTGTGATACCACTGACTTGCTGTAGTCACTCCTTCAGCCAGGAGATCTGAAATCCAGGTGGGAGAAAAATCTAACCATGCATCTGAAAGTTTTGTCTGCCGTAGTGGGCAATAACTCCTGCCAGACCCAGAGAGATAGCAGCCTCCCAGGTGCTGGCTGAGAGCTCTTCTGGCCCACATTTGGGAAACTAAGTCATGTTTTCATGCCTTCCCCAAGTGTCTGTGTGAAGGCTGCAGAGTTACTGCTCAGCCCGAGACTGTAACCATAAGTTTTGGTGAGGACCAGTATTGCAACCCTACAGAATTTAAAACCTGTAGGCATATGTTATGGAGCAGAAAAGATTACATGTCAGCATTCAAGGCACCATGGGGGCTTGGGCATGGGTACTAAAAAGACATGCTAGGAAGGCAATAAGGGTGTGTATCTGTGAGTAATCACAGAAGAAGAGTGCTCAGTGCCAAGCACAGCAGGAGACATTTACCCTCAGGAGGGATGCCGAGAGGACAATTGTACATAGACATGGCTC
The DNA here is from genome assembly GCA_013399475.1 of Chauna torquata. Taxonomy (NCBI): domain Eukaryota; kingdom Metazoa; phylum Chordata; class Aves; order Anseriformes; family Anhimidae; genus Chauna; species Chauna torquata. Next base: position 36,875 of record VXAL01002787.1, on the reverse strand, counting down.
CCACAAGCTCAAGGAGGCAAGCTTGACCAGCTTCCTTTCCTGAGCATGTTACAGCTTCCCTGTGTTATGGAGCAATTTCAGTTTACCACAGATGATTTCTCTATGCCTTAGCTTCTCTTTAGTAGAGAAGTACTGACACTTCCCACCACCCTGTGATGCAGGGACACTCGCATTTCTGGGGCAGGTGGAGCCCTGAAAGTTCCTTAGTTGATAAAGTTCAAGCGGCTGACATAGAGATAAATATAGGACCAAGATGGAGTCAAGCTGCCTCAGAAGATGACTTCTCCATCTTTCAAAGACTGCCTATGAAGCAAGTGGATCAAAAAAACGATATAAAATCAGAGGCCATGCCTGAAGGTTAGCTTGGCTGAAACAGAGCCATCCTTTTGGAGTACCAGGCCAAAAACAGTTTATTAAAAAGTGGTGAGGTAAACCGCATGTGCAGGAGCAAGGTGAGTCGTTCCACATTTTTGGCACCAGAAGGTTGGAGGAACCCTCACCTGATGTCATTTTGAAGTGCTCTGCAAATACACTAAACACAAGGAGGGTTTCTGCACAAAAAGAAAACTTATACAAAGCCTTGAAAAAAGCCAAACTTTAAACACATGGAAGCTTATGAAAAATTAGATGATGTGAAAAACACTTTAAATCAAAGCAGCAGGTAAAGCTGGAAATAAAGTTATCTTCAGTTAAAATCTCTATGTACCACATTGACGGTAATGCTTCATTTCCTGTAGACTGTAAGTAAATCAAAGCCTACTTTGGGTTTCCATATCTGTCTAAGATCTCATCTCCAAGAATGTATTATTTTGGCATTTCCCACATTGGAATTACCTCTGGTCCAAATTTGGGTAATAGAGTATGATAACATATTAACAAGTAATAAGCATGAAATTTTTATCCATTTTAAAATGTATTACCGAGAAAGAAAGCAAACACATAAAAAAGCCAGCATTTCAAAAGTAATCAGCAATAGAATCGAGAAAACAAAAGACTTAGTTCACAAGAGAAAAATGAAAGGAAAGGAAAGTATAGCTAATTGGTGGCACTTTTGCAGAGAAAGAATGTAAGAAAAACTGCATACCTATTCAGGAAAAGTAAAACAGATGTGTGAAGTGTCTGACTGAGCTATTGTTTTAGCTTTGTAATCTAAAATAGCTGACGATTTCATTTTAACAAGGGACTAGTTTAGCAGACAGTTTGGATTAGCAGCAACATATATAAATAAACATGCTTCCCTTAAAACTTAAATACTCAGCTTACAAGATGCAGGACAACAAGAATCAGAAAAATGCTAGTCTTGAACTTTTAAATTATAGAGCCAAAACACATGTCTATTCCATGGAGACAAGGAATTAGCAAGAGCCCTCACACTGAACAATGTAATATAAGAAATATTTGTGTTTATGATTTCACTGAGAAGCAACTCAAGCTCAGTTCAGTGCCCTAATTGCAAAGGATTACAAAATATTTTACACTACACTAAAATATACTATTTTAAGAGAAAGAAGGACCAGCTCATACTTTGCTATTCATATCTTCCTATGAGCAGAAACCTAGCACATCAGAAATCATGGGCTGGGTATTTTGTAAAGAAAGATGCATGTTAATGCTGCCATGGGAGAGGGGGAAAAAGCTGTCTGTAGCTGAAGAAAGCTCTTTTTCTAATACGCTTTTCACACAGCAACAGAGATCTGGATTAACAGATCTGAGGAAGGGAGGTGTCTGAGTTGGTAACCAAAAAGAGGATGAGACTAGGAGAGAACCACCCTTCTTTGTCTGTAGGCAGACAGCTGTCTTTCAGTGAGCAGTCTCAGATCCAGCACTAACTTTTAAGTCAAAAATATTCACAGACATTTGGGGGTTTATATAGCATCTTGTAAAGCCCATTCCAGCACCACCAGGCTGGATATGATTCGAATGTCATGGCATTTTCTGCAGCAGTCATTCTGTTACCATCTGTTAGAGGTCAACACTAATATAGCTCCTCTGGTTTTTTAGGCCACTTAAGTCAGTGAAGACTTAAGACTGCTACTGGCTTCAGTGCACTTGGACTCTTGTCATCAGGCCTAAGACCTGCATTTGGATATACAGAATCACAGAGACCACTGACTTGCAGGGGGTGGGCAGGGTGCTCCCTGGAATAGCAACTATCTCAGTTGTTGCAGGAGTTTTCAGTTCAGTCCCTAAATTCCTGCATGTTCTCTCTATAAGGATAGCCCGGCTGGAACAGTATTCCTTGGAAAAGAGTGGAGCAAGCAGGAAGGGGATGGTGCTGTTCTCCATGTCCATGACAAATGGGCTAAACCCAGCAGACATTAATTGCAGCAAGAGAAGTTTAAGCTAGATATTAAAATCTGCTATAATGCCAAAGATGCGGAAATGTTGTGGAGACTTTGTAAGTAGAGTTTTGTAAAATGAGTTAGACATTCATATGTGAGGAAAGGCTTAGGAAGGCAGAGGCTGGGCTACATCTGAGGTTCCTCCTGTTCTTCATGGAGTAAGATTCATCTGATCAAACACTGATAGACACAGTAGATACATGCTGCCAGCTGTATGGCAGGCAGACCTTAACGTGTATTAAATCCAGAGATTTTATAAGAAGAGTCCCAATTAAAACCAAGAATGTTTAGCAAGGAGTTGCATCTGTCTGGATGGCTACAAAAGAAAGCTCCTGAAAGAAAGATCTTGCAAGTGCAGGAAAGCAGGCTACTGAAGAAATCAGAGAATGTCAGACCTAAGACACAAATCTCCTAGAATGAGAACTTACAAGTTAAAAAAATAAAAAAATAAAAAAAAAGAGAAAGAAAGACTCTAGTGGTAGATCAGAATGTACAAAAGTCATTGGTCATTTTGCATCTCACATGATTTTTCTTCTATGTCTGTCACCAGTCGTGACAGCTGTGTCCTCCTCCAACACAGAAGACAGCTGCCTGGAGCCCTGCAATCTTGTCAGGGAGCTGGTGCTGAAAGAATATAAAGCAGGGTAACAAGGTGTGGCCTCTGAAACTTGGAAAAAGAAAATAGAGAAAATATGTTGATGGCATCCTGAGGCAGGCCTTTGGCCTAAGTAGCACCTACCAATAAAATCTTATGCTATCCAAGAGGCAGTATCTGAGTCCTCGTACATCAAGGAGAACTGACCCAGCAGAAAGAATAAAGTACAGAGAACTGTATTAAGATCAGAGTTATTTCAAGACAAAGATAAGGCCTGGTTATGGTTATGCCCCCCAAAAGTTGTTCACTGGAGGCTGAGAAATGAATTTGGGAGCATCCTGCTTAGTACAGGACCTCATGAAAAAACAGATGCTCCATGAAAGGATGGTGTATGTCCCTGAAGAGAGAAGAGCAGCTGCTGCTCCTTATGGAAGACCCTCTCCTCTCTTTGGGATCAAGGAGACCACAGAAAGTTTCATCAGAGAGGGAATTGTTTCTGACAAGACAAGGCATGGAAACTCATTGTCTATGCACCAGTTCAGCTTCCCAAGGAAGGAGCCAGCAGTCTACAGAGTAGTTACTGGGAAGATAAGGAAGTGGATTGACTTCTGAAGCCAGGCACTGGCCCAATATATCATTAATAGCAGGACACAGACTTCACACAGTGTAAGGTCTCATGACTCTTCAAGCTTCATCTGGACTTTTCTTCACCTTCCTGAAGCTTTGTTTTAGCTTGTTCAGCTGTAACAGCAGTTTTCTAATGACCAAGTGGCTATTGCCCAATTTGTTCTTCTGTTTGCTAAACTTCTGTTTAGATTTTCACGGTCGTTTGAGATAGACAACCATATTTTAATGTAGATATAGTAACAAGTAGCTATTCTTTGTAGAATGAAATATCTGTGAACCCAGGATAAAGATGTAGTGTAGAGGAATGCAGGTATGAGATGATAACAGAAGGCACACGGGATGATACTGAAGACCCTTGGGTTATTAATTTATTAGTGGTCAATTACTGATGATTAGCCCTGGTTCCAGAATGGCGGCAGCTCAGGCAATCATGTGGCCAGACCCTTCTTTCCTCAGAGCCATGACAAGGAGGTGCTGACCAGGTCAGCTGGGCCTCCTGCAACCACACAGCTTCCCCCCATGCCACAGTCACTGGTGGAGTGGGAAAAGCACATCCATTGTGTTGTATTAAGAGCCAGCACCACTCAAACTCAGGTATCTGAAGTAGGTTCCTTAAGTCAATTTGCCTTAAAAGTATCATAAGATCATTTTCTTAAGAGCTCCCAGTTCACTCATTTGTCATGGCTGAGGCTATCCCGGGAAAAGGTATTGTTTTCATCTCAGTATTTTCCAAAATGACTTTTTCATTGGGAACTTGCCAGATGCCAGCTGGTCTCTTCATGAGGAAAGTTTGATTCTTTTCTTCCTGCAGTGACAGATCACTTGGCTGTTTTCACTTTTTGAACAAATCCTCTGCCCCCAAAAGGTGGGGGAATGTCTGCCTGTTTGGTAGAGCAAGTAGAAGCAGAAGACCTGTCAGTAACTTACAGTCATCTGTTTGCCTGGAGGGTTCTTCTAGGCATGGAACTCACCCAGCCTTGAGAAGACCCAGGCGCAGCATGTAGCTGGAGAAGGAGGTACTAAAAGAGACCCTGGCAAAGAACTTAGGAAAACAAAAATAGAAGTAAATCCTGTGTGCTTAAGACCTTTGCTTCAGTTAAGAGCAAAAGCTTCCCTTGTATCTATGGTCTGCCCCAAAATCTCACCAACCACACACTTATCCAAGCATGGCTGCCCTGCTGTTCATGTACTGCATGCGGCCCATTCCTCAGGGGACAGGACATGCCTGTCCTCGGGCTGGGAATCTTTGCAACCACATTCACGTGAATTTTACAGTATGATGAGAGTGGCATAGGACATCTGGCCTTTGAAGCGGGCCCACCTTTTCTTCTGTGGAACAGCCCTAAGTGACACAACCTAAAAGTGGTAAATAAAGTCATGGAACTGGGAGTGAGGCAATATTTGCATGTGTTGCCTGCCTACCTCCAGCCTTGCCAGCACCTAGCAAAGCAGAAAGCAGAAAAAGAGCAAGTTTTGACTATTCCAGGATATTTTGCCTGAGTAAAGACTGTGAGATGTGTCCTACCACTATTTTAATTAAAATGCAATATCAATTGGTTTTGAACCACCACCTTTGATTCCAAACTCAGCAACTTTATGTAGCGAGCTTGAGTGGAGATAAAAAATTAATGTGTTAAATAATTTAGGCATCAGAGAGAGTCCCATGACCATAATATAAACATATTGATGTTGGCAAGAAAACATTTATTATTAATTTTACATAAGAGCTACAAAGTTCCAGGTACTTTTCCCAATTCATTCCAAACTTTGTAGACACGCAGAGTTTCATGGTAATTAGAACTTTTTTATTTGTATCAATTTACATTTACATTAAGAAAAACAATAATTATACAGAAAAAGGAGGATCGTTCTAAGTTTTCTGTGTATATTTGGCCTGAGCAAGCACTCTTAATAAGTTTTCAGTGTTGGAGCAGTAGATGAGTAGGTGTTTACAATAATACAAAAGTTATTAACTTCCCATTTTTGAAATTGTCATGGTAATGCCCCAGATTTCCTACAAAATCCAGAATGGATACTGACTAAAATTTATTTTCTTCTGTGATTGTCTTCCTTACCTAGAATGATGACCCCCACCTACAGAATATCTGGAATAATACTTATACATGTATACATACATGTATACATATTGTCTGTACACATATGTGTATGTGACATAGATATACATACATATATTTGGGAGGCTGTATATGCTTGCAGTATAAACAAAAGTGTGGCAAACACCAAATCTGTGAGAAAGTATTTGCATATTTTTGTTGCCATTAATAATCAGTTGGCAAAGGGTCGTTCCTGAGGTTTCTTCATGGCATGCATCTTTGAACAAACGCTCGTTTTCTGAATACTGCAACTTTAAATGAAGAAATCCCTTCGCCTGCTCTAATTTATATTCAAACACAGATATTACAGTAAGTCACTGTGTTTGCTCTCCTCATGATCTAGGCCCAAATTTCCAAACAAAGATTTCCATGCCAAAATTTTAGACCCCTAAATTTGGAGGGAAAAACAGCGTCTTTATGTTTGTTTTTCTTACTCAGCATTTTCCTGCTCTGAAATAACACCAAGGCCGAACGGACCGGCCAGCTCTGAGCCCCAGCTCTGGCAGCTGCACGGTGCCGAGCCTCTGGGGCTGTCTCTGGCACCAGGAGCACGCAGAGGCTGCGGGGTGGCACGGCTGGACCTCCTCGAGCTCGGGTGCTGCCCTACCAGCGTACCTGGGAGCTGGAAGCTGCAACGGGGACCTGGAATGGCAGAGACAGATGCTTGACCAGCTCCTCAGCCCCCTGTGTGGCACCGCTCAGCCAGCCCAGGAGAGCCAGCTGGCCGTATTATGGGGCTTGTTTATAAGAAAACATCTCTCACACATTTTTAGATCATCAGCTGCAGCATTAAAACAGGCACAGTGCTGAGAAAATAAATACAGAAAACAGGACCAGAGAAGGTACAGTCATAAAGCAGTTGAGAGCAAAATCAGAACTATTCCTTCTTTTTCTCCTTTTTCTTTTTTTACTAACATAATTAAAGATTTCCTCAGTGTGGACACAAAGAGAGTATTTAAAGTGAACTAAAAAAAAAAAAAAAAAAATTTAAAGGTTTAATATATCTCCAGGAAAACAAAAAAAGAAAAAAGAAAAAAAAAAAGGAAAAAAAAAAGTAGCTAAAAGATTTCCTAAAAAAAAACAAAGTTCCACAAATGGCTGGTGAAACTCTATAAAGCAGCTGGAACTTGTTAATAGTCACACTCTCCTGTGACCGGAGCCGCAGGAATCTAACTGTGAATTTTTTTACCGATATCCTTTAAAACAAGTGATGGCTGATACCACAGTAGCTTGCTGGACTGAAGCTTTCTGAAGACAGTGTGGCAACTAGAGGAAATGTCTCTTGACATTTAGGTTTCAGGGAAGAATGGAAAGGAAAGGAAAGGAAAGGAAAGGAAAGGAAAGGAAAGGAAAGGAAAGGAAAGGAAAGGAAAGGAAAGGAAAGGAAAGGAAAGGAAAACACTTAATCAGCAGCAGTGACTCAGTATTAAAAATCAACAGTATTCTTTTCCCTCTGCTCTGCACATATAGTTCCTCTGAGACACCAGAGTTAATGAATAATAGTAGTAATTTCTTCACTAGCCATTGCTAACTTTGATACCACGTGAAAAAAGATTAAATGTGAGAGAGTAGTTTTCTATGGAGATGGATCCATCAAACCTGTTGGATCTAAACAGCTAGAATTTCGCATGGAGTTCTTAAATGGAGGCTAAATATCTCTGTCTTTATCATGGCCCCAGATAAACCCCCAGCAGAAAACATACTCAGAGTATCCAGATTTGGACTGTGGTCACATCTTACTGAATGCTGTATTAAGCCAAGGTTTCTTCTAAACACTGTTAATACTCCTAATTCAGAGTTGTGCAGAAATAAAGGAAATAAATGCCTTCCCACAAGATTTTATCCCCCATCCATCAAGGATGAGGACCTTCTGTGGACTATCCAATGATCCATCTAATTTTCCTTTGCAGCTTGCACAGGAGGAAATGTCATGTGCCATTCCCAAAAAGCCAACAAGCATGCTGACACAACACGAGCTGGCTTCAGCTAGGGCCCCAGTGGCTTTGTTGTCATGGCACAACACATTTAGCACGACCTACCATACAAGCTGGAGGACATCACCAGCCCAGAGACCACCTGGCTGCTGGATCAGAGCACATCCACCTTCAGGCGCAGGTGCAGTGAGTGCAGTACACCAGCCCTATAGTAATGCCAGCATAAGGTTTGAAAACATTGTGCCTAAACTGGAGAATCTGTGTTAAGAAAAGTCATGAGAGGGCTGTAAGCTTTTTCTAAAGCAAACTCAGGAGTGGGCCCTTGTTTCCTAAACAAAAGACATATCAAAATCTGGCAATGAGGCAGACTGAATAATTTGGTGCCTGTGCCATTACCTGCTTGCTGGCGGTAAACAGATTCTCATCATCCACCTTCAGGACACAGCAGGATCGATGTGCTGTGCTAGCTAGGGCACTGGAATACTCGAGTCCTTTTGTCTGCTTAACCATGGTAGAGAAAGCTATTTAATTTCCTTGTGTCTCTCCTCTCTGTATCAAAGCAAGCTGATAGGATGGGTTGTGGCTTTAAGGATTTCTCCTCCCACACTTTTTTCTGCTTTGCTCCAGGTTTGTACAAGGCCCAGCAAGTATTGGAGCCTACGCACTGCTGTAATAATAGAGCCCTTGGGAAAGGTGGCACTTCCATGGCTGCAGGTGTTGAAATACTCACCCTGAGATCTCAGTCTCATTAGCTCTGCTTGCCAGCCTCCTTACTATTGAAAAGGTTATTACAACACTGGGCCTATGTGAAAGAAGTTAGGCTCTGATTTAGACATATATCAGCCTCCCAGAAGCACAGCCACATTTGGCACAACCCAGCTGTCAGTATTAGCAAAAAGGCCACGAACTGAAAAGATTGGAGGCTGAATCTACTGGGCCCTACAAAAGGTCGTTCAAGGTCAAATCGGGGTGGCAATATGGGGAAACTGGCTCTGCTGCAGCTACTCTGGTGCCCATTCTGCAAGGAAAACTACAGTCTTTAGGTCCGCCACCTTCCTTCACAACCACTAAATTCAGACAAACATTCTTAAAAAAAACAATCTCAGAAAAAGTTAAACTAACAAACTCTAAATAGGGGAAGGTGTTAAATTATGTGTGGCCTCATTCTTGTGCTCTCTCTGACAAACAAAACGTGGCCTAAAGAGAATTATAAACTATGAAGCTGTTAAACTTTCCTCAGACTCTTTATTTCAGATTCCTTATAAAAGAGTTGATACACTGGATGTGTAGGTGTGCCATATGATATAGGCCATGAGGAGAAGGGAGAAGAGTGATTCTCTTCTCTCTATACCTACGCACACACACAAACACATATGTACACACATTCCCATTGAAATGAATGAGCCCATTCATAGGAAACACAAGTTCTGTTGGTTTATTAGGCTTGGAACCAAGTCACACCATCTCAACCTGCCAGAGTTAAGTTGTACATACCAGAAAAATGTCTCACCTGCAGTACCTGTCAGCCTATTTCATATTAACGTAAGCACTACAATTTCTACTATCCGTGGACCAAATCCTGAAGGCCTTAGACAGCCCTGAAAATGGGCAAAATGATCCTTCCTGCACCGTATCAAAGTTGCTGGGACTCACCACCTCCTTAGGAGGCAGGCGGTGCTTCCCGCAGGAATGACTGCCGGTGGGAGGAGGGACATTCCTTGAGGTTCCCTTTTCAGAGACTTCTCAGAATCCCTCTCTCTGGGTGGGTTGGCATCTCCTCTTCCAGCAGGAGCAAATGGCCTATCTCCCACAGGGTCTTAACCGATCAATCATAGGTCGTGGGCAAGTTGCCTCCAGGCTGTCTTCTGGCCCTCAGTAGCTCTTCCCTCTGTGGTCTTCAGTCCTACTCAGCAGTGGAGATGCTGGGAATAATCCGCTGTCTGCTTCCAGCTGTCTGTGCACTACAACAAGAGTCTCACAGTGCCCTGCCAAGCTGCTCAGCCTTTGAAGGCACAGTCCCAAATACCACACGTTCCATTCCAAGTCAGAATGTAACGACAGCTATAATTAAAACCGTTATTAATGTAAATACATGAAATCACAATAATAACTAAACTGTCCAACGGAGTCTGAGGTTATGCCTTGCTTCCTCTGGCACAGCAGACCTGCTCCTGCCAGAAGACAGGATAGCTACTCGTTCTGGCTGGTTTGTAACCTGGAGACCTATTGTCTAAATATGCTGGGTTTGTTCCCCGTGTCACACCCCGTGTTTCACCAGTCTACTGGTGACCAAAGCTCACTGGGACTAGTATATAGCTGATTAAGCCAATATTTCACTGCAAACTGCTTATGGTCATGCACATCTACTTCTGGCCTACTGCTGTCAAGTATGGCATGTTAGGCAAAATAGATCTTTGATGTCTACTGTCAGTTGTTTAGCTGTATCTGCCAACAAAATTGTCTCACAGGAGTCAGAAAAATAGTAAGTACATCGTTCTTAGAGTTCTGTTTTGGACTTTTTTTCCCCTAATCAATATAAATAATCTATGTCTACTTTGTTCCAGACAGTTTTCTACTCTGTACTATCAACATAACTCCTTCCTATACCTTGATCTTTATTTCTGGCATATGCAGCAAATCTTAAGAAACCCTTCAATACTACTGTTCATTTAAGGTCAAAATAGATCTCCTCATTCCTTTAGAATTTTCTTCCTCAAAGAACTCCTATCGACCTCCATGACGACTTTTCACATACTTTTTAATAACGACTTAGGAATCATGATCCTTGAAACAGGATTTCATGCAGTGGTAGTAGTTCCCCTTAAATTGATAACAGTGGTGAGGAATGTGCTGTTCTTGCCAATAGGATTTTAATTTTAATTACTCTTTGTAGTGCCTCATCCTATGTAATCAATCTGAAACTCACAGTCCTTAGTTCACTGCAGAACACAAAGTTTATTTTTATTAGCATAACATGCTAATATGTTGGACTTCGCCACTTCTGTCAAACACTTTTAAGAGTGTGTCTACATCACCAAATTTCTTCCAGGTTCAGATTCAATTTACAAATCATCCATTTGTAGTTGAAAAAGTAGGCTGTTAATTCTCTGGAGGGTTTGCAAGGCCATTTTCAGTAACAGCAATAAGTGGTTTGCAGTCGATTTCAGCTAATAAAATAGTAATAGCTAAGGCCTCCCACAACGAAGACATGAAGTCTTTTACAACCATGCCAAAGCCTCCTTCTCTATCTAAGCTTATTAAGTCTCATTTCCTGTTAGCATCTAATGTGCATAAACCACTGGTCTCTAGCTGTGACCGCTCTACTGCAAGAAGATTGCACCAAAATCCTAATAGAGGCATACATGGACAATATAGTTTTGTGCTTATCATCCTCTTAAATTAGTTCCTTTTCCACCTTAGATTTTTTATTAAGGTCAGGGAATGTCATTGTATAGGAGCATTCTCTATTTATTCAGACAGCAGTGTAAGGTACAATTGTCCCATTGTAATCCATCATTCCAAGAAATCTACTATTTCTTTGTCAACTGCAGTGGTTTCCCTGTTACCTATATGTCTTGCTGAATAACCTTGTCTCTCAGGCGTGTTATTTATGTTACAGAAAACTTATATTTTGCTGGTGTCACACTAACCCAGCAGCTCTGGTTCTGTTCCAGGACACTCAGAGATTCCACTCGTTCTCTTCTTTTACCGTCTTTCCCAGATTAAAATATCATCTATGGTGCCGCAATTCATTCTGTGCTATCAAGACCTTGTTGTATTTCCTGATGAGACAAATGAAGTGCTGAACACAACCTAAATGGAAGTATGAGGATACAGGATTTTCTCAATAAGACATGGAAAATGCACAAAATATGTGCTGTGTTTTTCTAAAGGCATTCCCCAGAACCCTGCTGATACATCCAGCACATAGAAATGTCTGGTATTAGACAACTTCCCTGAAAGTGATCCCCTAACAACTACTGTGATTTTTTCTTTTCTTTCTTTTTTTTTCAATTTATTAAATTCTTCTGGTCTATCCAGATGCAAACCATGCTGTTCCTCTTTTCTTCTCTATAGTTGAAGAAAGAATGTACCCGCAGTTCATTCTCCTGTGCATTTTGTGATTCTTGGGGTAATAAACTCACCCAGCTCCTCTTTTAGCCTCTTTCTTAAGAGGAATGGAGTTTGAATAGGAATAGGGACTGGGAGGAAGCTGACTCTCTCTTCTGATGTGCATTCTGCTGAGAGACAGCTTGTTCCCTGGCTGGTGTCCTCTAACTCTTCCTCAGTTATATTGTCCTCCTGTCCTCTCAGGAGAGCACAGCGTCCTGATGAGAACAAAAGTTTGACACATTCTCTGTTCCATAATGGGTACTCTTCTCCAGAAAGTTAATACAGACTGTGTCTGTAAATTTTATTTACCCTCCTGTTAACTTTAGTTGCTATTAGCTTACCCCTGTAAGCCTCCCTTACTCTCTATTATCTGCTTCTTGTAAGGAGGATAACATTATTTCAATCAACACACCATCATGTGCACCAGTATCCAATTTAAAATGAATAAATGTCTTACTTGCTTTCAGGGTGATAGTCCATTCATCTTCTGATGAATTGCTCTTATGAGGAATCCCCCAGAGCAAATGGTGTTGTCATTGATCTCCTCTATGCTGCTTCTTACAAACTATTTCACAATGATGTAATCCAGCGCATACCTTTTTCCATCTTATGGTTTGTGCTGTTTTCCACACCATCTGCAGGCCCAGATGCTGCTCTTGTAGGGCTCCAATTATAAATTCCTCAAGCATCTTTCTTCGCACTGTTTTGGATTCTCCATTATGTCCTCCACTTCACTCTGAACTAGGGAACTTGCTAGCTTGACAAACTCTAACTCTTTTGTCAAGAGTTAACTCTTGATGTTCTGACAGTGATTTGTTCCAGATCCCAGACACAACTTCTCTGTGATCAGGACTTTGCCCCATTAAATTGCAAAATTTTCCTTTCAGCCACAGAGACTTTGACTGTTACAGGTTTCACCTTCTTTTCTAACATGTTCTCCTTATAAAAAAAAAAAAAAAAAAATCCTTATATTTCAGTATTTCATAGTAAAATACTCCTGAACAGTTTCACAGTTACTTCTGACTGCTGAAGTAACTGGAAACCAAAGAAACCTATTGGGACTTTAGTACCACCTGTTGCCAGACACAGCTATTATCTTCTATCTGTGTTCCCTTTTGTAAGCAGATAAAGAGTATGGGGTCATTCAGATCTTCTGCTGTTATCCTCTATACATCCAGAGTTTTCTCTGCAGTGAAATTTTCTATAGCTTCATTCTTCTGCTCAGGGTACTTTCTGCATTCCTATTCCTTTTTTATTCCCAGCACTATTAGATACCTCTTGGTGTTCAATTTGTGCACAAGAAGTTGACGCGGTATACCACCCGTTTTCCGTTGCTGGGCATAGCTATCCCAGCTCCACGGACCTCAACCAGACCAACTACCTGGGACCCCTTGCCTTTACAGGCCAGAGATCCAATCCATGCCCTGTGGCTTGCCAGCACAGTGGTTCACAAGTGCCACACTGACAAAGCTGACACCTTGCAGGAGTTTCTAAGGCACTGAGGTTGCTTTGCTGCCTCAGGGGATTACAGAGCCTGAAGCCATATTAACTGTTGAACAGATTTCTCTCTCAGATACTAAGGTTTCTCACAGACACTGATTTTGTCTTCTGTCCAAAGCTCACAGAATAAGTTTCCCAAATGGGGAAGCACTTCTTCTTCCCTAAAGTCAGTTTCCTACAGTTGAGGATGTTTCTCCTCTTCTTTCTAATTCCTCAGTAGTACTAGGAGTGGCACGATTCATCTCATCATTTCGTAGGTGTGCAAGCCGTGTAGCACACGTTCAGTATATCTGGCAGTTCTTGGAAGGACTGGACCTGTTACACATGCAGGGTGCAGATGGTCTGCACACAGACAGTAAATCTGCTGCTTTCAAAATGCACAGGACTTAGCACATCTGGTCCAAGATCAGTGGTACAGTAATAAATAAATAAATAAATAAATAAATAAGCAAATAAACTCACACCTTTGATATATAAGAGAAGCAGGCAAATGCCACAACAGATAAATTGAAGTGGGAAAACATAATTTTCCTCTGTTTGGCCTTGACTACATCTTTGTCAGATACTTCATGGAAACACCAGGCTTGCTGCTTCATACACTAGCTTACCCATGCTCAGTATGACAGATCTCTGAACATGGTGAGCAAGGCTCAAACTACACACTAGGCCAAAGCAGTTGTCAAACATTTGGAAATCCCTTATAAATAAGTCTTTCAGATCCCATGTGGTTAGAATTGCCAAAATACAGAAGGACATCATCTGGAAAAACCTCAACACAGGGTAGCTTTAAGCAGAGCCAGGAAAAAAAAAAAAAAAGTCAAAATTACCTTTTTCTGATGAAAGGCAGAGTTTGAATGTGTTGTACACTTCAGTGATATGCCAGGTGATAATGAAACATCTTCTGTATAAACATCACACATAAGCATATCTGCAAATTCATAAGAGGTCTGAGGATGCTGCAAAAACTGATACAGTGAGTAATGCTGCAAATTATTGTCTATTTGTCTCCTAACCACATAAACAAAGTTGTTTCTATATAATAACAGTATCAGGGTAACTGAGAAAGATGCATCAACAGCCCATAAGCTCCTGCCAAGAGGTAGGACGTACTTCCAGATTTTGTTAAATTAAATAGGAGTATAAGGCACTTAACAAGCTAAAGCTGAGTCTGAAATTAGACCATGATAATACCACCTTTATGGAAAGACCCAATGATTTAATAACATCATAATCATTTTTTCCACATTCTCAAGACACCTAGTTTTGACTGAAATCCTTACAATCAAGCAGCAAAATGCTATAGAACAGTGCAAGAATTTATAGAAAAGTTTTCTTCTTCTGTGTTCACACTTCATATGTTTTTTAAATAACTACTACTACGGCTTTGGTCTTCCCACTGTGTAAATTCAGTAGGATTTTCACGTAAGAACTGGTCTATCATCTATTTATGGAATATTCAGCTCTTGGAGGGGAATAAACTATTTGACATAGCCAAACTGTCATCCTCCAAATTCCATGTTCTCATAATCCCTGCAGACCTTCAAATTCCAAGAGGAGTGCTGCTATTACGGACCAACACAAGGCCAACCTATACTCAGATTCAGGGCTCTGGAAGCACTTTTCTTAATCCAAAACAAGAAGTCAGATTAAATTTTTCCTCCTGACCCAGAGCAAATCCATCACTTTAAACCCTCGTGACTTAAAATATTAATAGTTTTTCCCTTCTGAATTTGGCAAGATTCTCCTGAGGCAGTGAGAAAGATGATTGTTTCAAGTTGGACCGTCACAGGTCATCGTGTCCTGAACAAAACCAAAAGAGAGTGGTTTTGCTTACATCATTGAAGGTACATTGTGGTTTCACCAGCTGAAGATATAGCCATATTTAGCATGTTTTGAAGTAATAAAAACTTGCTCACAAGTTTTTTTTTTTTAAATTTGAAAATTGTACTGGCTGGTTACACGTGCACAATTGCAAAATGACTGAACAAATCTTCCAAATATCAGTTTTATTTTCATAACAGATTTGTCATTAAACTGAGATGACACATGATCATTTTTACTGCCAATGGACCATATGAAAGAAAATCTGACTGAGTGAAAACGGCATTATTACAGAGATTTTTTCATCTACTGTAAACAGTCAGATGCAAGGATAATGTGTTCCCTTCTTGGTTAGCAGGAAAGCTGCTGAAAAATTTGGAGCTAAAGGCTAGAGACACCAAAAAAGAAGTTTAGAGTTTCGTCAATTGCTTTCACTCTGGAAGATTTCTCAGAGTTTGGCTTTAAAAGAATTTTTTAAAGTGCAGATATTGAGCTACATGGTATGGAAAGCCCTGCATATAGTCTGGTGTGGGGAGGGAAAAAGGGGATCTCATCAGTCATATTATTACTATTCTTATTAGTAGCTTTAGAGGAGAATGACAGTTCAGCAATTTTAGAAATAATGATACTATATCATCTGATCCTTCTCATTCCACAATGCAGTATCCTCGACAATACCGTTCTGGGGTCCATTCTTCTAAAAATACCTAAAAGGTACAAATTATTACTGACTGTCAGAGTTGGTAAGTGAAAACACTTACTAGCCAAAAGTCCTGTGATCACCCTCACATATAGAGATAACTGCCCATGCAGCACAGGCCTTAGCTCACTGAAAAAATCCTCCTGCAGATGAGACCAAATTCATGGAGCTGGTTATGGTCAACACCAAGTGCTGTCCCTATACTTGCACGTGTTCTTTCAGAAAACAGGATACTGTGTTTCCCTATAGCTTTCACTCAAGAAAGGATTTAAAAGATTGAGAGTTCCTGAGAAATTTCTAATTAAATAAAATAGATTAGAAGGTCTATGGCATTACAGCTTAATTTGGCCATCCATCAACATTTCATAACCCTAAGCACATTACCTTGACCAACAGCGCGAAATGGGAATGAATTAGAACACTGACAAGGTTGAGCCCCGAGAGAGAGGGAAAAGGAGACAGAGAAAGAGAAGGGAGAGTGGAAAAGAAGCTTACTGAAAAGAGATCTGAAAGAGGAAATAGAATTATGCTTTCTAATGTTGGCAAATACAACAAATGGACATGAGCATTGCAAGTTTTATTATCTTTAAGGTTTGGAAAGCAGGTTTTCTATCAGGAAAGTAAAGCTGTCTCTCTTGCCCTCAGATCAAGATATGCTAAAATTCAAAATATGTGACATAGTAAGGGAAGATAATCGGCCTTCCAGTACTGAAACAATGCCTGAAAAAATTGTCTTAGGTCTCTGTTCTGCCCTCAAGGTATTTTTTCTGCATATCATGATCAGAAGTGTTATTTCCAGGAAGGGAAGTCAAGTTAGTCCTAATGAGGCTGGGGCCATAGGCCACCCCATCGCAGCGTGTGCCAGCATGAGAGAGAAGCATATGGCAGACCTGAGGCCCACAGACAGAATTTTACTTCCTTTGACTAAATTGTCACTTCTTGAGTCATGTCATATTCATACCCCAGTGAGTAGAGCGCCACAGTGCAGCCTTAAAGCAGGATGCAAGGTGGCAGGTTTTCTTAGTACACACGTTGATGGTTTGCAGCTGGCAATCTGACCTGAAAAAAATGCTTCAGTAACAGAGAGTCTAAGTCTTTCCACCAAAGCACAAGTGCTTCAGGAGTCCCCAGCTGTGCCCTGTGTTTATGGGACACCCAGCTCAATAGCCTTACTAGACAATATATCAGCCCTGTTTGCCACTAATTCCTTATAAGCAAACAGGGAATGTTCCTCAGACAAGAAGGTGCTTATTAGCAACTGGCATTTTTCTGTTTGTGGTTGCCTGCCCTCCCTCTCCTTTTTTTCCTGGACCCTTCTGAAGCAGGTAAGAGTTTCCCTGAGGCAGATATGGAGTTCAACACAGGCTCAGCCAGCCCAACAATTCTGGGAAGAATCAGCCTATTACCCCTATGCAGTAAATCCAATATTACCAAGCAGTGCCAGCTCCGGTGCTCATGTACAGTGGATCCCATTATGATGGGAGACACGATGCAGCCTGCAGTCTCCCCTGCCACTAGGAGAAGCTATCTGGCTCATCTGACCAGTAGAGCAAGGCAATACTGTTTTATGACATATGGAAAAAACTAAAGGCAGGAAAAGTATGATTTAATGAAAAGTGATTTCTGGAGTGCCCGCTACAGATGCACTCAGCTGCATCACATAAATTGTAAGGAAAGACTCTGGATTTTGTGCTTTATTTTGCTTTAGGGTTTTTTCTTAGCCTGCTAGATTTTCTCAGTGCAGCTTTCTGCTGCTTCAGAGATTCTGAATTTATGCCTTAATGTTTTTTTTCTTTCTTTTATATGAAGTTAATTCCTATAAATGCAGAAAAATATTCTTAATTGTTGTGTTTTTTTTTTAACACCAATATTTTCTTGTGTCTATCAGGAGTATGGCAGATGCTTCATTACTGGTCTCACCAACTTGAGGAGGTGGGACTTCCATCTTCAGAGGGTTATATCTGCTAGTGTGAAAGATTTAAGGCATCTCTGCTACAGAAACAAGAGCAGTCTGGCTTTTTTCCATTTCCAGAAACCAAATAATATTTCAGCCACACATATGCTGATCTGTTGATCTTGAGACATTATTTCCAAAACCTTCAGACGCACACTTTTCATTGTAGCAGGCTGATATGAAGATCGTGGCAATCGACCAGTGTTTTATCAGAGCCCTACCATCACACTTGTCCACTCATACAACAGTAGAGGTTTCTGTAGCTGGGTCTCCAACCATATCCATGGTGAGTATACTGTAAGAGCTACCTCAGATAGTCACGGATTATGAGAACCCTACAAATTGCTTTGTTGCTCTTCTGCATTTCCATATTGCCTGGCAGCAAGCTTAGTGGCCTGAAGCAGATTGAGGATTTCCTGTGTTCTCTTGGGATGCTATTTTCTCTCTCTATCTTGGTTTCCCCACCTGCAAAATGTGTTATACTTCCTACTGAAGGGTGTTGTTGTGATTAGTTTTAAATGTTTGTGAAGCATTCTGAAGTTGAAAGGTTTGGAGCAGTAGTTTCTGGCTAAAGTTTACCTTAAGCAAAAGTGAGATCGTAGAGAAGGTATGTTGTAGCTCCAAGCAGCAGCTAAGAAGCACTTAAAATAGTTGTGAGGAGAGAGAGGTGATGTAGTGAGAGAGCAGGTCCCTGAACACAGATTCAAGTAACAGCTGGAAATATATTTTCATGACATTTGGAATCAATTTACTGCATTGTATGCAAATATTCAGACTTTTTAAAACAGAAATTTTCCTAAAACACAGAGTATTACAAAATTCCAAACAAGTATAATTTATTGTCCTTATTCACAAGGTAATTTTTTGTTGTATTTATTAAGCTCCCTATGCCTTTGAAAAACATCAGTTACTAAATCAGAAAGACTACCACTGATTTTTTTTTTTTACTAATCCCATATCATTTATTATAGTCAACATGACAAAATTCTAGGAATTAGTCATGGCACGCTGACTGTGGAGTGGTGATTTTGTTCAAGATTCAGATACCTAAACTTAGATGTTAACAATGTAGATGGCTACAAAAGAACAAGGTGTCAGCCTACTCAATGGGGAGTTCCGTGGTTCAGTCAGCTGCCATTTCAGATGTTCTAGAGTATCCTGTGAGGTGCCAGCTGCATCTCCAGAAGGTGCCTCGCATGTATTACACCAAAACTGACAGTTTCACTTGGAGTTCTCAGATACCTTAGAATATCTCCCATATGTAAATGAATAGGTTCATAAGTATCTGCACTAAACTCCATTGACTGAATTAGCTAGACCTCCATCCACTTTAGTGAGAGTTGGGCAGTGAACTAACAGCAACCTACATTGTCAGCACCTGTATGGAACTCAAGCTGTACTCCACTCCAAGCTGTAACCAGTCCCTAAGGCTGAAGCATGGTATTGTTTACATAAACAATTTTTTTTTCCCAAATTGTGGTCATGTGACCTTTGTTAAAGAACTAGTGGAATAATCATAAGAGCACTCTTCCTGAGAGTTACAAGCCATCCCATTTATACTAAAGGCGTTTTAACCAACTGCTCCAAAGAACCTTTTTGACACCCTTAGAAGAACTGTGTGATGTAGGGGGACTGCAGGGAGCCCAGTGAGCAGTGCTGGGAACTGCAGAGGCTTGTTGTGCAAGAAGGAAAAGAGATGATTTCTACTCTTCAGATTATTTTTTCTAGATTTACAAACACTATGGAGCAAGAAGGCACTGCAGTACTCTTCTGCCCCCAGTGAAACTATAATTCTTACAACCAGCATAGCCCACTCTTTCCTCTAAGGGTCACAAATGCCATATTTTGCAGATGGCCCTCAGAGTACGTCAAAGGATGTGAAAAACTGCATGCAGCCATAGAGCTTCTGACAGAGTACATGTCTGAGGAGGCCCTAGGATGAGAGCTACTCGAGGAAGTGATATAAGACAAAAAGCATTTGTTAAATTTGCCTGATATGCCATAATATGAACAATTACAGTAACAATGAAAGATCACCCTTTTGTTTAAACCTCATCTATTTGGGGGAGGGGTTGTTAGCACAAACACTAGACCTGAGATACTTCTCAGCTTATCACACCTCTTAGTAGGATGTCAGAAATCTCCAAGAGCAACAGCATTGCAGAGGAGTTGCTGATAGCTCCTCAAATGCATAGATTGTTCTATTTTTGATGATATGCATATGTCAATCTCAGAGCAAAATTGAGCCCTTAGGGCAAAATTCTTCTCTTAGATCCACACATCAATGGGAGTTCCCCTCATGTAGGAAGAAGAGACTATTGGAGTTCAGAGCTACTGTATAGGTCAGAGTGGAAAATTTTGCGTTTAGTGTTTATTTTTGAAGTAGTAAATTTAAAAAATAAATGCAATTTTCTCTCGTAACAAAACATTTGAACAAAATCTAAATCTGGCCCACCAGCATCACAGAAAAAATACCATGTTCACAAATGTAAACAAATATTTAGCTTCGGGTTATTGGAGGGAAAGAAGAGGTAAAATTATGTCTTCAGAAAAAAAAATGGAATACATTAAATTCTTCCCCTACAATGGTGAATCTCTTTAGACTGAAAACACTCTTTATTATAACAGACTCACTGGGGACAAGATGCTTGAAGGATCAGTTTTGTGTAATCCTTCATAAGGTGAGAAATTACATTCCTAGTGACTTTAGGCCTTTACAGGATGTCTGGGCACTCACGTAAAAAAAGAAAAGCCTCATTTCACCATGCTCTCCAAGAAGCATGTCCAGCATATAAAATGGACTTCCATTTTCCAGAGGGGACATCAAAGAGGAAGGATCACTAATCTAGAGTAGCCACTCAGGAACATGAGCGCAATCTTCCCAGGTCTGCACAGGCCAATTTTGTATGCAAATTTTGGGTTGAATGTCATAAAACACGCATATGCAAAGAAAGTAGCCAGTCAAGGATTTAGTTTTGGAATTGCTGCCAAAGTGTGTATATGAGCCAGATCTGTGTTCACTTTACACATGCTTTTCTTCGCATGTTTCCTTAATGATGAAGTTAACCCCTTCACAGTTAAATGGTACAGAACCTATACCTCCTTATAATTCCTAATTAATTCTCTCTAATTGCTAATTTGAAAATTAACAGCTATTAAAATAATGTTTAAAAGTGTAAATTGGCATGTGTGTCCCATACTGATCCTCTGGATGGGTGTGAATTTCACCTGAAAATTCCAGGTTGCTGCTGTCAGTTTTTAATACTGGTGGTCGGATTTAGTGTTCAAAGACTCTTTCTCTCTTGCTTCTGCCATCTAGTCTCTTTCTACATCTTCTTCCTTGAAAACTTCTATATTCAGTAATCACGGTTGAGATCATTAGCACAAAGCCTGGGCTCTCTGTAACTGCTATAAACAAAGACATAACGTGCTTTGTCATATTTCTTACTGCAATTTCAGATACAGCGATATTGCAGGAGGGTAAGAGACTTACTGCTTCAGACAGAGTACAAGCAAAGCAGCAGCCAGGGACAACACCTCAGGCTTTGGAAAGATGGCACTAGTTTGAATTATTAAAAAGAAACAACCCAAATTAGAAACTCTGCTAATGTGCCTGTAGGAACCTCATACCCTAACACAAATGTTAAAGAATTAGGTAAGCATTTAAGTGCTAGTTAAATAAATATTCAGCTCTAACCCATTCTGCCTGTGGACATGTAGTTAGAAATCTTTGTTATCCTGCTACAGACACCATGGACATCAAATGGTAACAAGGATAGCTATAAAAAGTTTGCATCCTGTTTCCACTTGAGGAATGTCAAACTTTCTTTTTTTGTTGTTAGTGGCTCTCTGGGAAATGTTTCTTGGGCAATTTTTTAACCATAACCTGAGAAGAGTGTTTATTTGCAGCAATAATCCCTGTTGAGTATCAAAATTAACTTAAGACTCATTAGTTGGACTATGACAGTACTTCTTAACTTGACTTGTAAAATTCATTCAATGAATTATTGAATAGCCATTATTGAAATAACCTCTTCTTTTCTAACATGGCTGCTTATGTTTCCCAGATGAAATACAGCATGTATCTGTTGCCATAGCTACAGTTAGTTTCTGAAATAAACATTAATTCCTTCTCATTCCTATGTCCACATATGAAAAGCTAAACTCTGTCGTCTTTTTCAGTCATATGCATTGCAGGTACAGCAATCTGTTTGAATAATAATTGTATTAAAGATGAAAAATGTATTATGTCAAAATGCAGACATTTAAGTGGCATGAAAGATGGTAATTCTCAAAGTTTATAAACACAGCATGGCACGTACATGTACAACCTTTAAAGAAGGAGTAACCTTTCTGGGACTCCTGTCAATGTATAAAACATGAAGAGGAGGAGGAGTTTAACTAACAAGATGTTGGAGGAGGCGGAAAGCAAGTTCCCCAATGTGTGCTTGTTGTAAGTCTTGGGTTCTAGCCCTGTGGTCTCCAGAGCCTTGGAAGAGAAACACCTATTTCACAGCTGAGTGGAGTTTGGGGTAATTTTATTTGATGAGTCGGACAGTCCTTTTTAACCTTGTGCTCCTTCAGCACAGACAGTTTGTGTATTCTTCAAATGTCTCATTTACAATTTCCAAAAATAACACTCAGTTCAAGGAACTTGGGAGACTGTCCATGAGGCTTAATCATGTCATGTCCATGCTAAGGTAACCTCATGCAGCAGACCTGAAAGAAACATGCTATTGCAAGGAAAACAAATCAAACTTCTGCCAGTAGAGAGGAAACTAAATTTTCAGAG
>VXAL01002786.1:17490-34542 GCA_013399475.1 Chauna torquata | reverse complement strand
GTTCCAGGTTTTTTTGAGAGCAAGTACCCCATTTGCACCTCATCCCACAGCTTCCTGAGTGAGGACAGACATTAACTTTGCATGTCAACATTACCCTGGGACTCAGTGAATGAAGCTAGTTTGGCAGAAAGCTTCTGTTGATACATATATAAATTTCTCTTTGTTGTTTTCACAATTGTTGTACAATCTGCACCTTCAGTAAGTCTCTTTAAAAGCATTGTTTCTTGAATATCTTTAGGATTTCTGTATCTTCAGGAAAACTATATCCTTTGATAAACCACAAAAATAATGTCATTAAGGAAATAAGGATAGTGTGAGGTTGGGGTACGTATTTCAGGAAGAAGCAAATTCTGAAATGAGATCGAGAGTTGAGGACGGTGTAGGTTGGGGAGTTATTGGGAATGAGAGGGTCTCTGGGTTAAACAACCACTTATATTTACCCCTGAACATATATAACCTATACCGATCCTGAAAGATATTTTTTATATCTGAGCTCTGATTATACACAGGAAAATATGGTAAACTGTTTTTAATTATGTTTAATTTGGACACTCAGTCTAACAATCCCAAGAAACAGCTAAAATTCTCTGCATGTAAATTTCTACCCTCAGCTAAATACCTAG
Organism: Chauna torquata; assembly: GCA_013399475.1. NCBI lineage: Eukaryota > Metazoa > Chordata > Aves > Anseriformes > Anhimidae > Chauna > Chauna torquata. Next base: position 33,919 of record VXAL01002786.1, on the reverse strand, counting down.
GGATGTTCAGGGAAGAATTAATTGGAAGCAACGAAAAAAAGAAAGAAAGAAAAAAAAGAAAAGAGTTTCAGTGCCCCAGTGAATAATTTATAGCTGTTTCCTTTTCAACAAAGGGAATCTTGAATGTTTTTGACAATAGCAGGTACATAATTGTTTTATGCTGGGGGCATTTATTGTAACTCATTCATTATATCATCTTGCTAGTTTTCATGGCATGCATTTATTTGTTCTCTTAGTGGAACAATTTGAATGACAACTAGGAGAAATAGTGGGGGACAGACAGTGAGAAATGATGTGTTAAAAGACTTAGACCAGTTTGATAGACAGCTTGAAAACGCCATCAATACTAACACCACCATCAGCACAGAGAGTGAAAGGCCTAGATCCAGTGACCACCTTTTTTGAGAAATGTCCTTTTCTTTTTTTTCATAACTGTCTTTTTTCATTGATTTCAGTTAATTTGGGTCAGAAAATAGACTATTACACAATAGAAAGATTAAGACTGTGAAAGAGGGAAAAAAAGACAACATAGAACTACATATGAGTAAATCTTGAGGGAAAGTCAAATCAATGAACTTCCTCCAAAGAAATAACCCTAGAAGTTCGACCCAGACAGTGAGACCATATATCAGACAGAAGTCTGAGGTTTTTGTGACCCTTGTCATTGGGAAAACATTTTAATTACATTGAGTCATTTCCCGTCTATTTTTTTTCAAGTTGTAAAAACTGAAAGTTCTCTGCATTCTTTCCTCCCTGATCTTTCCATCAGAGAAAATGTAATTGTAAGGGATAGCAAAAAGACAATGATATATATTAAAACGCACCAACGGCTTCTTCTAATGATCAAGTTAAGTCATTAGGTCAATTTTTAGAGGTATAAACCAGTATTGTTTCTGTGACCTTAATGATGCTAACACGACTTACACTAACTGATCTAGCAAGCTTACTAAAGTCTTTCTATTATCATTTATTATTACTACGGCTATTACTATTATTTCACTGTAAATCGTACATCTAGTTTTGCTACCATATGTATGGACATAGATATAGATATAAAGNTATAAAGATAGGACAGAAAACAGAAAAATTGGACATTGAGCAAGGTGGACTTAGCACTGAGAGAGGTGTGTAACATGTGAATATACATGACACACAAACTCACTCCTAGAGCCATTCCCCCGCTTGAAGGACAAAGAATATCTCTGAAATACTACCAAAATCAATGAAGGTTTTTGACCCTATCAGATCCCAAATCAGTAGAGAATTGTTTCTTATGACTATACGCATGTACAGGCACCCTTCTCATATTCTGTCCAAAATATTTCCATGTGTCTTCCCTCCAAAGAAAAANAGTGTCATAAGTTATTGTTCTTGTCCCCACATATCCTTTCTCCCTTTTCACTGCTGAGCTATTTCTGCCAATAGCATCTAAAGTTCATATGGGCCTAATCCAAAACCCACTGAAGTCAAAGTCACACCAGCGACTTCAATGGGTTTTGTACACTTGAGGAAAAAACAGTGATTTTGTTGAGTTAAAGGGCCCAGTTTAGCTTTTGTGATTCACACAAAACTTTCACTGTAATAAAGGGTGGGCAGGAAAAAGTAATAATAGCTCAAAAAATGAAAGTGTTACAGTTCTCAAAGAAGTGCTAAATCAATTAAAGAGGTAAAAAACTCACATTACTGTAGAAGATCTTAAATCCAGGCATCTCCTGATGTCTGAATAATTGAAAGTTTGCACCCTCCCTGCAAGTGTCTGAACCATCAAGACCATATGAATGAGAGTCTGTGACGTGCTAAAATGTTAATGAGGGTCAGGCTCTTCCCCTCCTCTGAAATCTGAAGACTGTGATGAAATTGTCACTTATCCTGTGTCTGAATACCAGTAACGTGAATGAATGGTAAACTTCATCTTGAGGAGCAAGATAGGACTATGCTTAACTGCTTGTTTAGATATATAGAGAAGACTAAAATCTTAACAGAAAATCCTCATTCCCTTAAAGTTAATTGGAGTCTTGCCACTGACTTCAGTGTGGCCAGAATTTCATCGATGGGCTTTAATGGGACTGACTATCCAAATAAATAAAGCAAGGGGGATTTGGCTGTCAGTGACCTATGTAAGATCTCACAGTCAGCAATAAAATCCAAAGCAACTCAGAACACTATTCTGAAACCACAAACTTCTGCCCCAAACCCAAAAATATAGGACGTTTTGATAACAGAAGAGCAGTAAGTAGAGGAACAATGAAGGAAATGGTGAGAAGCCCAATATATTTAGCCAGTTATTGTCAGAGCGTCAGAGCTGTAATATTTAGAATTTTGGTATGTCATCTTTTAATCTCTCTCACATATTACTTTCACTGCATTTAATTTTCTTGAAGTAAGGTTTCTATTTTTTTTTTTATTTTTTTATTTTTATTTTTTGGTTCATTTTCCTTTAAGGACAACAGCTGGAAAAAGTGAAAAAGGTTTTGAAGTTCAACATAGTTTTAAAATGGCTATAACCATTTAATATCAAAAGCAATTTTATCACATCAACTAAAGACATTTAATGCTTGCTGTTTCAGGTGTTAATTCTTTTTGATGAAATTGAGTTTTCTGATTTTACTGTGATTTTTTTCTAGTTGAATTCTAGGACAGCTGAGTATTTGGTCACAGTATCTGAAGGAAAGAAAAATCACCCTGTATCTAGAATTTTTAGCTCAGGAGGAAATATTTTGGATAATTATGACTGAAAATACAGGATAACAATGAACATGTTTTTACAAACTAAATCATAGAGAGTGCTATCGACTTCCTGTAATAAATGTAATATATGTATTACATATGCATACACATGCACACATATATACATGTGCATATATGCATGTAGATCCTCAAAAACAGAATACACTTTTTAGAGAAGGAAATCAAAGCATTCTTTTGTTTGAAGACTACATGAGTTTCTAACCTTATAGGCTACAGTTACTACACTGAAATTTAGCTACATGCCTAGTGTTCCTGCTTATGTATCTAATGCAGTATTTTTTGGATTCCTATTCAAACCATCTATTTTTTTCATTCTAGTGTATCATGCCATAATTCCATGTAATTATGGGCACCCAGACTTCCAAGACAAACAGCTGACACCTGGAGACATGTAAGGAATAACTCATAAGTTAAGGTTAGCTGCCCAACTCTCATTACAGTGACATTTAAAGTATATTCTGTGAAGTTCAAGTTAAACCAAAAATGTTATTCAGTGGTTCTTGGATTCAGAAATAAACATACAATAGGCTAGACAGAGATTGTCAGCCTGTCATTATAATACTGGCTGTTAACAACCACAATTAAGGAAGACTACATATCAATTATTATTTGTCTGGAACATGAACTTCCCTAATCATGAAAGGAAGTGATGCAGCCTATATTACTGTCTCCACTCTTCAGCTAATTAGTACTGTTTTTAATGGCTTCATCTGCCCAGGATCAATTGTCTAATGGGGAACAGTTCTCTGTCAGTTAATAAGGTGAGGAACTGTATAATATGATTATGTCTGGCTCCAAAATAGTGCTTCAAACAACACTAAAACAATCATGTGATGGAATAAATAGACTGAAGCAGGACTGCCAGATAATTCTGGAGCAAGCAGAGTGTTCCAGTAAGGGTACAAATGTCTGATACAAGAATGAGGAGCACACTGTAAAGGAAGTGTAGGACATTGTCTAGAAATGCTGGAAGTTTAATTAAGAGAAGGAGCCAGTGGCAATATATGTTTAAACTGGTGTTTAAAGAACATTAGCATAAGGAATGTGAAAGGGAAGGGCTCCATTTCCAAAAATACTTGCTGCAAAAATAAACTGCTTTGTGGTTGTCCTGCTTGGAAGAATATGCATTTTAAAATTTCCATTCAGAAAATGCCAACCAGTACTGAAAAGGGTAAAAAACAGCTTGATGATATATACTCTGTGTGTCTCCAGGCTGCAAAATGTGGTTTATATATACACACACATACATCATACCTCTGATGCTGCAGGATAATTGGATGTTCTCCTGATGGTCAGTTATAGACAGTTTGGTAGATTATTGCTTATCAGGATGGAGGCATTGGACAACTCAGCACAGCTCTGCACGAGGCAAAGCCAGGAGGTGCACAAACAGCTGTGTGACTTCAGATGACTTCTTTCTGCTACAATTGATCACCATTACCCACAGGCTAATTGGCATTGTTCTTGGCATTTACAAAAAAAGATTATGCCAAGCCCTTATAAAAACAAAATGCAGACTTTGTGGTATAGGAAATAATGAAGCTTTATAATTAAGCAAGCATAGACGTCATTGACGTGCCTGAATTCAGAAGGGAGGGGAGAGCAGTTGGTGAAAGCATTAGTGTAATATTCAAAACATGCATTTTTTATTCCAGACCTAATTACCTCATCTGCCTTCTTCAGCAATCTCCAGTTTTTCCTTTGTTGTCCTTTGAATCACTGTTTCCACAAGAGATACAGGCTACACTCCCTAGGACAGAAAAGAACAGAGGCAAGTAACAAAGAGGAAAAAGGTATATTTAATAGAACTTCCTTTAACGAAAGAGCTTCTCTCAAACTCTTGAGGTTTGCACCTCTGCATTCAAATCCATTAAAGGAAAATATCTGTAAAGTTTTGCCCCTCCTTCCTCAGCTGACCTAAGCTGTTTGAATGTAAATCATGCACTTCAACGCACAATCACCTACACAGTTTTTATACCCACCATGGTAAGAAATTAGTGCTTCAGATCTTTGAATCTCAATAAACCCAGACTTTGCTAGGCAAGCTGTATTGTAAGCCTGTTTGAACCTATTGCCTCTAGAAAGATCATCAATAATGACATTGGGTGTCTAGCCCTCACCTTTCTTCTGAATGAGCTGGAAGGCCTGTATCTCCCAGAAGACCATTTCAACAATTTGGATAGTAGAAATCCTACCAGTGTTTCAGGGCTCCCCAGCTAAAAAGCCCTGCTTCTCACTGCACTGTTTAAATGAAACAGAGCCTTGGAGGAATGGGCAATTTATACACACATGGAGGAGATGAAGGGTAGTCCATCATCACAACATGGAGACCACTTCTCTCACACCACTGAAAAAAAAAAAAAGACATTTTTTAAGGAGTGATATGTGTATTGTAGTATTGTATATTTGTGCTGGAGAAAAGAAAGGTCACACTGATTTTTGAAATGCTTAGCTATAACACACTGAAGAGAAATATTTCTCTTACACATAGAGTATTGCAGGGATATAGCTTAAGCTTTAACCTGTGCTAGTCAGAACACATCAAACATAAAAGCATTGCACAAAGACTGTAATAACTCAAAAAAAGAGTTGATAATCGTTGGTATGGGGCAACCCTGTGAAGCCCATATTTCAAGAAAGAAGAAGGCATTTGCATTCCTTGAACAGAACAGAGTGGAACTGAACAGAACAGAGAAGTCAAAGGTTAAATGTGTGAGAGAAAAAGAACAAATTTTTCTGTCTGAGTTGCATCACTCGAGAATGGATATAATTTTCAGCAGATGGACTGCCTCATTCTTATTTTTACTTTCTATTTCTGGTTTGACTCACTTCGAACCAGCACTTCAGATTATTGTGGACAAGTGGAATTTGCATCCAAGGAGAGATTTTAGCTACTGCACATCGGACTGTCAGTGACCTGTCTCCTTCTCTTCTGCTAACTGCCACAGCTTAGAAAAGAGAAAGGTCTGGTTGGTACTACCTTAGGTTCCTCTTTAAACTCACTACTGAAGACTTTTTTTTTTGTATTTTTCCCTTAAAAGGTGCATTACTGCAAATAGCTACAGCATGGACAGTCCAGGACTCAGGGCAGGATTGCAGTTACTGAGAGCTTTATGATGTTATAATAAAGTGCTGATTCTCAGAGATACGTTCTGGGATCCATTTCTTATACACAAAAATATGCTTAATGTTCAACAAACAGTGAGGGAGATTTGAGAAAGAGATGCCCTTTTGGAGTGGAAAACAAAGAAGCAGTTTTGAATGGGAAACAGGGTGGGGAAAAATGCATTAGGATGGAGAGAGAAATTTTAATTGTCTCCCTTTTCCAAATGTGTCTCTCCATCATTGCTGAATATATTTCCTTAAGTAACAGGTAAACTGGGAGGCATCAGCAATTTATGTGATTTGAAACTGTCTATTGGAAAATTTATTGTTAAAAGAATAGTGTGCTTTCTGGGACAAATGTCAGAAGTTTAGGTATCTTGAGGTTCCAGGTACTTTTAAAAGTACATTAACAAATATATTCAGAGTGATTACGAAACCAGCTACTCTTTTAAGCAGGAATTATTTTTTTTATTATGGAAGGACTGTTGTTAACCTGCTCCCCTCTGTCTCACACTCTCACATACTGTTTTCCAACATTTTAAGGAGTTGGTTAAAAAAAAATAAAATTTAAGATTGACAAGCCATATGGCAATATCAATTAATGATTACATTTTCCTAATGAGAGTTATGGATTTGGATTAAGCAGTTTGAACTTCAAATAGGAAGTGCAAAGATTTTTTATAAGCCCAAAAGATTCATCAACAGAATGTGTGGCAGAAGCAGTTGTGCTTTTATTACAGAATAAGGAAGAACATGTTAAGTAAGTGGATGTACTTTTGTTGAAAGCATTTGAGGCCTAGACATCTCAAATTCAGAAACAGATTTTGTAATACTGAGTGATTGAACAGAAATTTTGTTTTTCAATACAACAGGACTTCACAAGTGCACAGAGGAAAGTGTTTGTGCTTGGCCAGCAAATATTAACATGAAAAAATGCACAAGATATTCTTGTAGAGAAAATAATGAACAATGGGCCAGCTTTGAGAAAGGTAAAGCAGCAATCATTTTAGGCTAATCTTTTCAGCAGCACTATTGTCCAGGGTCTTCTTAAGTGAAACAAGAAGTGTTGTGACTGAAATTCACACAAACTTTTTTCTAATAGCAAACACAAGAAGAACTTGCTGAAAGTTCATGTCATTTTAATTCAGAGCTATAGCCTCCATTTTGGAGGAGAACATGAAAGATTCCCTCATCTGATGTGGATTCACACTCTTGAGAACTAGACTGACTCCAGCCTATAACCTAATGGTAAAACAAACTCTCACAGCATTTCAATCGGTATCTTCATGAAAATTGAAAACAAACAAACAAACAAACAACAACAACAACAAACATTGCCCTCTGCAGAGCTGGGACCATGAGGAATTTGGCATGTGCCACAGGTCCCACCTTTGAGAAGAGCAACACCAAATTCATCAGCAGTAAAACAAGGCCTGGAAGCAGCACAGCTGACAGTGACTTAAGCTTTCTTATCAAGAATCTCTTCTTCAGAGTATATTGTAGGTTAGAAACACATAATGGAATCTTAGTTCCTGCAGGGAACTCCTTCACTGATTGCTGTCAGGACAGAATTAACAGTGAAATGAAAGAGAAACACTTAAATTTGGAGGCAGTGCTAACTTACAAATGGAAGGCAGCAGATCTTGCTCCTGTCAGGTGTTTTTACTACCCTTAGAGATGAAAAAGGCAGTAGCAGCTTACATAGCCAAAGAGTGGAAATCATCAGCATGGACCAACTATTCTCACATGGACAAGCAGAGAACTCTGTCCAGGCGGTACCTTCAGGCTGGTGGTATCAACGCTTTCTAGTGTTCCAGTAACTTGGAGATTAATTCTCCGAGGGCAAAGCAGAAGTGTTTGACAAGAAGCAGCCAATGGCTCGATGCCCACAGAAGAGTGGTAGACAGCATGACTGCCTTCCTCCTAACTCTGTATTCTTATCTGTGGTGGGTTGGCCCCAGCCTGCAGACAAACTCCCACCCAGCTGCTCACTCACTCCTGCCTCCAGCCAGACAGGGGAGAAAATAGGAAGAATGGGAACAAGAAAGCTCATGGGTCGAGATAGAGGCAGGAATATCACTTACCAATTACTGTCACAGGCAAAACAGACTCAACTTGGGAAAAATTAACTCACATTATTGATAATTAATCTATATATGTTTAATTTCTAATTTCTAATTTGGGTATTGAGAAGTAAAAAGACAATCATTAAAACATACAGGGAAAACACCTTTCCTGCCCCGCTTCCTAGCTGCAGCTTCAGTCCTTCACTCCTGACTCCTCTCCTGCCCGCTTTGCTATCACCGCAGGTTACACTCGGTCCCTTCAGCAAGGCAACAAGCAGCACTGGGGGAGGTGGCAGGGGTAGCAGTCAGCCTGTGGCCGTCTCTCTGGGCTGCTCCTTCCTCCTCACACTTTTCCTCTGCTCCAGGGTGGTGCTCCACAGGCTGCAGTGTGGATATCTGCTCCGCCATGGAGCAGCTCCTCCGCATCCTTGTTTTTCTCTGACTTCGGTATGCCCTCTGCTGCTTCTCACTTGTTTTGTTCCCTCCTTCTCTCTCTGTCCTGCGTTTTTTTTTGCGCTTTCTTAAATGTTTTCTCACAGGTGCCAGCATTAGCTGTGCCCCGCAGTGGGACTGTTGGAGCCACATGGAACCGGCTGAAACCGGCTGTGTCCCGCATGGGGTGGCCTCTCCTCCCAGCGGCCTCTCCTCACAGAGACTGCCCTGCAGCTACCGCTGTCAATGCTGGGGCACCGACACCCTGTGTAGTGTCACATTCTACCTGTAAAAGTGATACTGCAGCCCACCTGCACTGACATATACGACAAAATCCTCATCAAACTCCCCGAAAGAATGACTGGCTGCTATCTGAGCCTCAGGAAAATGATGAGAAAGTAAACCCCACAGTAATGTTTCATGTGGGGAAGCAACAGTTCGAGTGGCAAAATCACTCTGTACATTTTGTCGGGATCAACATTGGCTTGGAACTTGTTGCTTTCACTTTCACTCTTTCATGAAATAGTAGGCTTGGGTCTGCCTGTTGCTGAGTGCTGTGTGACCCAGCGGATACTCTGGAGGTTGCTTTGCTTGAGATGTCCAGAGCCAATAGCTGCTGGAATCTTTCTCTGCTGTGTGCAAAACAGCTGATTTTCACCTTGGTCTGACATTGAAATACGATTCTTTTAGTTCTCCCAAATTTCTGGAAGGGAATGTTTATAATCCTCCATCTTGAGGCCAATCTGTAAATACTTGTATGCTCAGCTATTTGTTTAAGGATTTTGAATTAAAAATGAGGGATGAGCTGTGAAACCTCCGGACACTAGGCCAATATGCCTTTTGGCACCAGAATGCTCATTCTTCATTCTCTTCAGAATTTCCTCCATGAAAAGAGGGCCTTTATGAAGAGAATCGACATTCAGAAATTGATAGAATTAAGCAAAGGCCCCAAATTTTTCTTTGCATTGATTCACTCCAATGAAAAAAAGTGCTTTGGATGATGTCACCCTGCCACCATTTCTCTTTCAATATCTCAGTGAAAAGCTGTCTGTCAAAGACATTTCCTAAGTTAGAACAGGTTTGTACAGGTATTGTAGACTAGCTACTGAATGTGATTTTAAAGTCATGATTAGTGGCCATCAACTCAGTTTAATAATTATGGTCCAATTCAGGGAAGTATTTAGGAAATGATGCAGTAAACTCTTGAAGTCAGTGGTATATAAGTACCTACTTCCTAATTAGGTGATTAGATGCATTCTTCTTTCCTATGCTCACTTGATATAGTACCTGGACAGAACTCAGGCTTCTGTTGAAGTATGTTTCTATGCTAGACAGCACTTAAACATAATAAATGACATAAGCAAAAAATAAATAGCCAGATATTAAATATTAAGACAAACTTTCTAAGGACTAGGTAGTGAATGACTGAGAACAAATGGCCTGGAGGAGCACGAAACTCCACCATTGGAAAATATATGAACAAAGAGGCATCTCTCAGGATTGGAATTGCTGCTGTCCTGAATCCAGAGTACAGACAAAATAACTTTCGCTGGCATGCCTACCAACCTAGTCCCCTACCCTCCTATTCCATACGAACTGCCCAGCTGGCAATTTTCTGTGGTCAGTGATTTGCAGGTAGCTCACAAAACAACAGAATTACACAAGGCAAGGTGTTAATTACATCTTGTTTACTTTCTGCTAATAGTGTCAGCTTGGTCGTTATCTTGATCAGTTAGAGAAAAGAAGTTTCTCATGTAAAAGCAAAAGTGCTAAACTGTAGAGATGGGAAAGCTTCAAGATAATCTGGATATTCCTCATTATTTTACTTCTATTAACCCTCTGGCTATATACTGCTGATTGATTTGAGTGACAGGATGGAAAAGTGATAGCTGCCTAAGGAATAAGTGAGAATATTAATTTTTGTCTGGAAGGAAGAAAGGGAGGGAGGGAAGGAGGAAAGGAAGGAAGGGAGGGAAGGAGGGAGGGAGGGAAGGAGGAAGGGAGGGAGCTAGGAAGGAAATCTCTCAATTTTCATGGTACGATTGTAGGTTAGCAGCACTTGAGCCCTGATCCTTTTAACAACGGTTGGCTGCTCCCCCTTTCTCATCTCAAGTGGGTAAGTTGAAAGCCTGCCTCTCCCATCCCTCCCTCTTTTGTGTCTGAATGTGCATGGGAATAAAGCAGAGGTGGGGAAGGCTTTCAGCTGTAGCAGTGTGTGGCAGGAGGAAAGGAACAGCCCGTTGTCAGCGGGAGGTCACAGTGTTCCCTGGCCCCTCAGCAAGGTGACAGACACCTCTGAGAATGCTCACATGTTCCTCCTTGCTGCTGTCCCCTCCTCAAATCACACTGCTCTCTCCCTCCAGCCCTTTGCCCCACCGTGGGTCTATTTCCAAATGGGATGAACTGAAAACTTTTTAATGGTGCTGAAGAAAATCAATGATGAGGAGCAAAATTAGGTTTGATTTAGGTCCTATCATGAAACCTTTAGGTGGAACAACCAAACTCAGCAAGAACCAAGCTGTGAGTGATCTACATATAGGAACAGCTTCACAAATCTCTCCATAGGCCACTAGCAGTTTAACAACTGCATGCAATTATTTAGATGTATAGTTTATTCCTGCATAATTTATGCAGATCCATTTTCAGCTGTTTTGCCCAAATACAAAATAATAGTTTCATGATTACAGCATCATCAGGGGACATCAAAGCACTTCACCAGTATGATTCACATCCCCATTAACGATAATGCACAAGACAAATGTGAATCTTTATTAGGTTAATTCTATTTTGCCCATTTTGCAGATGAGTAAGTGGGAGCACAGAGAGGTTAAGTGATTTGCCCCAGGTCAGAGTGAAATCTGGAAGTAAAAACAATGTGTGAGTACGTCCTAAAAGCCATATAGATTACAACTAAATAATGAGGTATTTAATAGTGAAGAAATTCTAAAAACTAGGGCTTTATGCCCCACCTAAGTATGGATTTAACAGGTAATCTCACATTCCTCATAAATTTTAAACTTCCTGTGATCACTAAATAAATCTGGTGAAAGGAAAGAAAAACAAGAAAAAACTTTTCTTTCCCTCTCCAAAAAGCAAGTAAGAGAGGAAAAAGGGCTGCTAAAGTTGCAGCAAAGAGGAGTGATCTGTCCTAAAGTAACACTGCTTTTTTTGCAGTGCCCTATCTCAAATGTCCTTGAAAAACAAAACCCACGCAAAGCAAAGTCTTTGGTCTACAGGAAAGTAAAACTAAAGGAAAGATTTGTTCTTTAAACAACAAGCTTTTACTGAATTCTCTTTATTTGACCCATTAATAAGTTTTTTTTTTTTTTTAAATAAACTCAGTTTTAACTTGAGGGTCAGTAACAAATACATTGTTAATTTCTGCTACACTGAATAAGGGAGTTTCTAATAAATGCCAGCATAATTGGAAATATTGCAAAAAACTCTTTTCCTGGTGTAAGGGTATTTTCAAAGCAAGCCTTAAAACACACTGGAAAGAAAAAAAGAAAAAAATATAGTATACTAACACCAGTATGCAAAAATGCAGATAGCTCATAGTTTTGAAGCAACCAATGTTTTCCATATTTGTATTTGTTTTTATTTCGAGGATGAAAAGCTAAGCCAAGTTTCTATCTTCAGCCATTTAAATGAGCACAAAGTTTAAATGAGCCCACGTGCTTCATGTAACTGTAAAACAGTTAACTCTGCTCAGTTGCTTAGTTTGAAACTGAATTTGTACAGTTTCAGTCACAAGAGACTGAACAGTACAGAAATTTCCATTGCTGAGCGAAAGTTAATATTTATGATGCATTAGAAGCAGAAAACTATAGGGGAAGCAGGCATTAACTCTTCCTATATTTAAACTATCTAAAATATCCTGTTAGATCGGTGAGACTTTGTTGTTACTTGAAGCAAACCTTTTGTCATTTGGTAGGAAAAAAGTCCTCTGATCAGGAAAGTCCCTTCTTTTTCTCTCCCAGAATCTCCTCCAGGCTTAGCAGTGTTACAGTGCTGAGAAATGACATATCCTTTTGCTGATTATGCAGATGACAGAAAACATAGCAGCATACGAGAAAGGTCAGATACACTTCTTGACCTGGGAATGAGGGAACCTGGTTCCCAGCATACAACCTGCTTTTTAATGTTATCTTCACTTCTACTATTGCCATTTACAAAGAATCAAATTCTGGAATTTCCTTTCAGTGTTTTCACATTATTTCTATGTGCATTTTAGTGAGTATCTGTTCAATTGTACTGAGAACTTCTGGCCCTGTATGGTTGCAAAGTTAACCACTCTGACATGTCATCTGTGCACTACAGCATCAATGCCAACTAGGGAGTTCAACTGAGGGGGTAGAGAGCAGGATCCCTTGGACTGACATGTTTAAAAGGCTTTGTCTAAATGATTCTTCCAGAAAGCTCAGTCTTCTGTTTGAATAAACATTCTTTCTCAGAGGGACTGGGTGTCAGCCAGATCTTGTCCACACCATGATCAAAAGTTATTCTCTACTGACAAGCCAAGCATTGGCTGGCCAACTTTTTTTTTTAATATATATATTAGAATATTAATTTTCAACAAAAAGTCCCCTTGTCAACAAAGGAAGAGCATTTTGTCATGAACTCCCAAAATAATAGTCTTATTCATCAGGAAGTATTGAACAGTTCAGCAATATACTCAGTACAGCCATGTTGTTTTTCTTGTATCTCATTTTCATATCTCAGATGAGCTCAGCTTCCTCTGATTCACAAAATAGGGAGATCTACAAGGAGGCAATGGCTTTTCATATTCCCAGTTCCCTTTCTGCCTTAGCTAATCCACTTATTTCAAGGGGATTCTTACAAAACTGCTCATACAATCTATCCAATATTTTTGTTAGCTTTAGGTTCGCAGCTGAAATAGTAAAGGCTAATAACGTTTTCTAGGTACATGGGAAGTCCATTCAAGCAATATATAAAAGACTGTGAACCTTCCCATCCCAACATGCATTTATGAATCTGATGTAAAATTAGTGATGTTATTAAGTTACCTGGCTCAAATTTAAAACTAAAGCAAATAATCAAGCTCATTACCTTTGAAACTAATGATATCCCATTTCACCTCCATTTTCCTTCAGTAATAATTTCCTTGGAAAAAAGTTAGTTGCTAAGTGTAGTGTCAACATCAGTTCTAGAAACATTTCTGTTTGAATTATAGGAGTGTTCTGTTGAGGTAAAAGAAGGGAACTGATCAAAACTGAAATACGAAGCAATTAGATTATTTTAACATGATACGTCTAATAAAATAATTTTATTTAAAGTTCAAAGACAATTTTTAAAAGCAGAAAGCAATTATTCATTACACATGGAAAGACAGAGGCTTACAGGCTAATGTGTATTCCTACCTTTCAGGAGATACATTCTCACTTCTTGCTACATGATGAACTGCAAAAGGGAATTTATCAGTTTTCATAGTTGGTGCTTATGAATCCCTCTGATTGAACATTTTTTACAAGAAGTATACAACATCCAGAGGAATACCAATCAAAAGGCCCAAATTTTTGCACAGCATTTAGCCAGAAGCAATAAGGCATATTAATTTCCGTAATAAGTCAATTGCTGCCTTGTGCATTTCAGTACAGAGCTGCAGCTGAGAAAAAATATTGAGTCCACAGTGCAAAGCTCCAAATAAATACAAGCAGTAACTACAACAAAATAATGCATGCTGGGGTCAACACAATCTGATAGTTTGCAGTTAATAATTTCACTCATTTCATGATATAACTGAAAGAAAACAGAATAAGGCAGTTAATATACCTTACTTGAATTAATACACTTGGTTTTTGTTCAACTTAACATTCTGAATATCTGGAGTTATTGCTCTTTGCAGAAAGAACTGTTGTATTTTTACTAATTTTTAGCCATAAATTATGGTGATTTATGTTCTTTTAAAAAATTAAATCAGAATTGTTATTTTTTTCAAAAACAGTAACATTAGCTTCTGCAAAACATTATTCACTCCATTTTGGATTTGCAGTAGTATATGACAACTCAAAACACTTTGTATCAGATTCACGTTTAGTTTGGATGAGAATACATATCTATAAATGACATGAAGAGTTATTCAAAATTGTCCCTCCTACTGCAAATAGGATTCGCAAATACTGCAAATGTATTTCCACACATTTCTCTCAAGCTATGCTGGGTTTACACTAATATAATGAACTCTAAGGATTTTGACATTTGAATGACCAAAAAAAAATATCAACTAGACATTTCACAGACAGGTTCTTACAAAATTTCTACTCCTCACTGAAAGCCATGCAAGAGCTTGTTACTGTCACAGATGGACCCTGGAAATATCCAGATATCTTCTCTTTTCTTTACCTCTAGAGATTGACTGGACAAGGAATTTGGACCAGTTCTTACTTTCTTTTCATAATCAGTTCTTTTTCACTTTAATGCACATCAGAGTGCTAATATACAACCAGAAGAACCAAATACTCACTTTCATTAAGCCTTTTAGGTCAGATTTTATGGCAAATGCAAAACAGCTTACTGAAGTTGAAGTTATTTTGGTCTACACCAACTGAGGACTTGGTCTGAAATGTTTAATGAAAGCATTATTTACAACTTTGTTCAGAATTTTATGCACTCTTGGCAGCTCTTCATTTGAAATACCTTTGCTAGCGGGTTTACTGAGAACAAGAAAACATGAACATAGGGTAAATAGGGAAAATTTTCTCCAACAGCATAAACTGGTTAACAGGAGTTACTGACAAATAATAGGCAGCTTGGTGGATCTTTGCAAGATCTCTAAACCTGGGATTACATATGCATACATAAGAAAACAAGATGCAGAGTATGACATTCAGGGTCAAACAGCTGCATTTGCTTTCTCTGTTATACCTGAGTTGGAAACATTATCGTATTCTGGCATATTAAAAAACACTTAGAAGCCTCCTGTTTTAAAATGAAGGTGCACAGATATTCAACTCAGGATAAAAATAAAAATAAAAATTAGTTATCTCACTGAATCTGAACTTGTTATTACTAATGTCAACATAATTAACATAATGTCAACATACAAGCAATTTTGAATTAAACTTTAAATGTTTATGTACACCTATTACACTGAAAAAAATATTAAAACAGTGTTCTACTTTACATGACTGCACTGTATATAACAATAATACAAGTAACATGCAAGTATCAAAAGACCTTTTTGTAAGGTTTTCCTCACCACAGTTATTTATGCTTGCAACAAGTTAGGAGACCACATTGTTATATGCTGGTAAAAGTATCATATGGTCCCTGTTTAATTCCTAGAGAAACCTGTCAGAGGTAAAAGAAGTGCTACAAAAGGGATAAAAAGTAAAGAACATGTCTATTATCAATTTAATGATAGGACAGACGTTCTCTTCAAAGTTTTTCCTGTTACGAAGCCTCACCAGTGAATAAAAGTATCTAATGTATTATTCAGATAAAGGCCTCTGAACCTTAGACAGAAGGAAATCCATACTGCCTTACATTGCTTTATTAGGTCTATATTAAGGGCTCCATTACTTTAAAGAAACTGTTTAAGTAACATTAAGGCTATGACCCAAACTGACAAAAGTAAGGAAATACAGATAGCTGAATTTCCATCTTTAAAATATGCTGCTGTGGGGAAGAAAAAGGAACAATGGAGTATGAGATTTTGCTTCTCATCTTGGGCTTAGAGAAATATTTGGGACAAAAAAAAAAAAAAAAAAGAGAAAAAAAAAAAAAAGAAAAAAAACCCCCGTAACNGTAAAACAGTGCTCAGGGGTTTTCACATGTTTCCTGCCCATGTATATACTGTGAAATCTCCAGACAGTAAAACATCTGTCTCTACCTTCTTTTTCCTTTTACACTGGGGGAATGTGGGAAAGAGGATATAAGGGGAGAATTAGATCACTGACAACAAGAGCGATAGTTTGCAGAGTGGCCATCACTATACAGGAATAGCGAACACTATTAGCCAGCTATTTCTTACCTGTAGCTTTTAGCTCAGAGCTTAACTTGATTTGCCTTTATACCAGGCCACTATTTTACTGCATAAATTTTACTGAAACTCTGAC
>VXAL01002784.1:80892-100938 GCA_013399475.1 Chauna torquata | reverse complement strand
GCGGCCCGGTGGCCTGGGCCGGTGGCTGGGAGCGCTGGTAAACAGCTCAGCGATGGGAGTAGCGAGTGCAGATTGCTTTGGTTTGGGATTTGAATTATGGAGGTAAAATCCTTCTGTCAAAGCCAGGAGACAGTTGGTCTTAGGTTGACATCCTATCTGTGATCTGATTGGCTCCCCATCTCCTGCTCTTGGCCATTTATAATTGCCTCTGATGTAATGGTACAACAATCCTGATGAGCTCATAAACTTTTACACTCGGCTTTTCTGCCAGCCCGGACCCAAAGCAGCCCTGCCGCTCGCTGCCTCCTCGTCCCCCCGCCGAAATTGGCCGTGACCTTGAGGAGGTTCGGTGGCAGCCCTGCATCCGCAGGAGCGGAGCCCCAGACAGCCTGCCCTTGTTGCATTGTGCCTGAAACAAAAGAGGGGGCGATGGCATTTTGTTTGTACCTTGGGTTTATTTTGCTTGTGATGTTTTATGCAGCCTGGAATAGAGTCTGTGTTGTCAGAACGGTGGCAGGGCTGCTCTGCACAATGGGCTTGCTGTTTATTTTGGTTATGCGACTTTCCCTTCGGTATAAATGATTTCTTTGATGGATCTGAGGATGCGTTTGTTTCTGACTGATTTTGGCCCTTTTCAAAACTGGGGCCGTTAGGATTCTTTGAGATGGAGATGTGGGGGTTTCTGGGGTATGTTGCAGCCTTAATAAAAAAAAAAAAAAAAAAAAAAAACCAGTGAAACCATCAAACCCAAACTTGTGGTGGAAGCACTGAAAATGGTGAATTATCACTTTACGTCCAGTAGGGAGCTTTAGTATAGGGCAGGCTGGGGCTTCTGACTGTACGTATCGGGGCACGTTTTGACTTACTTTGAGAAAGCACTGACAGTGTCTGCCTGTCCCCCACCAACTTCATTTAAAGGGACATATTACGGGCATTCAGGTCCTTGCTGCGGTCAGGCTTAACAGTGTCACAGCACTTTGCTTTGCAGAGGAATATAAATGGAAAAAACAAGCCTGAAAAGTGAAGTTGTTGCTGTTATGTGTAGAATTACTTGTTTACTGGAAATATGGGGGGCCAGAAAACACACAGAGGAGAGAGCAGTACAGTATATGCATCAGATGTTTTAGATACAGGGAAAAGAGATGCTGGTATCCAACATCTGGAAACTTTGATTAAAAAGAGATGACTTTCTGCGTTCAGGCGTGCATCCCCAAGGCCTGTCGTGGCCTCGTGCGGGACTGACAGACTTCCCTTTTCATTCTGCGTACTTTTCTCTAACTTCAGGCCCTGGGTCGGAGACGTTTGATACCATGTAGTGTGACATGCAGCCTCCAGAGTTTCCCTTCTTGCTCAGTCCTTCTCTTGTGTCCATCTGAAAACTGCTTAATTTTTGTTCCTTGATTACTGAAGGCAGTCTCCTTCAGCATCTTGAGTTACTTAACTGTTTTTTCTGTCAGCCCGAAGTAGTGCTTTCTAAGAGAGCGGATCTTATCTCTGCTGTGGTCATCGAACTGTCCGATGGCAACTGGTGGTGAGCATTCGATTGTTCTAAGTGAAGATTCCACGTCCTATGGAATATGCTCGCGTATACCTGCAATACAGGCACTTACGAACATCGGACAAATGTCACGGGTGCTGGGAGGTTTACTTGAAGGTACTTTTTGTATCCTGACACGTTCAAATCTAGATAAAATGTTTGCTAAAATATGGTGCCTGATTGAACTTTCCAAGCAGGTATTTTACCAGACTCCATATCTGACAAAGGCGTACTTCTGTCAGTGTTCTGATACAACTGGAGATGTCTTGGATTGCGTTTTTTTTTTTTCCTGGAAAGTGAATTTAGGTTGATTCTGGGATCCGTTGATTATATCATACATTAATAATATATGAGTAACTAGTCTAATTAACTGGAATTACTAATGAGTAGCTGTTTTCAGAATGTTTGATTTCAGGTGGTACAAATAGTGTATATGAAAAGTAAGCCAACAACTCCCCCACCCCGAAAACCACACGCCCTCCCCCAAATCCTTTTTGCCTGAAGGATTATTGGACTCAAACTGACGATTCCTTTTTTTCCTTCTGTGAAAAGGAAAAAGACTTAGCATGATGAAAAAAGCTTCCACGTGTCTTCTAAGCCGCTCACAAGAAATGGTTAATTAATAATGGTAATACGCCAGTCCTAAATTCCAGCTTCCTTCAGGTGTGTAGTCTGTTAAATTCCCTCGATTGGAAGAATTTAAAGCTTGTGTCTTTTCTTTGTCTTGTACAGTGGTGAACAGAGTGAGTACTTACCACGTAACTTCTGAGAAACTGTAGGAGAGCAAGAGGAGAATGTAATTCATCTGACCGTACACTAGGAAGAGAAGCATCTCTTGGTGCAGGCCTGGAGAAGATGATGTGGGAAGAGTGTGGGGTTCCTCCGTTTGGGAGTCTTTGGGGTAGTTAACCGGAGGTTTTGGGGATGGGAGGCAGTGCTGCGCGGAAAAGAGAAGTACCTTTAATTCTCTGCACGTGTTAGGATTTATGAATGATGCGATAAGGAGAGTTTCATCACATTGCTCATCAAGAAAGGCGAAGTAATTTCTGGCGTGAAAGTTGTTTTGGTGGAACATTTCCTGTAATAAACTGAGAATATAATCACTTGCATAGAGATGGTCCGTAGCCCGCACAGACCTTTGCTCGCTGGTTGGTCACGGGAGCGTGGTGCTTACCGGGAGCCCCTGCGAGGGTAGGCGTGCTCTGTGTTTGCAGGGACTGGGACAGGGATACAGGGACTGTGCTTTTTTTTTTTTTTTCCGGATGACCTTTACAGCTGGGAAATGTGGAGTAGGATCAAGAGATTAGAATGCCTGTTTTACAGAGTGTGGGATGAGAAGTCTGTGGTTTTCTGTGGGAATTGTAAGAAGCTAGGCTTGGGATCTTAGTTTTGAGTTTTTCCATTTTACTAACAGCTCTATCATGTATTTGTTTCCACTTCCCCTTAGAGCGCGTAGCCGTTCTTAAAAACAAGCTGGCTTTCCCAGTGTCTTGGGACTTAAAGGAAACTGCTTAAGAGAAAGGACTTCCCTCCCTTTAAGAGGTGGGCATTTCTCGTGGTACGCGCTTTCGCTGCAGCCAGTGACGTCTCCTGTAATGGGAGATGGTTTTGGATTGCATTAAACATTGACGTGTTGGATAACCTCCCCATAGGTGCACTGACGTCTCTAGGCCTCCGTTGCAAGTTCAGTGAAGTCAGTTTAAAAATCATATGTTAAAAAATGCTCTCGGGCTCATTGCCATACAATAGTTATGTTTTGTTGACACAGATCTCAACTTTAGTAGCAAGTGAGGCATGAAAAATGTTGTTGAAAATATGTTTTTTAAACTAAATTGGCACCAAATGGCTCTGTGCTGCCAATGAGCTGTGATATCTTGGAATCTGAAATTGAGACCTGGCTCCTGTGGGCTTGTATCGCAGGGTTTTTCCTTGCTTAGCATTGTGATGTTAGGAAGCCTCGACTTGCTTGCGAGGTGTAGTACACGCTAGGTCTTTCCGATGAAAAGGAGGGTGGTACACCTTTTTGTGGTGTAGGGTTCNAGGAAGCCTCGACTTGCTTGCGAGGTGTAGTACACGCTAGGTCTTTCCGATGAAAAGGAGGGTGGTACACCTTTTTGTGGTGTAGGGTTCTTCGCCCCTGAATGACCGACTTTAGATTTCCTTGGTATTAGAAAAAGTGGAAAAATGGAGTTAGTTGAATTTTGTTATAAGGCTCGATCTAGTTAATTCTGATACCAATGCTGAAGATTTTACAGGCTTACTTTTTAGAGTAGCCTGAGGTAGGCCAAGTGTTGTTGCCTGATTCTCTCAAAATATCTTGGTTTCTGAAATACTGTTGTCCTGATGCTTGGTTTTAAGGTGACTAGCGTTTCCAGGCAGGATATGTGTGAACTAGGATGCAGGACAGTAAACCTCAATTCTGATGCTCACCTGGAGCTTGTTTTTCCTGCCCTTATCACCGCCAGCTTACTAGGAAACCTGGGACAAACCACATGATCGTGTCGTCATTTTTTTATTTCTATTTTTTCCCCCTCAGTGAAACGGGGTTAGTAAGGCTTGGCACCTGCTTTTTACTAAATATAAATTAAATGTTCTGTCAGTCCTTATTTATTAGCCGTACTAGGGGAGGATTTCTACATACGATGCCTCTTGTAATCGTGTTGTTGGTTGCAAGATAGAAACGTGCTTTCTGGAAGGTTATAGGTTTGGCTTTTGGCTGATATCTTTTTGACAAGGATGCTTGCCAGTTTCCTGTAACTGTCGGTCCAGTTTAAGCCCTTCTACCTGCTAGAACTTTTGTTTCCTGGAGTGACTGCTCAGCAGATGCGCAGAACGTCTTCCCTGTTCCTAGGTGGTGATTCTAGAACCTGGGTTTAGGGGGAAGCACGAGGATCAAATACTCTGTTACACATCCGTGTTACTGGTCCCCTAAGCTTGCTGTGTTCATAATAATTTTTTTTGTCTGTAGTCTTATTTGAGAACACCGTTTAATGGATACTGTCTTACAGAAGTATTAACACGAGGACCCTATTGAAAACAAAACAAAAACACAGCAGCTTTCCTTCAGAGAGAAGCTAAAGTCTAAAATTAGGCTAAATAGTGCAGCTGTTCATTTTATCTTACTGTTACCTCATGTGTGACTTTTCCACCATTTTTCTTTTTACCGTTTTCAAAGGAACACCACCAACTTGGAAATCCAGTTTTTACCCTATGAATCTGAATCTATGATCTTCTATAATTAAAATATTAGAGGAGAAAGATGCCCTTTCCAGTTTTTACTCTGTATTTGAAATTCTTTGTCTAGTCAGTTTGATTTCTTTTTTGAATTGCAACTCCTGTGTGATGGATTGCTCTGGGGAAAAGCTCATCAGCATGCCGTTGCCCAATTCCTGCCAAGAATGTTTGAAACTCTTGAGCAGCAGCAAAGCAGAAACTGAAGGCAGGCAGGCATAAGTGCAGGGGAAAAATGAAAAAGAAGCTTGTCAGTGTTAAAGTTGCTGTTATGGCCACTTGCTTTCTCTTCTGGAAGGGTCCGTAAAGCATCAGTAAGGATGCAAAATAGTATCTTCCCTTTCTTTCTGGTGGAAAAAATAAAGGGTGTTTCATGGGAAAAAGGTTATTGAGGAGAAGTCTTGCAAAAGGTTTTTCTGCCATGTGCTGATTTCCAGAAGTTCAGCCTTTAATTTATTGGGAGGTTACGCACATGCACTGGTAAAACTATACTAGATGTCTGTTAGCCAAAGCCGTAAATCCTAGCTAGAAGTGAATGACAGGTGGGATTAGAGGAAAAAAAGCAGTTTTCTTTGGCACACTGGACCAAAACTGACGTGTTCTGTCTGGGTCCCTGCAATCCACCTGTTCCTGGGTGACATTAGGGAGGCTGATGATGACTTTTTGGTTTTAATTTTAGTGGCTGGAAAAGCGGGGAAGGTGGTCACCTAACGAGAGACCGCGTGCGTTTTCTGCAGGCTCAGGAAAACCACGCTGTGTTTATAAAACTGATTCCAGTAAAATTCCAATCATAAGTTAAATGTCATCTCCGCTGGGCTGACTGTACGCTTGT
Organism: Chauna torquata; assembly: GCA_013399475.1. Lineage (NCBI taxonomy): Eukaryota > Metazoa > Chordata > Aves > Anseriformes > Anhimidae > Chauna > Chauna torquata. The sequence continues at coordinate 95,338 of VXAL01002784.1, read as the reverse complement.
TCTTCTTAAGGCTGAAATTCTGAAGAAGCTGTAGGCTTCAGGCAATCAGTTGTTTTGCCCTGGCATGTAGAGGAGGAACGTAAGGTCTGAAGTTCTTACAGTGATTGTTTTTCGGTGGAAGCAGCTGAGATGTTGGTGTGGGAAGTTGCCACGGTGAGGCACGGAGGCTGGGACAGGGCCGAGAATGGAATATAGGTCTTGTGAGTCTCATCCTGTGCTGCAGGCGTGAGACCATCTTCCCTTGCCCAGTGCGTGGTTTTAGCTGAGTGCGTTGTTAAGACCCTTTTAGTGGAGTTCTGAGCTTAAAGAAGCAGCACCCAAGCCTGCCCTCAGAGGCTTGCAGGGTGAAAGAAGCAGGGCTGGAACAGGAGGAGCTGCTTCTCTCAGGACTGAGCTCACGTACGTATTTTACCAGTTCCTGTAGTGACTTAATCAGATGATAATACGTATTAACATATGGATGGGGGGGGTTCACAGTTCGTAGCTCTCCTGTGCACCTGCACTCTCAGTATATAACTCAGCAGTTCAGTCATGCAACTTGAGCATTTTTGATATTTTTTGGAGTGCGTCAAGCGCATTATCAAGTTTTCCATGGTGTTGTTTCTGGAGTATTTCTGAGTTTAAGGTGCAGCTCAGTAAGTATTTACACAATGTGGTCATGAGCTGTCTGTAGTGAAATGTAAAGGATGCTACGCAATGACAGGTAGAGTCAATAAAAGCTACTTCTGAATTTAACAGCAAATAATTTTTTGTTTTGAATGTTCAGAGTAAAATGATAACTGTAGCTAGAGTCTGATTTCTAATCTCGTTTATTTTTGGGGAGATAAAGGGGAAAAAAGTGGGTAGGAGCAAGTCAAGAGAGGGATCGGTTCATTCCGTAAATACTCATAGTAAAGAAGTTTCTTCATGAAGAAGTGAGGTGGTGGAGAGTGTGTGTGTTAATTCCTGTGAAATTCCCATGAAAAATCAGTTTGCGTAAATAACTGTGTAAAGCTACTGCTCCATTACAGTTGCTGGCATTTCATGCGCTAACCAGCACGTCACTGTTTCTTTAAGTCACCTATAGCAACTGAAACCCTTTCAAGGACATAATAAATTGCTACTTTTTCTTTTTTTTCTCCTTTTCTAGAAAAAAAAAAAATTGAGTAACTTCCTGTTGCTCCTGGATAATTAATATGCCCAAACTATCCCAAGAAGCCGCGAGTTAGACGTGGGGAACAGTTTCTGGGGAAGCCGTGGGAGGCCCTGAAGCAGGGCAGCATCCCCTCGGTGCGGAGCAGACCTCTGCTGCTTGCTCTGCTGTGGGCTGGCCCTGTGTTTTGTGTCAGCAGGGGTGTTCCTGGCCCTGTGGCAAGCCAGAGGGGACCGAAGAACACTTTCACATTTTTCCTGGCGTGTGACTGGGAGGAGAGAGTGTTTCGGTGGCAGCAGCCGGTCGCTGATGTCAGACCGTGGCCTAAGGTAGCTGTGAGAGATTCTGTGTCTCTTCTCAAAGAGAAATTCTTGAAGTTCGGAGGACTCTGGAATTTCCCTTGGGGAGNCCGCCTCACTTGTGAGATTTCATTCAGGTTTGACTAAGAGAAACCATGAACATTACCATTTCCCTTCTGATGTCAGCACCGCGCTGGCAGCCTGCCTGTGAATAACTGAACAGGAATGCTTTAAAACCTGAGCTCGGGCCACAGCTGCAGCTACACCTCCAGACATCGCGGTGGGAGACCTGCTCTGCCCCGGCGGGGGCTGAGGTTTGGGGTACGCTCAGACCGCTGCGTAACACAGCCGCTCAAATCGCCGGCCGTAGGGTTTGCGCTTTCTTAACGCTGTCAGCGTCCAGAGCGGTGGTTGCAGCAGCGTGAACCTGCCTGAGAAGCAGGAGGCACGGAAGAGGCAGGGTACCCGCTGGAAATGGCCATTCTGTTTGGGTTTGGGGCTCTGGTTTTGGTCTTTTTTGGTGGGGAAAATGTGCAGAGCAGTCGGTGGTGCCTGCAAAATTTTGCTGTCAGTTCATTGCCTTTGTTGTCTTTGTAGGTGACTGTGGTTTTCTCATTGAACAGAGGTCTGGATCTGAATTCAAAAGGTCATCCAGCCTGTTTCCCTGCTTCAGGGCAGGATCAGCTCTACCTAAGAACAGGGCAGACGACGATGAAGGCGATGCAGCTTCTTCAGTCTGTTATGGTGCTTTCGGTGCTATCCATAGCATTGGACGTTAGAAAAACAATCTAACTCAAGTCATCCTAACTGAGTATCTCTGTTCATTCTAGTCTTTCTAGGTATTGGGATCAGAGGAAAAGTATATGATAACCGGCTTACAAATGTGTGGCTTTCTCCTCCATGCCGTAGTTCCCTGAGGAAAAGCTTGCTAGTTAAATTGCAAAATGTCTCCCTTTATTTCCAGATTACTGTGCTCGCTGGGGACTGCGTCGAAGGGGTTGGACCGTCCTGCTTTACCACCTGAACGTCTTCCAGGGTCCCCGAGCCGAACAGGCTCACTCTGTACTTTTCTCGATGGGATCCTTCCTGTAGTCTTGTTTTGAGTTTCATTCTTAACAGTTTGATGATGGATTTAAAGTCCAAATGACTGTAGGACTATGCACCCTGTACAAGTTTAGGAGGAGAATCTGGTATTCATTAACTGTATGTAAATAATTAAACTGGTGCCAGACTAGAGGTGGTCTTTCCTCAAACATACTTCTTGTGAAAGGGTTTGAAGAAAAGCTTTTACCTCTGTGCAGAAGATGCATTGAAATGGTGCAAGTGCTGGAATTAGTTGCAGCTTGATTTTTTTTTAAGTGTCTGACTTTGTAGCTGGCATTGCTAACCCCGGAAAAGGCTTCACGTCCAAGGCCGCTTTAGTGAGCGTGATTACGTGTTCCCCGAAACTGCCTTTTGGTTGTGCTTGAGCTGCACACGTCGTGACAGTGGTGTAAGGAGTACTGGAGTCCTGCCCTTCGGGCTGGGGTAGCTGTGTGGGTGGTTTTTTTCCTTCATTTTTTTGTTTTAAACAAACTCATTTGGTTACCGTTGCGTCGGGGACTTGCGGTAACTGCAGTGCTTTGGAGCCCCTACAAATGATTTGGGACGACGGCGGCATTTAAGAGTCGGGCATTTTTTTAAATTGTGTGGGGATAATGGGACAGTATTGTGGTAGGAGGCATTTAAGTATCAAAGCATCTCCTGGTCTTTCAGCTTATCGTGATACACCAGTGAGGCTAGTAAGTGCAGTTCTCCGCTTCTCAGATAGGCTTTCCTTGCCTCGGCAGCTGGGTGCATGGGAAACCTCCTGAGAGGTGCTCAAAGCCATGTCCCCCCACGCCAGGGCTGGTGCTGCAGCTGCCAGACCGTACTTTCTCTCTGGGCATAGGGTTGCACCTGGAAGAGTTTTCTTCTTCGGGTTTATGAAAAATCATCTCGCTGGAAATGTCGGTTCTCATTGCCCGCGGGCAGAACTTGGCTCCCCTGGAATAGGGCATGTTTGTGGGGGAATGGCTTTCAGGGAGCGAGCGTGCTAATCCTGGATCTGGTGAGGGTTCGTAACAGAAAAGACCTAAAAAGCACTCGCTCGGCTAGTGCTCTAGGGGAGAAGCAAAACGCCTGGCTGACGCTTGTCTCCCAGTATCTACTGGTGGATGTACAGAAGTGACTGGCAGACTATCCTGAGTTATCCTACTGGCCTGTATTTTAAGAATATTTCCAAAATGCCTTCGCTGGCCTTCCTGTTTGGTTCACGAGGCGTTACAGCGTTGCAAAAGCTTGTTTCCACGTTAATTGTGATTGATTACTTTGCAATCTCGGACAAGATTTCCTTTGAAAAGCTATATGCTGGTTTGGTGTCAGGAATTAAAATCAGATGAAGTGATTAGCGTTCTATGAAATATCCCAGAGCGATTGAGTGTTCCTTGTTGGCTTTCAACTGTGTTTGGCCCTTAACCCTCGCCTCTCTTTTCCTTCTCTGGAGCAAGACGCTAAATCTGTGGTCCGCATGCTCAGGAGAATAACTCATTAGGCATATTGTATCGGGAGATCATGATATAATTTGCTGCTGAGCTTCAGGGTGTAGATTTACTGGCTTTAACGACGAGCGCAGAGTGTCTTGAAAGCGCATCGTGTCAAAGCAACAGCGATGCTTGTACTGAATGGTGGACGCGTATTAATGTTAGCTTTAAATCCGATCGCTCTGTAAATGGCAATAAACTGTTCAGAGTTGTCACTGCTGTCAAGGTACGGCCATGCCTCGTCTTCCTTTTCTTGTATGAGTTGTCTTGCAGTTTCTTGTTCTACCTGTTCCTGAAACCAGGGACGACTTTGCAGCGTTGGCTGTTCCTCCTCCCCCCATGGCATTGGCACAGTTACGAATTTTTGTATCTTCTCACCAGCTGCCAGCACACACTCTTTTTAACTTGCTAAGCAACTCCCCACGTTGTTCACTTTGCTTTAAAAGAAGCTGGATTTTTCTGGGCGTAGATGGAGTAGAAGCCCAAGGACAGAAGCAAGCGTAGGGTGGTAGACCCAGGCCTCAAAATCACTATAATCAGCTACATAGGGCTGGTGGATTTTTTTAAAGTATTCTTTTTAAATAACAACGACCTTGCCCCACTGTAGGGCTGGGATTTGTGCCGGGCTTGCCAAGTGTAACGTACCTGAATCACGACATCGCCGGCTTGATGAGGGCTCGAGCAGTGTCTGTTCCTGCTGTCTGGGAGCTGACTTGGCTGCAGCTCTGCGTTCCTTGCCTACGTAGTCTTTTTATCTCCCTCAGCCTCCTCTCCTCTTACCAACATAGGCATGACAGCAGCTCTGCTTTCTGGATGCAAATAGATCATTTGGGTATAAATACTGGAGATTGGTTGTTGTTTGCTACAAAGTTACCGAGTGCATCCTTGGTAAATGCAGATGGTAACTTGTCATTACTGCAATTTTAAATATTTTTGGTTCCATGGAACCGAAGTGGAGTCTTGAAGGCTGAATTTTAAGGCTAAAATAAGAGAAGGCTCAATAAAGCCCACAAAAATAGCAACCAAATTTGTCAGCTGCTGTAATAGGAAGGGAAGTAACTTTTTCTTCTTCCTATTAGTGAAGCTCTGCTTTGCTACCTTGCGTCGTGTTGGGTCCCTCCTGTAAAGTATTGGGGTGGGGTCGGAAGGGATGGACAGAGCCGAAGGGGTACCAAGTTGCTTCCTAACGAGGCGACGCTGGTGCTAACACCAGTGCAGTACGAAATGTGCTGTGAACAGCAGCTGCCAGCCTGTGACCCAGGTATGTCAGAGATACTGCTGAAGTTATTAGCAGATTGTTACCAGCGCTCCTGGCTGGGGCCAGCCCTTTGGGCAGTTGCCTTGCGTCTGAGCAGAAGCGATGTCCACGGCTGAGCTGCGAGTTTGGGCTGGTGGTCTCGGAGGCGAGGATGGCAAGCAGGCTGGTGGAGCGCAGAGCTTTCTTTATTGTTCATGTGTTAACTTAAACTGAGGTCGTCCCTTCCGCAGATTAGCTCCAAACCTCAGATTACTTGGATTATTTTGGCGTTTCTTTATGTTGCATTGTACGTGCTTTTAAACAAATTCAGTTGTTCCGCAGAAGCAAGGGAGAGCCTGTGTAATTCTGAAACGTGGCTTGTAGAAACTACAGGCCCCGACACGCAGCTCTTATTAAAGCAAGCAGCTGCTCTGGACAAGATGGAGCTCTGCATGCTGAGATGAGGTAGCCTCCGACAGCTGTACCTCTCTTTTACCGTGAGCGTGGCTGCGTCCTCCTCCATCTCAGTGTTGCGTGCGGTAGGAGAGTTCGGACCATTGGACGCCTGTGGTGTTTTAGAGCCCTGAACTCTCGTGCCGCTCAGGTATGCTCTTACCAGCCTGGCATGGTAAGTGCCATGGGAATTTGCTTGTCCAGTGAGTCTTTGTTCAGGTGTAAAATGAAACAAATTTGCAAAATGCTGAAATATTCAAATATAGATTGAACTTACAGACAGACACAAGTGGGTAGAAACCTGCGGTGCCACATTTATTCCTATTTTATGTATGGAGATCTAAGGCATAGGTTAGAATGATGAAAGCCACATAAGGTAGTATAGCCAGAGTCTGGATCTCTGGTTCTGCAGTTTAGCTGTACCCTTCTCTTTCCCTCCTTAAATGTTGTCTGAAGGTCCGTCTTCAGACAGACTCACCCATGACTTCTTTCCAGACAGTTTGCAGCTTTACTGTTTTGTTGCTTTGGAATGGGAGAAGTTGAAAATGCACGAACCCCTTTTCTAGCCTGATACCCCTCCCCTTGAAGATGAGGTGCTTTATGTCTGCCTACATGAACCAACTTAATTCCCCTTCAGAAGAGTTCATGCGTGATGTCTTTTTGTCTTTCAGAGCTCGTATAAATTTTGTCGTTTGTGTCCATGGCAAGAAAGTGTTTTCAGAAAGCTAGGAGGATATGCTGGAGGAGCCTTATCAGACTCTTAAATGTGCTCTGGGACCCCTCGGATTTCTGCGCTCAAAGGGCTTTTAATGAATTGGTAAAATTAACTTTGTTCTGGCAAATAAACTCTAGTGATCGCCCTTGTACTGGGTCTTCCATCAGGGCTCAAGTTCTGGAAAACAAATGTCCACGGTGTTTAGTACCAGAAGACGTGTCTCTGAGATCAGAATTGCCTGTTTGAAGGGAGGTGGGCGTTATGGAGAATTGGCTGCATGACCGAGGTTTGCCACAGGTCTCAGTTGTCCGAATGTGTTTACAGGGCTTCTGGAGCCTTTCAGGTTTTCAGTGGTGCTGAGGACAAAGATTTTTGCATCTTGCTGGTGACCTGGAGCAGCTGCACTCTTCCGGATTGAAATCAGATCACTTAAGTCGTAGTGACGCTTAGTGTAATTTTGCTTTTCCATCCTGGCCTTTTCTTCTCTTGCTTTTTTATGGCTTGCTCTTGGTCTGGTGCTATTTCTGTGGTACAACATGAGCTTGCTTGCTCCTTCTGGTGTGTAAGTAGGCCTGCAATGAAAATGCTGTAATAAGACACTTAATCATCTTTTTGTTGACTTGCCTCCAGTTCATTCGAGCGGACGTAGGAGGCTGGCTAAACTTAAAGCCTGATTTAATATTCAGGAAGGAAGCTTCTTTCCATCTTAAAAGGAACACCACCTCATTACAGCTATCCCATGTTCCTTGGGATCATCCCCCGTGGAGCTGAGGTGAAAATTTTGGGAGGAGTCAACAGCGACACTTCAGAAAGTTGGGATCAGTTGGGTGAATCGTGTGCTTCTAAAATGAGTTGAAGTTTGAGAGCGAGGGGATAGCTGGTTACCTAATTGTGTGGGTAGAAAGACATAATTTTCATTTATACTTTCTCATGAAAATATAATTGGAGGTGTTAGAGGTTACACTGCCCCTCTAAATAGCAAACTGGGTAATCGGACTCCAACTGCCTGTGAAATGTCTGAAAACTTCAGTAGTCTCCAGGTGTTGCAACAGAATCCTAATTCTTTGTTAATTTAGACTGCATTTAATTCAGTAAATAGTGTTTGTCAGAATCTCCTGCCATGGTAAAATAACCATATAGGTAGCTGTCAGCTCCTGCTTCCACTTCAGCATCTGATAAAGGATGAGATGAGAGCAGAAGGAACCGGTTGCCCAGCCAAGGCATCAGGCGCGGACAAAGTTTGTCGTTCAGCCTGCTGCAGAGAGCGAGAATGAGCCGTGGGAATGAGGGGGACTCCGCTTAGGCTTTGGGTCGTCTCTTCCCTGCAGTTCAGTGCTCCTCTGTGCAGGCGTTGGATTACGTTATTTTGAAGCACTGTAGATTTTTAGTTGTGTCATCGGTGCCATGCTGGCAAAATGAGGTGGAGGGAGAGAGAAATGAATCCTGGGGTTGCTCTTGCCTGATTTTCATGTGGGTAGAGGATCACTTCCACTGTTTCCACAAGGATGTGTGCTGCACTGTGCAATGAGCCTGCGGGCCGGAGAGGCATCCCAAGGAACCTGCTGTTGTGTTGCTTGTGCATCTCGTGAGTGCTACAGTGCTGTGTGACCCCGACTCTGGGCAAGGTCGGGCCCATCTGCCTGGCATCTTCACGAGTGCTTACTCTGCATAAAAACAAAGCAGAGTTTTCCCCCTGTCCCTGTTCAGCCCACCTCAGTGTTTACAGTGCATTTCAGAAACTTATTTCAGGTCCCTTTGTACTACAGCTCTACAGAAGTCTAGAAAAATGCCCTGTTAATGTGAGCGTGCATCCACCTTCAAGTAGATTCTGAAGATTGCAGAAAACCAGCTGCATGTCATCTTTAGATATGATAGTAATTGAAATATTACATCGAGGGTCCTGAGAGATACCTAAGTAATGTGGTGTGATAAGCCGTGTGGCCATGTGTCAGAGGGAATGATGGACTGAAGAAAGAAACTGAAATCCAGAGCCTCAATAAGCTGGATTTGTTGAATTTGTTAAGAAGAGCTTAAAGTCAGTCTAGGAGGGAAAGATGAGATCAACAAATGCACTTTGTTTAAGGCAGAGGCATGCTTAGCACCTTCCTTCAACCTTTCGAAAAAAAAAAAAAAGAAAAAACTCGGACCCCCCCACCATTTTACTTGGGCATGAGTGCTGTATTCTGTTGGGTTATGCCTGATGAGGGTTTGATGTGGGGCTCTCATTTCACTTCCCTACCAGATCATCTTCTTCTGACTTACTTCTTTCAGGAGTAAAGCATTCCATAATAATAGATCTGGCAAGCAAAACTGGTCAGTTTTAATCAATTTGAAGAGTATTAGTAAAAGTGGTGCTTAGGAAAGTCCTCCGAGATGTGCGGACTGGCCTCTTGCTGAGAAATGTTAATAGGGTAATTACTGAATTACGTTTAGCCGGGAAGATACAGTTCACAGGATAGCTGTTTGGAGAAAACTTATTAATCTTTGTTTCCACTGGTAAGACTTAGTATCATGGATTTACAGCAAATCTCCCCAAAGGAACCAGTGTAAGAAATCTATCGGTAAGGAAAAGAGCAACGTTTAACAGGGCTGATGTTAAATCTACAGGAGCTCCAAATAACTCCTGGTTAGAAGCAGGTAGGTGAGGTTGTTTAGAAAATGTTCTGTTTTCCTTTTGTGTACAGTGTTGATTTCAATAGACCTTGTTCTGAGGTCTGTGTTAGCAGAAGATTAGAGGAATAGAAAGTATTTGGTCAAACTGTGACCTACTGGAAAAAAATCAGAAGAAAAACCAGGCTCCCTCTACTTGCAGAACTGAAACTATTGAGCAGAGGTCAGTTATTTCAACACTTTGGCAACAAATAATTTAATCTGCATCGGCCATTGATAACGTGATGAACTTTCTGCCTCTCAGTTGATGCATTCAAATCTAAGTTAGATTCTTGGATTTAGTGGTAGTGGTTTTGTTTTTCTGTAGCTTACATAAGAACAGATTTGTCCCTCAAGTTTCCAAAGGGTGAGTGTGTGTAACCCTGAAACCAGTCCTGTACCATATTCCAGAAGTCAGGTTTTGGTACCCCTAGCGTACGGCTGGGAGGCAGAGGAACCCCCCGTCGTTGCTGCGGTGAGGTGCGGGAGGCTGTGGGCAGACAGCGTGCGGGGACCTTGGAGCAGAGCCGACTGCCTGTAGGGTAGGCACGGGGCATTTCTTTGCTGCTGCCAGCCCGACGCTTGCAGGAGCCCACTTCTGCCTCTCAGAAGTGCTGCCTTTGGTCTCCCATGGGCTGCTCGTTTCCCAAATTGGGAACTGATCGGTACTGCCCTAGAGGATGGGCAAGAAAAGTAACTGGGTGCTGAGCGGTACCGCTGCGGGCTTTGTGTGCTTTCCTGGAGGTGCTGAGGGGCTGAAGGAACTTGGTGAAGTTCTCAAGTTTAAAAAAGGGAGGGGGAAAAGTAAAAAAGGAAGTACGCATTTCTGTGACTTTCTGCGTACAGCATGCTTGTTGTTTTAGCTATCCCGATGGGAGACGTGATCCACGTTAGTGTAGTGTTTGCCGTGGGGTTTCCTAGGTCTTTTGGGGGCATCTTCATCTATTACAGGAGGACTTTTCTTTTTGTCTTAAGTTTAATTTCACCTCAGCCTCTTCCATTTCTCTTTAAAAACAGGGCACCACAGGGAGGGAGGCAATGAGGGGTGACCCAGTGTGCTGGCCCCTCGGAAGGCTCTAAAGGGTGGCGAGTTCAGGCTGGGGTATGGACCTTAGCGCAGCCAGTTAGACCTTGAATAGACCGGCTGAGAGTGTTCCTCGCTGGAAGACGAGCCGTGTTTGCTCGCGAGCGAGGCCTGTTGTTTGTGCTCGTTGCTCAGCTTGAACCCTCCAGACTAGTTATGGAGGGTTTTGAGTCACTTGTGCGCGGAGTTACGGAAGACACGGGTAGGCACGGAAGCGTGTGAAGCGCGAACCTGAGGCGGGAGAGAGAACTGTGGCTGGAAGGGTTTGTGAAGCATCTTGTGTTGCCCGTTGGATGTCCCCCCACTTGGTTCTGTTGTGTTTGCCCACCCCCTTGCCGTGGGTAGACGCGTTCCGCGCTTGTTCGCAAGCACTTGTGCTTTGTGTGCCGGTACCGTCGCACCTAACATAGATTAACGCTGGCGAGCGTGCAGAAAATTGCGTTTGCCTTGATGCTGCGGGTAGTGTGACTCCAACTGTACCCTTTGAACTTGAAAATGTGGCAGAGGTTTAGTGTAGGGGGAAGGCTCAGTGGTGGGAGGTTAAATCCCTCATCCCCGGAGGCGGCGTGGATGTGTGTTGATGGTGCTGGATGTTGGGACCTCCGTGGCCTTACCCAGCGCTGGTGTCTCACAGCAGCCGGAGCCCTCGGTAGCTCCGGAGGATGTGGAACGTGCTGGAAATAGCAAAGTTTAGTGCAGCCTCTTCCCTTTGACTAGGGTTGCTTTTTAGGAATAGTTTTAATGGTCAGTTGATAAATCCTCTCGGCAGCCTTGCGATCAAGACGAAGTATTTTTCTCGAGTGATTCTCTGTTGGCCAGTGACTCTCACGTGGAGGTTCTCTGGCTTTCCTTGGCATAGCTGCTGTTTCTCAGTGGGGCAGAAGGTGCTGGGAAATGGGCAAGGGAAAGCTGCTGAATCTGGACCTGGGTGTCTTCCGTGAGCTGCCGTAGGCGTTACCAGTCAGTTAAGCTAATGCTTCAGTCGCTGGTTTTCTACTTTGGCTCGTACAGCTGGTTGGTTTTGATAGACGCAGCACAGAAAGGTTTGGGGAGCATAGGTGGCTTTATTGTCTTGCCTCCTTTAAATGGTTAAATCCAAGATGACCATGATCCCGACTGACTGATTCTTAGGGATAACGACTTCCTTTTCCCAGTATTGTCCACCACTGATACCGTTTTTATAGATGACATGGGAATCCGCTCTGTCACTTCACTGACTGCAGAGACTACTTGCCCTCGCCTTTGGGTAACGAGGGGTTGGAGACACGAGCAAAGAGCATGCTCTCCTACCAAGACCTAATTTCTCCATTTCCGTAAGGTCCCATCCGGATTCGGCCTCGGGGAGGTGACCAGCTCTTTCCGTGATCTTGCGGGACGGCGTTAACCGGCGTCGGCGCTGGTTAGCCTCTTCTCGGCTTGGCGACTTCCAGGCCTCGGGGTTCGGCGGTCCCTGTCCCCAGCAGCCCGAGGACGGCACGGGAGCAGCTGCCGCCTCGCGCTGAATTGGCAGGACCCGGCGGGCTGTCTTTGTACCGGCGCTCGGCAGCCAAACAATAGTTTGTGCTCGCAGGGCCATGTGGCGAGTCACGTGCGCCGTGCTGTTTCTGCCGGGGTCCTTGCCCATCTGTTCTCGGCTCTTTCTGGGTTATCAGGCGCGGGTCCAAGTCCTTGCAGGCAGCCAGCTCCGTGGCCAGAGATTACAAGCACTAACCTTCCTGGCAGGGGTGGCGTGGCTTTGCTTTTATGCAGATTAGCCATGTGCTTCTCACTTCAAGGCGTTCCACAGGAAAAGACGTTTCCTGTGTTTGGCTCTCGGTGGGCGTCTCCGGCGCGCGGTACGGCCGGGCTGGGGCCCGTGCGTGGCGAGCGCGCTTGGGAGAGGGATTACAGCGCGCTGCCCCCCCTTCCCATTCCACCTCCGCTGCTACGTCACCACAACACAACCACACGCGCGCTCATACTGTTGGTGTCATTCATTCAGTGCCAAGATTGCTTTAAAAAATTCCCTTGGCCCCAGTTCAAACAGGAGTACAGCTGGGATGTGTTAGATTTTAGGCAGTCTGCCCTCAATTTGAGATGAGTTATAAATAGCAGTGCCGACTTCCTTAACTACCACTCTCCGAGGTAAAATGCAGGTTAATTACTGTGGGAATCAATTAGGGCTTCTCTCGGTTAAACAGCCAGTAATGCTTTTTATGATTTTTTATCACAAAAAAATGGACAACAAATCTGCTCAGGAAAAGATTTTGGATCCAAGGTGAGAGCTTAGTGCTTTTTTAATTATTTTTTTGGCCTTTTTATTTTTTTGGGGGCGGCTGAGGAAACCAGTCGTGGCCAATACCCATGTTTGCCAATAACTGAATGATGCTGATTTGAAACTGGAGAGTTCAGTAAAGAGTTCTCCTTCCTTTTCTTCCTCTGGCCTAATAAAACACAAATATGTAATAAGGTAATCGGGAACGTCAGAATTACATTTTTCTATACGGCTGCGGAGGGTTTGGCTCTTGCTTCCGAAGTGGGATTTGCCTCTCCTCTTTACTCGCTTTCCTGCTGGGACCATTAAGCAAGTCCCCTCCAATTTAAGCAAACTGCTCTTTGGAGAGGCCAAACTCTTCTTCTACAGGACAAAACCTAAGAAACATCGTTTGTGAAATCCTCTAGTCTGCTTAGGTTTTTTCTCTTTTTTTCTTTTTTTCTTTTTTTTTCCCTTCGGAAAGCTGTACCTGTCTGCTTGTGCAGTGGTGAAGCAGAACCGCTGGCTGTCAGTTGTTTTGTTTCTCTGCATTGGGCTGGTTGGTGTTTTTTTTTTTTTGGATTTAAGGCTTTCTCACCCTGGTCGCACAGCCAGAATGCTCTGGCGTTGCTTTTGAAGAATAGCTGGTTTTCACGGTGCCGTTTCACTGCAGGGGTCTGACATACTTTACATTGCACATACTGATTTGGAGAGCTTTTGAACACAGCCATTTAAGCTTGCTTTGGGCTTGCTGTTGTTACAAGCTCTTAGGCTAGAAAAATCTTAAATTTTCTTGAAAGTTCAGCGGTTACTCTGGAGCACTGGCTTTTGGTCGCTTTCATTCCACACCGTACCAAACAACTTCACTTCTTAAAGTTCGACTGGTGACAGGACTGTGTTTTGCCAAGTTTTGGCACTTAACAGCATTACAAAACAGCAGAGATACCGAGATTGAAGGGAGAATAGAAGCAATTTCTACGAATGCAAGGAGGTGTAAGCAGGGGGTCTGGACTTCAGTGATCAAGGAGCGACACTTTCTCTCAATTATGTCTCTCTGTGGCAGGGCCTTTGCTTTTGAAGTGTAATCACAGTAATCTACTCCTGTGGTTTCCTATTGAAAGGATTTCCCATGTATCAGTCCACAGAAGACTCTCCAGCCTTTTGCAGTCGGAGTGTGGTATTTCCTTACTTATCCTGAAGTGTTTTTGTGAGTGAGCAGGCATCGCTTCCTCTTGGCTTTCCCAACCTCGCCTGACATCGGTGTACGGAGGAGCTGCGTTCCACCTCCGCTCCCCGCAAAGTCCTCGCGTGAGCTCTTGGATCGATCAGCACTTTGCTGTATTTCAACTTTGACTGCTCTTTTCTTGAGGCACGTGTAGTTAAATTACCTGCAAGGATGGAGGTAGCAGATTCACGTAGACTTGCTGATGGCATGCTTTTGAAGACAGCCAACACTGCTAAGAGGAGAGCAGTTAAAGCCTGTCAGTGAAATAGATGTGTGTCTTTAATGCGAGATTTGGAAGGAAGAAACAAGGCGTTGCAGCGTTTGAGATGTACACGGCAGCCCCAGGGAGCACGAGTTAGCCTGTTGGTTTGCAACAAGTCAGGGGTGTGTGTATGAAATAGTTCCTTCACTGGAGGAGATTAATCGGCATTTGTATTTTTTCTGTTTATAGCATTTTACTTTTAAGGCTGTAATTTAGAGTGATGCTCTTCATGTTTGTTTTTAGCATCTGTGTGTGCTAGGGCCTTGTGGGAGAGCGGCAGTTCAAAGCCACGCAGTTTGGAAGCACGTCGTGTACTCCTACGCTGAGCCATCAAGGTGACGACTTGGTCACATCCTGGAAATATGTTTGGTTTTTGTGTTTTGGGTTGCTTTTTTTTTTTTATGGCTGCATAAATGGTTCCAAATGTTTCTTGAAGTTTTTTTAACAGTCATCATGTTTCCTGTAAGAGTCATGGAAAAGTGGATCCTCACCTTGTTTCTATCCTTCCTGAAGATATGGTTAGTTTTGTGGGTGACCACAGACAAGAAAATCTGTGCAGAGGAGGCAGCGTGTGGTGTGTGCATATTTAAAAAAAA